>JARGYO010000198.1:6519783-6799783 GCA_029206835.1 Rana muscosa | reverse complement strand
GACAAGGTCAAGAGAGGAATCTCCCTGATATTTTCAAAGGGATGTCCTTGGAGAACCGAGAGCACCAAATTCAGATCCCAAGGAGGGGGAGGAGGCTTGACAGGGGGGGGGGGGAAATCACATGGCAAACCCCCTGCACAAAAGGTGCTAATCAAGGAATGGCCCGCTAGCGGTCGTTAAAAAAAAGACATGGAATGAAGATGTAGCGCTATGGTACAACACTTGGTACACTACCTCATTCACTGCCCCTTTTTAAACGTTTTTATTGTTTGTGATCACTTTTATGTTGGTTGAATAAACCCTCATTGACCTGCACCATTGGAGCATTCCTTCCCTTCTTTTCTCCTCACATGGGTGGTTGGTCAAGTAATAGCTTCCTTTGGCCACTGGTTACTAATATTCACCGTGGTAAAGAGTCTCCTTGCCGAGTGGCGGTTCCAGTTCCATCGGAGGACCACCTGGATCGGTGTGAAACCCAGAGTCTGCTGTCAAGTCGGGGAGCCAACGGACAGTCTACATTGGGGACCCATCTGATCCAGTTTCCAGACTAACTGATGAGGAGTGCCACTGGGATTTCGTATGCCTATTTGACCTGCTAAACCACAGGTCTAATGTTCCGGTAAGAGTATTCTACCTCTCTTTTTCTACAAGAGTTATGTGATGACCCTCCAGTGCTACATGTTCTTTCTTCACAACACGAAAATTCTCTATGGACACTGTATGGACTCATATTGATATTATTTATCACTTTGGTTTGATTGGAGGCCCAGATTATTGGGCTTCATTTCTTCACATAGCGCTACATCTTCATTCCATGTTTATTAAGTTTTAGTCACATTTTATGTAGCAGCTTTATTTTTATTCACTATTTTAGATTAGCGCAGTAGTTTCTCTTTATATGCACGTCAAAAAAAAAAAAAGAAAGCCCCGGGCCGAAATCCGACCCTCGATGGTACGCAAGGCCAGCTTTTGGGTCACACCACGCTGTAAGAACAGCAAAATCTTGGGAACGGAATACGTCCGTGGATGCCATCAAGCTCCTCGCACATAGCAATGCAAGCCTTCCAGGTACAGTGATAGATCTTTCTGGAGGAAGATGTCCGTGCCACAACATAGATGAGATGACCGAATCCGAGAGACCTCGGTCCCTCAGCACCTGGCTTTAACAGCCGTGCCAAAGCCAAGGACTGCAAAAGCAGGATGAGGTATGGGACCATGAGACAGAAGGTCCACCCAAATAGGCAGTCACCAAGGAACGTGTGCGACTAGCCAAACTAGATCGGCGTATTAATGTCGCCGTCCTGGAGCAATGAGGATCCCCGGAATGGCCTCAACCACTATTCTGCGAAGTAGGCGAGGCAACAACAGTAGCGGAGGGTAAGCATACATCAGGTGATACCGCTACCACGGGCCACCAACGCGTCTGCCCAGGGATCTCTGGACCTGGCCACGAATCTCTACATCTTGCGAGTGAGTCAAGAGGCCAAAAAGGTCCACATCCGGTGCCCCACCTCCGGTAAAGGAGGTGAACACACCTCCAGATGCAAGGACCCTTCCCCTGGAATGTACACGGCCGACAGGACCGTCCTGCAGCGGGATGGGTATGATAAACCCAAGGAGATCCCGCAATGTATCGGAGAAGGGAGGCCCCGGCTTACGGGGTGCCTCAATTGTTGGCCAAGAAAGGCAACCTGACAGAGCTTCCCTAGAAACTCGGCCAGAGGACCAGTAACTCAGCCTCTACAGGTGGTGCAGGCCCACCCCGGACACAGAGACCTTAGAGGCTAAAGCAGTTGCAGTGCACCTGCTGGTCGACTGATAGATGAAGCAGATGCTTTTGCCCAGTCATTGAGCTTCAGAACACCAGAGACGCAGCCACTACCGGGCGCAACGCTAACCCCAGCATGACGAACACAGTCCAAGCCAGCGATTTTGCTCCATTGATAAGTGCTGATTGCACAAACACATAGTTTATACTGTGTATTGCATCAAAACGCGCAATAAGAGCGTGGGAGGAAACCCCCTCAGCCCCAAAGAGCATAGTACAACCACATACGGCGTATGTAGTTTAGTATGTGTGGATAAACATATTAAACACGTTTATAGTGTGCCAGCGACAAAGGCGCGCACATCATTGGGGCGTAGGCGGAAACCAGCCACGCAGACTGCGTACACAACCGTGTAGGCATGTTAGCATGCGAACAAACAAATTGCACATGTTTATGCCGTGCATAGCACTGAAAATGCGCACACCATTGGAGCGCGGGGGAAAAACCGGAGCACCAGGATGAAACCCACGGAGACCGCATACGCATACCGTGTAGGTACTATAGTATGTGTGATAAACATTTTGAACAGGTCTATATGTGCATAGCGCCGAAGGCGCGCACACTGTTGGCGCGTGGGAGGAAACTGGAGGACATGTTAGCATGTGGATAATCAAATCGCACAAGTTTCAGACTGCATACACATACCGCGTAGGTATTATAGTATGCGTGATAAACATATGGCACATGTTTAAGCTACGCAGAGAGACAAAGGCGCCCATACCGTCAGAGCGAGGGAGGAAACCGGAACACCCGGAAGAAACCCACGCAGACAGCACACAGATACCGTGTAGGAATGATAGCATGTGTATAAACATATTGCACATGGTTATGCTGTGCATTACCCTTGGAGCGTGTGAGGAAACCCACGCAGACAGCATACACATACTGTAAGTATTTAGAGCATGTGCAATAAACATATTGAACATGTTTATACTGTGCAGAGAGCCGAAGCGCACATACCGCGAGAGGACACCGGAGCACCCGGAGGACACCCACACCGACCCAGAGAGTAGAATACATACATATACTGTGAATGTATCCAGTGTAGAGATATAAGATTATGGCGCCGAGGTGCATAATCTTCTCTGTTATCATTCCAACCTGCTCAAATGTGCTGCCGAAGCAGTATGCAGGTAAAAGGTAACCTCTGACAACGCAGACCGTGGTCCTGTCAGAGCTCAAAAGCATTTCCCCAGGAAATGGCGGGAAACAGGTGCAGAGACCCTGTTGTTGCCTCAGAGACATCACACAGAAGGCTCACAGGGAGTATAGAAATAAATGAATAAAGTGCCCCCCCTCCCCCCCCATGCTGCACCGACCGGGGGGGGGGGGCACTGTGTACCACTGTATCATCCATGCTGCTCTTGACGCAACGTGTGAGGAAAACAGTGAGGAAGCTGTGCAATAGAAAAGCTTGTGAGGTACCACAGCCACAGCATCCAGCTTAAAAAGTGTCCCTCACAGCATCAATGAGTTCACTTACAAGCGCCCTGTCATTTACTGACTCAGAACTGGCGTCTTCCTCACAAGGAATGTCCTGTTCAAAAACATTAAAATATTCAGAGCTAGGGTCCTGAGCAGCAGCAGCTAGGCCCATATCTGAAACAGAGCACTCCCCATGTGTGAGATTGTGTGGGGAGAGGGCGCTTCATAGCTCCCTTGCTTGCACACCGCTTCCATCCTGACAAAAAAAATGTTTTTTTTCCCCCAGGACTGCCGACAACTGGTCCATAGGGACCGCAGGTGCTGGAGCACTGCCAGTTGCCTCTGACAAGAGTGGGGAAGCAGGTGAGCCAGACTCCATATTTGCCACCCTCTGAGACCTTATACACTATAAAGTGAATAATACAGTCCACCCACTGCTGAGGAGGAGATACCCAGAGGACTCACCAACCCTTGTAAGGACCGCTCAGCTCTGCTGTATGTCACCGCGCTGCCAGCGCGAGTGAAGCCTGGAGGAGAGTGTGAGGAGATTGGCCCCGCAGCAGCGGCGATGGAGGCCGAAAGTGAAAGCGCCGCGGCTTCAAGAAAATGGCCACCGGCCACGTGTAAGCAGCGCTACTGATCCGCGGCAAGATGGCCGCAGAGCGCAGCTTAAAAAGTTAAAGCCATGCCAGCTAGTAGCTTCTCCAAACACTCACACCTCACAGCCCCAGCACACAGACATGAGCGCCCCCCGCCAGGCCAGAGTGACCCCCAAGTACCCCCACACAGCGCCAGTACAGGGTGCAGAGAGCAGCATAACTGGGGGGAGACAGGGAGAAACCCCCAGACAGAAACACAGTCAGCATGTACTCACCTGAAGCAGGAGAGACTACTTACCTGTCCCATGGGGACCCACTGGCTTGTTTCAGACAAACCTATCACAGAGTAGTACTGAGTAGCTGTCGACCGGTCCACCGCGAAAGATACAGCAGGTACTGTTCAATCTTGTGAGGACCGCGGGAGCATAAAAGCCACCCGGGCATGTCGTGAACTGAGTCTCACGCACACAAGGCGAGGATCAGCACGCTCGATGGTCGGACAGGGAAGACTACGAGGATACCAGTGTACCCAACCTGTTGCCCAGCAGACAGTTGATTGAAGGTCTCAAAAATAAAATTCCCAAAGGAATAAAAATAAAATCTTCCAGGAGACTGGCTCCTGAGAGAACCACGTCTTCTCCTTCTGCTAGGCAGAAAAAAAACTGAGGATGCTAGCTGCAGGTAGGAGGGTTATGTCTGGAGGGACCGCCCCCCCTGGGCGGGGCTGTTCAGCTCTGTTTTTTTCTAGAATGTATGTTTAACATCTAACATTCTGACTAGATCTTCTCCTGCGAGCAGGGACATATACCCACGTGTTTAAGTATTAGAGCTGTGTCAGTCCATGGACGATAAGAGAAAAAACATTTTTGAAAAAAAATGTTGCGCTCTTTCAGCTAATGGGACTTAATTTTTTTTCTACTATTTCTACTTTTTAAAATATTAAGCTTTTTAAAATTTTCTATGTTACTCAAGCCACTCCACCCAATTACTCAGTTGTAGACTACTGGTGGAGGCAAGAACACTTCACACAATTTCCCCAGAAATTGTAGCTTTTCTAGTTAAGAGCACTTACTGTTATCTCTTATATATTATTATCCTTTTTCTTATTATAGCCAAATTTACCACCCTAACTCCTCCCACAGCTTTTACACTACATAGACAAGTAATATACCAAAAACGTGCGGATTGTTCCCGATTGGTGTGCTTTTACTTTGTGGAAGGTTTCGCCAAATCATTCACGAAATATCGTCATTTTTGCGGCAACATTTGTCCCATAGGAATGAATGGCGAAACTAGAGTGGGAGCTGACAAAATCTGAAAAATCAGAACATGATTTCTAAACTGCCACCCCTCCCTCATTTTCAAGCCCACCTACACAAATCTTATATCAAAACATTAGGCTATCCCTGCTGCCACTACACATGTCCTTGGCTAAGCCATAGTCCTGATAGTTTTCACAATATGACCATTTGTTTGCAACTCATGCCACCCATTGACACATTGAAACTCCCCTCTAGCCACTTCAAATTTGAAGGGCAATTTCTAAACGGCGACTGACTTCAATTTTAAATATTTCGGAGATATACTATATATCAAAATGTATAAAGCTCTTTGCTGTAGGATTTATAGTTTTTAAAATATGACCGTTTGAAGTATGCAAAGTATTCAGGAGAGGCAAAATACTCAGACCTGTGCTTAGAGCCTGCATAAACAAACATTGGTTTCCAGGCAACGCTGAGGGGAATTGTAGCTCCTCCCACACAGCCCTGAGGGGGGAATTGTAGCTCCTCCCACACAGCCCTGAGGGGGAATTGTAGCTCCTCCCACACAGCCCTGAGGGGGGAATTGTAGCTCCTCCCACACAGCCCTAAAGGGGGGAATTGTAGCTCCTCCCACACAGCCCTGAGGGGGGAATTGTAGCTCCTCCCACACAGCCCTGAGGGGGAATTGTAGCTCCTCCCACACAGCCCTGAGGGGGAATTGTAGCTCCTCCCACACAGCCCTGAGGGGGAATTGTAGATCCTCCCACACAGCCCTGAGGGGGAATTGTAGCTCCTCCCACACAGCCCCGAGGGGGAATTGTAGCTCCTCCCACACAGCCCTGAGGGGGAATTGTAGCTCCTCCCACACAGCCCTGAGGGGGAATTGTAGCTCCTCCCACACAGCCCTGAGGGGGAATTGTAGCTCCTCCCGCACAGCCCTGAGGGGGAATTGTAGCTCCTCCCTCACAGCCCTGAGGGGGAATTGTAGCTCCTCCCACACAGCCCTGAGGATGGGGCCAATTTTGATGGGGCAATGGATCGACACACTGTTGGATCACATTTACATCTCCATGGGCACTGTCTTCAGTCAGGAGTATTGGTGGAGGAAAGAACACTTTACACAATTTCCACAGAAATTTTAGCTTTTCTAGTTATGAAGTGTTCTTGCATAGCAAGATCACTTATTGTTATCTCACAAATATATTATGGTGAAACTAGAGTGTGAGCTGACAAAAGCTGAAAAATCAGGACATGATTTCTAAACTGCCACCACTCCCTCATTTTTAAGCCCACCTACACAGCTATCCCTGCTGCCACTACACATGTCCACGGCTAAGCCATAGTCCTAATAGTTTTCACAATATGACCATTTGTTTGCAACTCACGCCATCCATTGAAACTACACTCTAGACACTTCAAATTTGAAGGGCAATATCTAAACTGCGACTGTGCCTTCAATTTTAATATTTGAGACATCCCATATATCAAAATGTAGGTCTGGGTCTTGTGATTCTCACTGTACCAGTACAAAACACAGCCCCATGTACAGGAGAAGCAGCAACTCCTTGGTCAGACGGAACTTCCGAAGATCTTCAGCCTCTGTAAAATCATCGGAGCAAAATGTCGTGGAGCCATCACATCAACCTGTCTAATTCTCATAGCCTTCTGGAGGAGGTTAAACTGCAACAACTTGCACTAGAAAAAAAAAAAAACTTTTTTTTACTGCATGCAATCATTTATGCATAAGAGTCGCGTGACCATGTTATCGCATACGATAAACGTTAGTGAATTGACCCCTTAATCTCCATAGGCGATGCTTTCAAAGCCTTTACAGGTGACCAGTTTAAAATTACACAGGAGGTCTTGGTGCTAGAATTCTTGCTTTTGCTATAACGTTCGTGGCAATACTTTACGTGTGCTGCATACACAGTTCACATATGCGTGCAGGAGCTACCTATGTGTTTGCCTTTGCACACGAGTACAAGAGAGCTTTAAAAAAAAAAGGAATTTACATTTTTTTTACGCTCTCTATTTTTTATTTATAAACTTTATTGCTATCCCAAGAAATAAACAACATCCTTTGAGATAGTAAAGAGTACCTGTCACTGTTCATACTGAGACATCTGGGGTCTATTAACCCCAGATCTCTCCTCTGCCCTTAAAAGCATCTGATCAAACAGAGATCTGTTTGAGCAGATGCTTTCACAGGCTGGTTATGGCCTGTTTAAATTAGCCCGAAACCGGAAGGCACAAAAAACACTTGTCGCTTCCAGGTTCTTAGACCATAGAGATGATCAAGGATGTTCTGGTACTCGGTCATCTCTATGGTAAGCTGGTGGAACCACTGGCTTCAGTTCCGGACTCCTCTGTGTGACAAGAGCCCGGGAAGGTGGCGGGAGGCGTTTACCCCATTCTGCTACATCTAAAAGCAGCTCCTTTTTACCTGCTAGGCTTGCTTTCACATTGCAATTTTGATGGGGGCAGTTTTTGATGGCTCTGTCCCAGCCATTATCCCTCTCCCCTACCGACCTATCTCTCTCTTCCCCCCCCCCCCCTCCCACACGCCAAATTCCTCTCCTTCCTCCTGCCTATTCAAGGTTCCATCTCTTCTTCTTGTTTTCTCAATATCTATACCTAGACTCCTTTCCCCTAGATACACTTCCTATTTCTCCCTTCGCTTCTCCCATAGTGTGTCCTGATTTTATCTAGTGATTCTCCCCCACCCCCCATATCTTCCCCTAATTCTCACTTCTATCTTCTCCCCTGCACCTATCTTCCCACCCCTCCCTTCTGTGCCCCACTGGTCAGGAGACACCATGGTTGCTATGCTCTATATCAAACTTCTGTCAGCCTTCTTATGTCCTTTACTTTATATTTTACTTTTCGGTCATGGATCCTGGGGTGGCCTAGGGCGACCCTTTAATGTCTGATTCTACCAAGATGCGGCGGGTATCTCTTCTCTACTTGTCTGGCATATCAGATTTATCCTAGGCCTATTTCTCCCTCCGCCACATATATCGAATAGTGCCAAAAAAAAAAAAAAAAGTGTACCACATAAGTGCCACATTGGGGAAGTTCAACAGATATAGATAGATAGGATAGACAGATAATCATCACTTCCCCCCCAAAAAAAAAAAAAACAACACTCTTAGTGTCTATTTCCCACGTTGAATCAGTGTCTCCTTATATCACTCTATATTTACTTCTAAATACTATAACCACAAAACAATTACACATATTAAAAAACACACCGGAAAAAAAAAAAAAAACCCTCCACGGACCCCCTCCCCAAAAAAGAAGGGGGGACCTTCTAAGCGTGTCCTATGTCAGTGATGTTTCAGTGATTAAAAAAAAAAGTCCTCTATTTACTTGTGCAATCCATGGGGCTCTAACGACGGTGGGGAAGGCCATAGCCAAGGAAGCAAGAGTTTCAGAGAGGGGGGGGGGTGAGACATGTGGGGGATGAAGATTCACAAAGGGCCAAAAAAGCCCCCAAAAGAAAGGAACCCAACTAAAAGCTTTCTAAACCAGTCCATGTCCGTATCCCGCATCCATTTTCCTGGGGGATCCTTTAAAACCTCCCCTTCTCTTCTTCCCTGTAATGGCAGATCCTTTATCCCTACTGAATATACTGTTCACCTTGATGGTCCTGGGATATGCTGCAACCAGTCCGGTACTTCCATTGCTTCTGTCCCCAAAAACTCAAATAACTCCGGAAGGTCTGCCGGTTGTTGCAGGGAGAATGACTGACTATCTTTCTTAACTATTAGGGAGATTTGGTACCCCCATCGATACGTCCCCCCAGCCTTCCTCACTCTGTCCAACAGGGAGCACAACATAGATCTCCGCTGTAGAGTGGCTCAGGAGAGGTCTGGCAGGATTTTTATCTGGGACCCGTCGTATACAATCTCCCCAGCCTCCCATGCCTCGCGGCTTATTAACTCCTTATGAGCATAGCGATGAAAACAGCAAATCACATCCCTAGGTCTAATCAAGTTCACTGAGCGGGGACCCAGAGATCTGTGAAGTCTTTCAAAAATTAAAAAATCTGAGGGGGGGGGGCTAGTTGGTGACATATCGCTAGGATAGTCTGCTGTAACATTTCTCCCTATTATTTTGGGGATCCCCTGAACCTCAGGTTCTTGCGGCGGCTACGGTCCTCAAATTCCTCATACCTCAGTTGCATAGCATAGGCCTGGGAGGTCTGTTGGGTTTGTATCTGCTCTAAGTGTATAATACGCTTTTCTATTGACACCAGGTTTGTCTCATCAAGTCTTAACTTATCTGCTAGTTGCTGGACTTCTCCCTGGACGGCCTCCAGAGCCCTGTGATGCACCACTTCCACGCGTGCGACCAGCGACTCCATGTCCTCCTCCACACGTGCCACAAATGATTCCATGTCGGCTCGAGTTGGGAGAGCTTGCAGCAGCGCTCTTAAGTCCAGCTCCGGTTCACCAGGCCCTGCACGCAGCGCATTTGAGTCCTCTCGAGCCCCTGCAAATCCATCTCGTTCTCCCCTTCTGTCTCCACAGCCATCTCTGGGGTCAACTCAGCTGGCGAGGCAAGTAACACACTCCGCCAGCTCACTCGTATCCCTGTGCATCGCTGCACCTCTTGACCTGGTCTCGCGGTTCCAGGAGGCGGCCGCTCTTGTCAGTGGAAAGAACGTCTGGATCTCAGGCTGTGATGACTGTGGTGGCACCTTTAATCCTTTGGCCGTCTTCCTCTTCATTCCAGTCTGCCGGCTTCTAGCTCATGTAAGTGGGTAAGCGGGGAAGGATGAGCTGAATTGCGGGCAGGACTACAGTCTATAACTGCATCCTCTCCAGATTAGCCGAGCGGGCGGAGCTCTGGAGCATGCGTCTCTCTACTCCATCTTCTAACCATGCCCCCTTCTGTAACAGAGTTATCTTCACTCTGTCAGATAGACCCTTGGATTTCAGGATGTCTACTTCAGATACCAGGCCGCTAATTTTAGTATGGCTGGATTGGGATGTTGTACTGGACCCTGGAATAGCAGGTCCTGACTGAAAGGTAACATCCAAGGTGGGCGATCCACTAATGATAGCAGAAGTGAAAACCATGCCCTCTTTGGCCAAAAGGGGGCTATTAGGATAAGAGATGTTCTCTGTCCTGAACTTGGAGAGGACTCATGGTAGCAGATGTAGAGGTGGGAAGGCGTAACTTAGCCTGAAAGTCCATGCATTCTGGAGGGCATCGACTGCCATTGGTTAATCCCTTGGGTTCAGCGAGATTTTTTTTTGGAGTTTGGTGTTTTCTCTGTTGGCAAATAACTGTGGTTTGGGATTTTTGTCAGGAGGGTTAAAGACCATGTTTGCCTTTTGTTTCCCTCTGTGCTGACCAGGGCTTCCCTTTTTCTTGTGTTTTCTTCTGTCCCTTGTAGGTACGAATTTTTTTTCTGGGAAATGACTTTTTCAGGAAAAGTCTTTTTCCTGTCAGCTGTACGCTCTAGGGCTTCGTCTAGAGGGGTGCCAAACAGAAATTTGCCTGAAAAGGGAACGCTACACAGGCGTTATTTTGAAGCTGTGTCTCCCGGCCAGGTTTTGAGCCAAAGGGTTCTCCTGGCTGCTACGGACAGTGAAGCTGCCCTAGCTGACAATTTTACGGATTCAGTTGAGGCGTCTGCAATGAAGCCTACTGCTTCAAAGAGCATGGGAAAGGATTTTAACAACTCTGCCCTAGGGGTACCTGCCGTCAGGTGTTCCTGTAATTGTTTTAGCCAAAATTCAAAATTTCGGGCTACACAGTTGGTTGCTAGTGCTGGCCTAAGGTTGGCCATTGCTGTGTCCCAGGAACTTTTGAGGATTACATCCGCTCTCTTGTCCATGGGGTCCCCTAAATGCCCCATGTCCTCGAAGACTAGATCGGAGAGTTTTGATACCTTCCCTAGAGGGGCATCAAGTTTAGGGGACTGGTTCCAGACTAAACTGGGGTCCTTGTCAAAGGGGAACCTTCTCTTCAGTCCACCTGAAAAGAAGGGCCTCTTATTAGGTTCCTCCCATTCCCTGAGTACCAAGTCTGACATTAGCTTGTGTACTGGGAATACCTTCTTTTGTTTAAACCCTGGTACATCTTATGCCTTGAGAGTGAGGTTTTTTCTTCCTTTAACTCTAAGGTCTCGTGAATGGCCCCTACTAATTTGTCTACTTCCTCCTGGGAGAGTTTGAATCTGGTGGGGGTGCGCGAGTCATCCTGACCTTTCTCCTGCCCAGAGTCTGACTGGGAGGAATCCGGGTCAGTATTTCTAAGGGAAATCACCTCATTCTCCACAGGTTCTCCTGACCCTGACGCTACAGGAGCGGGAGAGGTGGGCACCTCTTGTTGTAAGCCTGGGATTTGAGTATCTTCAATAAGTTTTATGAAGGATTAAAAGGTGGACTGCATCTCATCCTTAAAAGAACCGAGGAACTTAATAGGGGAGTCGTCCAAGCTCTTTAGTAACGCTGAGATACAAGTAGAACAAAGTTTTAGTGTAGTTGAAGGAGTGCCTTGTGTTGCAAGAGGGGCATTTTTTCTTGTCTTTGGTAAGGGATTTTGCACCATGTTCTCTAGGATCCTTCTGAGAGGGGAACAAGAGGGAGAGAGGCTTTTTAAACAAGTAAAAACAGTAGTTGCCCGTCTCCTCCCCATCCAAGATGCCCACAGAGCTTTGAAATGGTACTCTTTGGACCTTCTAGCTCCCCTTCTATGCAAGAGAAAACACAGTAAAACAAAGGCTCTGGCCAGGCCAGCCTACCTGTGAAGAGCAGGCATAAGACTCCCCTGGAGCGTGGGATGCCTCCATGGTGCTCGGGTGTTTAGGCGTTTTATCAGCCCATGCTACTCTGCCTTTAAACACCGACTCGGCCTTCCCCCTGTCTCCTGCTGCCGACATGCCTGTCACCACTGCCCTCTCCGGTGCCTGGCGAGGGAGTGAAGAGGGAACGGGGAATTCCAACACATGCAGAGGGAACCCGTGGCCGCGCAGAGAGATTTACAGGTGAGGGGGACTTTCGGCTGAGACACTGCGACAGCCCTTGTTGATGGGTACTCCCCAGGACCCATCTCCCCTTGAAAGACGGTTCCTCTAGGCAACATGTCTCCTCCGACTGAGGAAACACAAAAAAACTGACCAGGTGCCTGAGGGACCGCCTTTTGAAGAGCTGGAGGTGATGCGTTTCCTGTCCAGGGAGAAGCTCCATCTCTCAAGGGCTGTCCTGGAAGACAACTTGGGAAAGCTTGTTGTGGTGTCTCGTCACATTCGGCTCCCCATCACAGATTGCTCCTGAAGTGACGTTTCGTCACCACCATCTTGCTACACCACACACTCCTGCACAGTAATGGAGAGTGAGAAGGGGCAAGCGGACATCTTGTTATATCCCACCGGAGTTTTAGATTTCAGTTATTTTCACCACAAAACTGAGCTTATATGCTTAAATACAGTATTTGTAAATCCGGACGGACTGTTTACATGTTAAATGTGAAAATCAGAGGTGTTCTGTCGCATTAGCAACCATGTAAGGTCAGCAGGTTTCTGCTGCTTTTAAAATTTAACATCTTAACAGTCTGTCGGATTCATTGCAGTGTGGTTCCAGGAGCTGTTAAGAGAAGATTTAGGAAAGCCTTCTTTGATTTGACATTAAGACCCCTTTCACACTGGAGCGTATTGCAGGCATTATAGCGTTAATAATAGCGCCTGCAATCCGCCCTTAAAAAGCTGTTACATTCACTCCAGTGTGAAAGCCCGAGGGCTTTCACACTGGAGCGTTGCACTAGCAGGACGGTAAAAAAAGTCCTGTTAGCCGCATCTTTGGAACGGTGAGTTTACCGCTCCTCCACCGCTGCTATCCACTGAAATCAAGGTGACAGCGCGGCTATACCGCCCGCAATGCATGTGAAAGGGGTCTAACAGAAGGTTTAAACAGCACTGCTGCAAATTGACTGTTAGCACCATTGCCAGACTGCCGTTACATTAGGATACAAACATGGCAATAAGTGAAAATCACTGATCACCAATAAAAAAAAAAAAAAAAAATATAGGATTTTTTACTCACCGTAAAATCCTTTTCTCTGAGTGCATGGACCGACACAGCTTCTCTATTGACAAAGTGGGTATTATACGTTAATTAGGAGTGACTAGGCAGAAAACTTGTAAAAAGTGTTGCATCACACCTTCTACAGTACCGTCCAGGGGGCGGACCCTCTGGGTATATCCCCCTCAGTCTGCATCTCGCAGATCAGTTCATCAAAAAGCAGTACAAACTTAAAAAGGAGGGGTGGGTGCAGTGTCGGTCCATGGGCTCAGAGAAAAGGATTTTACGGTGAGTAAAAAAATCCTATTTACTCTTTCGTCCATGGACCGACACAGCTTCTCTATTGACAAAGTGGGACGTCCCAAAGCAGTGTCAGAGAAAAAACGAGGGGTGGTAACAGCATAAAAATAAACTTTACCCCAAACACAAAACAGCACTCCTCCAACGGAGGAATTGCAACTCTAAGCGGCCGCCTGCAAAACTTTGCGGCCGAAAGAGGCACCTACATCAACTTTGTAGAATTTTGTGAAAGTGTGAGCGGATGACCAAGTCGCCGCTTTACATAATTGGGAAACAGACACTTGATGTCGGAAAGCCCGGGAAGGGGGGCGCTTGACCCTTTAAGGCGTAAAGCCTGGATTACTGTCTGTCGGATCCACCTAGAGATGGTGGCCAACGAGACTGCTTGGCCCTGCTTGGGACCAGCCACCGAAACAAACAGGGAGTCTGACTTCCGGAACAGGGAAGTAGCAGATAGGTATACTCTCGAAGCTCGGACAACGTCCAAGGAATGAAACGCCAACTCCTTAGGATTCGACGGATGAGGACACAAGGATGAAAGTACAATAAGGTCGATCGGATGATTGATTTACAGCGCCCGTTTTTTTCAACCATCTGATGAGTAGGAACCCCTAAGGGGCAACTCTTATAAGGAAGGAGGATTGTGGGGCTGTGAATACAGTGGAAGCTGCAGCAAGATAAGGAGCTTATTAGGCCTCATAGACCACCCCTTTGACAGTTGGGACACTATTATCCTTGCCACCAGAACTCTATTGCCCAGATTTATATATATATATATATATATATATATATATATATATATATATATATATATATACACATATACATATACATATACATATACATATACATATACATATACACACACACACATACTTTTTTTATTATTTATTTCTTGATTTACTCTTATGGACTTCCATATGATAGAGTTGTCATATTTATTATGACCACTAAGCGCTGCTTCAGTAATTGACAGGTTTACTTGTTGTTTACTTGTCGTAATTTACTATTTTTTGCTTGTGGCGTATTGCTACTGCATAAACCGAAGCTTTTGACAGCATGGGAATAGTATCCATGTCTGACTCGCAGACAAACTTAAGGCCCTGGACCAACTGGTCAGCCAAAGTTATCTCATCAGGAGGAGAATCTCGCTCCTTTAACCCCTGGAGTAGCAATTTTGCCCATTCAGTAAGTGTCAGACACTAGGGCCCCCTCCAATGCCGGGCGTACTGCCGAGCCTACCACTAAGTATAGGTATTGAGCGAGTGCTTCAGCCTTCTTATCCACAGGGTCCTTGAAAACAGGAGCCCCTTCTACTGGAATAGTGGTAGCTCTATTAAGTCTGGACACCGGAGGGTCCACTATAGAGGGAGAGGTCCATTTCTTCAGAAAACTCTCCTCAAAAGGGGTACCGTATCGCACCGCAAACCTCTTTGGGGCTGTAAAGACCCTCAGTGGGTTCTCCCATTCCTTGTATAAGAGTTTATCAAAAAAAGACACACAAGGGAACACCTTAGCAGTGCGGGCAGGTTTACGAAACCCAAAGGGGACTGGAGTCTCTGCTGCTTCCGCAGTATTTTCCAACTTTAGCGTATCCCGCACTGCAGTAATAAGGTCAGATACCAAAGCCGTCTCGCGTACTGACCTGGACTTGGAGTCATCCTCACTGTCTGATCGGTCACGGTCTGCAGTCTGATGCGTCAGAATCTGGGCCATGAGCCGTAGCCGGACCTGGTTCTGTCTCAGAAATATCCCCAGAAGATTGCAGGGGACGGGGGCGTTTACTACCCCCTGTATTCCAGTGTGCTGCTTCCACCCTGGCAGCAAACGCCTCTAGGATTGCCGACATAGCCTCCATAGACACCTCAGGGGCACCAGCTGCTAAATCTGGTGTTTCCGGGGAGAAGACATCTGGCTCAGATGCCATGCTGACCACACGCTGACACCCACAGGGCTCCAGGCAACATATCAATAGGCCACCCTCCTGCTGCAGAGATGCTGGGTCACCCAGAGGACTCACCACCCTGGACCGGTACTGCTATGCGGCCGTGTGCTGCGCCTGTGATGCTGTCCTACTGCTGCTGTGTCAGTCCGCTTCTTTTATCAGCGCTTCCTGTGTGAATTTTTCGCGCCAGTGTAATGCACCCTAGAGGCTGGAGACTCTCGCAAAATGGCCGCCAAACCGTCTGTATGGAAGATAATGTGGGCTCTAAGAAAATGGATGCAGAGCCGAAGATAGAGGCCAAAGCAGCCGTAGACCACAAAAAGATGGCCAAACGGCAATATATACATACAGCGTGGATCATTACAAGCATGGCCGCCGATCAGTCGATAGAGGCCAGTGGGTGTGGAACTACAAGAAAATGGCGCCGAAATCACAGGAAGATGGCCGCCGGACAGTCACTAGAGGCCAAACCCAGCATGGACCACCGCAAAATGGCCTTTGACAGCATGAGGAGGAAGCACATACAGGTAAGCAGAAATGACATTTCTTTCAAATGTTAGTTACAGCCAGCCCCGCTCCAGTGGAACCCCTTAGGTGACCCCCAGCACCCAGCAACCTTTAGCTAGAAGCCCAGGGAGGAGGGAAAGGCAGGGAGAGAGGGAAGAAAGGGGCCACAACCACTTACTTGGTCTCTCCAGGAATGTCCAGCCAAATCACCCAGCCGAGGCAGGGGAGTTTACTTACCTATCCTGCATGTATTATGCTGGAAGACATTTCAAACAGATCATCGTCCGCGCACGGAAGGTGACTGTTGGCCAGGCATGCTGTGATTGGACCCAAGGGGACGATCATATGTATGCCCTGGAGTGCGACGCTCACCAGACAGGCTGCTGCGACTCGGCCGTAAGGTCAGCCGAAGCTGAGCGGTCCGATGCAGGCCCTGGAGCGTAGGCTCACCGGCCACCCATGGAGCGACGGGTATGTCGTGGAAAACCCAGCGCGTAGCTAAGGTCGGCACATGCTCGATGCCCGAAACTGGGGAGACAAGGATCGAGGATCCAGCCTGTCACCCAGTCGGCAATTGATTGAAGATCGCAGAAAAAAAAAAAAAAAAAAAAAAAAGAAGAAGTAGCAAAAAAAAATCTTTTTCCCCCCGGACCAAATGTGCCCTTAGGGAGCCATGTCCTACTCCTTGCTAGACAAAAAAAAAAAAAACTGATCTGCGAGATGCAGACTGAGGGGATATACTCAGAGGGTCCGCCCCCTGGGCGGTACTGTAGAAGGTGTGATGCAACACTTTTTACAAGTTTTCTGCCTAGTCACTCCTAATTAACGGATAATACCCACTTTGTCAATAGATAAGCTGTGTCGGTCCATGGACGAAAGAGTAAGGAACATTTACCAGGGTCTTTCCACTGATCGTCAATATGAAAGAGATGAAAACAGAAGAATGCATAGGTCAACACAGACCAGCAGTGATCAAACAGAATAACTTGGGGTTCAATACACACCACTAATCACCAATGATAACACTGACCAATATTAGGGTCACAAAGTGCCAGATACAACACAGAGGTCAAAGAAAGGGTGACATGGATAAGGCATCCCCATACTTATCCCATAGGTATATGCTAGTCAGTGGTGACTGGCAAACATAACCACTAAGATTACTATAGCTGCTATGAGTGACCCCAGTCCAGCCAGCTCTGACCCCTGACACTGGGGACCCCCAGCCCTGCAGGTAATCGAGTCAGCCAGAGTGCAGCCTGATAGATCTGCGTGCTGTGAGTGATCAACAGCTCCTGAGGAACCCCATGCGTATATCAGTGACCCACGTAGTAACGGCCTCTGACCCGAGGGTACCAAGCCACAGACGTCAGTACTGACACTGGGAAACCGGCTTGGCTCTGATCCCGACCGGACCCATGATGGGGAGTGTTGCGGCATCTGGATCGGGATGTACAGGAGCCCTGTGCCCCAGTGATCAGGAGAGGGAGCCCCACCATCTAAGCTGGAAATGATTGCGCCGCTGCCGGAGGAGAGGCGCCCGAGATCGCCATCCCCCAGGCGGGGAGCTCTCCAGCCAGTAGAAGCCCGATAGTCCAGATGGGGGTGGCCGCCCGCCCGAGGACCCCCCCCCCAACCGAAACCTGGATCCTGCATGTAAAAGAGGGGAGACTCAGAGCCCCCCTTGCAGTCGCACGTCTTCCTAGCTGAGACGAAAAACCCAGAAGTGACGTCAGACACGTCGCACCGCATCTCCATGTTCTTTCCTGTCAGAACAGGGATCTGCCTTGTTTACATAGGCAGATGCCTGTTCTGCCTCTCTGTGAAACAATTGCAGATTGCCGGCAGACTTGGGGTCTGCCGGACACGCGCATCGGCTCCTCCGTGTAGCAGCGTTCACCCACACTATCGCATGAAACAACATACAGGTACGTTATTTCACGCAATAGAGCCACCCTGCCACATACATACATACATATAGCAGGATGGCTCTAGGGCCGAAACAACTAATCGATTATGAAATTAATCGATCACAATTTTCATAATCGATTAATCGGCCAGTAACATAATGAGGTTAAAAAAAAAAAAAAAAAAAAAATTAACCCTTTATAGTACAAAAAGAGCAAATTGCTACTGTAAATATTACTTTCACTGTCCGACAGTAAAAAATTAACCCCTTACAGTAGCGATTATGTGCTCTTTTTGTACAAATTTTTTTTTTTAACCCCATGTTACTAAACATCTCAGGCCCGGGTCACACCTCTGTTTTTTGGTGCTTTTTTCAGAAACACTACAGTTCATTTACATGGTTTCTATGGGACACGTTCACATCCATGATTTTTTCAGCTGCTGCGTTTTTGGAAAGGGCAAGGACATTTAACGCAAAACGGTGCCATTTTAGGTTTTTGGTTTAATATACTTCAATGGAGACGCTGCAGAAAAGCATGTAATGTGTTTTTGCGGCAATTTGCGTTTTGTAATCTGCCCAACAAATTGGCCAAAAAAAAAAAAAAAATGTAAAAATGCAAATCGCAGCAAAATTAGCTTTTTTTTTTTTTTTTAGGTCATTAACCGATTAATCGAAACAATAATCGGCCAACTAACCGATTATGAAAATAATCGTTAGTTGCAGCCCTAGATGGCTCTATTGTGTAAAACAACGTACCTGTACGTTGTTTCATGCAATAGATCAGGGCTTGACAAATTTGCTTGGAACCTAGGAGCCAGCTAAAAAAGTTGGGAGCCAGGTTTTTTTTTTTTTTTTTTAACGACCAATGCGTGCAGAAGCGAACGCATACGTGAGTAGCGCCCACATATGAAAGCAGTGTTTAAACCACACGTGAGGTATCGCCACGATCGGTAGAGCGAGAGCAATAATTCTAGCCCTAGACATCCTCTAACTCAAAACATGCAACCTGTATAATTTTTTAAATGTCGCCTATGGAGATTTTAACCACTTCTCTACTGTGCACGAAAACCCCCTTCCTGCCCAAGCCATTTTTCAGCTTTCAGCGCTGTCACACTTTGAATGACAATTGCGCGGTCGTGCGACGTGGCTCCCAAACGAAATTTGTGTCCTTTTTTTCCCACAAATAGAGCTTTCTTTTGGTGGTATTTGATCACCTCTGCGGTTTTTATTTTGTGCGCTATAAACAAAAGAAGAGAGTCCAGTTTGGAAAAAAAACACTATTTTTTACTTTTTGCTATAATAAATACCCATTTTTTTTTTTAAATAAAATTTTCCTCAGTTTAGGCCGATACGTATTCTTCTACATATTTTTGGTAGAAAAAAAAATAAAAAAAATAAAAAAAAATCGCAATAAGCGCGTATTGATTGGTTTGCGCAAAAGTTATAGCGTCTACAAAATAGGGGATAGATTTATTATTATTTATTTTTTTTTGAAAAAAGTTTTATTTATAGCTTTTGACAAAACAAACAGACCCAATGGGCCAAACACAAACACAAACTCTATACAAATCTTCAGCATTGGCTCCCTCTCCCTCCCTCCAGACCCCCACCTTTCAACAGGAATAATACAGTTATAAAGTCACTTTAACTCATTCACAGTCATATGTTGTTTGGAAATGTCACATAATCACAACCATATTCAACTCTTACTGCAAGTGCATTTATAATGGGTGCCACTCAATCCGCCACCGTAAGTTCACTATTCATCCAACCGCCCCATACTTTATCAAATTTCTGAGGTGCGCCCCTACTAGCATACGTAGCTTTGTACAGCGGTACAGCTCTATTCACCACCCCCTTCCATGCTGATACAGTAGGCGGATTGGGCTTTTTCCATGATAACACTATCAGTTTCCTGGCATAATATATGAGAATCGTCAACAGAGCACGAGTCGCTCTCCTTGGGGCTAGATTGTCTACCAGACCCAAGAGGCATACCTCAATTGAAGGCTGTACCTGGATGGTGGTCACCCCAGCTATGCAGTCGGCAACCCCTCTCCAGAACCCCTGGATGAATGAGCAATTCCAAAAGACATGCATGAAATCGGCCGTGGGGGAACTGCACCACCAGCAACAAGGACTAAAGATGGACTTTAAACGGCACACAGATAAATATTGTAAAAATTCTAAGGGTTTTATTGTTGGTAGAAAAATATAATTGAATTTAGGTAAAAAGTACATTAATATAGGACACTGACATTATATAACAGTTATCTATAATTGATAGAGGGTCCCATTTACAAGACTCGACACATCTCCCAAAAATTACATTTACATGTAAAGTATACAAGGTAAAATAGAATATTGTATAGCCAACAAACAAAAATGAGGAGTTGGACGGTATGCACGAGAGATGGCTGGTTTTGTTGATGGGTCCAATAAATTCAAAGATAAAGATCTTGCTTTCGCTCGACTAGTTTCGCGTTCCAAAACGCTTCGTCGGGAGCATAGTATTGAACAAGGCCGTGTTAGGTAGTGAAACCAGCCTAGGTATTCCTACCTGGCAGTCCGTGTATCACAGGGTGCCAGTAATATCTAAACACATTCGTGGTAAACATTCATGCGTGATTTGAGTAAAAAAATATATATAACTATGCACAGGCTACTGGTAGGTAGGGAACGTGAATCCAGGTGTAGCAGACCAAACGATACTGTAAAGATGTGTGTCAATCAAGAGCAATTGCTCGAGCCACACTATGGTACTCTGTTAGGGTAACCCCTAATGATAGACTGACCCAGCTTATAGTTTGTCAGAGATTGTAAGTCAGTAGGCCTGGACGGAACCTCTCCTGTTAGTCCACAGGAGAGGTTCCGTCCAGGCCTACTGACATACAATCTCTGACAAACTATAAGCTGGGTCAGTCTATCATTAGGGGTTACCCTAACAGAGTACCATAGTGTGGCTCGAGCAATTGCTCTTGATTGACACACATCTTTACAGTATCGTTTGGTCTGCTACACCTGGATTCACGTTCCCTACCTACCAGTAGCCTGTGCATAGTTATATATATTTTTTTACTCAAATCACGCATGAATGTTTACCACGAATGTGTTTAGATATTACTGGCACCCTGTGATACACGGACTGCCAGGTAGGAATACCTAGGCTGGTTTCACTACCTAACACGGCCTTGTTCAATACTATGCTCCCGACGAAGCGTTTTGGAACGCGAAACTAGTCGAGCGAAAGCAAGATCTTTATCTTTGAATTTATTGGACCCATCAACAAAACCAGCCATCTCTCGTGCATACCGTCCAACTCCTCATTTTTGTTTGTTGGCTATACAATATTCTATTTTACCTTGTATACTTTACATGTAAATGTAATTTTTGGGAGATGTGTCGAGTCTTGTAAATGGGACCCTCTATCAATTATAGATAACTGTTATATAATGTCAGTGTCCTATATTAATGTACTTTTTACCTAAATTCAATTATATTTTTCTACCAACAATAAAACCCTTAGAATTTTTACAATATTTATCTGTGTGCCGTTTAAAGTCCATCTTTAGTCTAAATATACATCTTTCCATTGAATATCGGGACGTTGGCACATTTATACTAGGTGCATCCACAGTGTCACCCTGTGGTGATGCACAACTTAGCAATTTCCTTCTAAACCAGCAACAAGGAGTCTGTGTAGGGAATATCTTGGCCAGTCTAGCCGGCGTAAGATAGATGCGATGCAGGAATTTAAATTGGATGAGATGGTCCCTGGCAGAGACCAATCTGGTAAAATTAATGTCCCATACATCATCCCAGTCATCCCTGTCCATCTGGGGGAACACCTCACCCCACGCCGCCCTACACTTTGCCAGGAGATCACCTCCCTCACTGAACAGCTGTTTATATATTGTAGACAAGGCCTTGTCTAAAGTGTCCTCTCTCAGTAAAGACTCCATATCATTAGTTTGCATGATGATACCAATATCTCCAAATTGGGCCTTAAATGCATGTCTGAGCTGAAGAAAACGAAACAAGTGCGTATTGGGCAGATCAAACTTGGCTTTAAGGGTGTCAAACTGTAAGAGTTTCCCACCCCCCACTATGTCCCTCAGAGTCTTAATGCTATATTTAGTCCAGGTGACTGGATCGGGGTACTCACAAAAGTGTGCTAGCTGAGGATTCTTCCAGAGTGGTGTGTAAGGAGAAATTTCAGAGGCGCCACCCACCTTATTCACTGCCACCCATGCCCTACAGGCGGCACGCATGGATATCGTGAGCCTATACGGAGCCCTGATTCCCCGAAGCCGGAGATGCTTCAGTGCCTCATACGAACCCACAACAGCCGCCTCCAGCGTATTAGCAGTGTCGTCCTCAGGTAGAGTGAACCACCTGTGGACAAATACCAGCTGACCAGCTAAGAAATACCGGTGGAAGTCCGGGACCGCCAGTCCCCCTTGTTTCCACGGCAGTTGTAACACCCGGAATTTAATTCGAGGGCGTCGTCCCTGCCATAAGAAAGTTGTTATGAGACTATTTTTTTAAAAACATATCTCGGTATCCAAACAGGGGAATTCCGAAATATATACAAAAACAAAGGTAAAAATTTCATTTTCACTAAATTCACCCTACCAATGAGCGTCAAAGGTAAGTTTTGCCATGCCTGTAGCCTGGATTTCAGTTTAGTCAAAAGTGGATCGACATTTAAGGCAATAAAATCGGACACGGAATTAGAAATGTTTAACCCCAGAAATTTGAGCACCTCCACCCGCTGTAAAGGACAATCAACCAGAATCTCGCACCTGGGGGATGGCGTCCTGAGTGATAGAATTTGGGATTTTCCCCAGTTGACTTTCAGACCCGAAAAACGTGCAAAAGAATTCAGGATATCTAGTGCTGCCGAAAAGGAATTTCCGGAGTCCCGCAGAAAAAGAACCATGTCGTCCGCATAGAGTGCCGTCTTTTCGTTCAAGTCACCCACCATGATCCCCCGCACCTCCTCAGAGGCCCGCAAGGCCGCAGCCACGGGTTCAATCATGATGGAAAATAGACCCGGGGACAAAGGGCAACCCTGGCGAGTGCCCCTCCGCACTGAAAAAAATTCCGACAACATATTGTTTAACTTAATGGCCGCTGTAGGGGAATGATATAGAATGTCGATCCACTTCCTGAAATGAGGCCCGAAACCGAATACCTCCAGCACCACCCTCATGTAATTCCAGTCAACGGAATCAAAGGCCTTCTCCAAATCCAAAAAGACCAGTATCCCGCCGCTGGAACTGTCCGGACCCAACTGCGTGTGGGTGAAAACCCTACGCAGATTGATATCCGTGGCTTTCCTGGGCATGAAACCTGTCTGGTCAGGGGAAATAACATGGTGCAAGACCGACATAAGTCTAGTAGCCAACATCTTAGTAAGTATTTTGAAGTCCATATTCAGTAAAGAAATGGGCCTATAAGAAGAACATAGCATTGGGTCCTTGTCCGGCTTGGCCAACAGTACAATATGAGCCTCATAAAATGAAGGGGGGAGGCCCCCCTTCTGAAAACAGTCGGCATACAATTGCAGTAGTCTAGGCACCAGGATCTCCGAGTAACGACAGTACCAGTCAATTGGCAGACCATCAGGACCCGGAGCCCTGCCACCAGGAAACGACCCAACTGCGGAGACCACCTTCTCCTCCCCGAACTCGGCATCAAGAAAATTACGAGATTCCTCTGGCAGCTCAGGCAACCGCAGGGCCCCCAATGTGACCCCAAGGTCACCCGTGTCATAGGGATCTATAGGCGAGTACAGAGACTTATAGAACGATACAAACTCCCGTACTAAGTCCTCCCTGTCTCTCAACAGGTGTCCAGACTGGGACATTACGCAAGGCACTACCGTTGGGGACGTGTCCCCAGCCGTCAAAAAAGCCAATAGTTTACCGTTTTTATCCCCCTGTTCAAAAACTCGCGCCGCACTCCTTTGCAGATGACAAGTAGTCGCCTCTCGGTAATGGAGAGAAACGTTCCTCCTTGCAAACCGCAACTGAGCCAACGTGTCAGGAGAAGGTGAGTCCGCATGAGCCTTAGCGCACTCCTGCTCCCTGTCATGGAGTTGTTTTTCTACTCTATTCCGCTCAATTCTCAGGGCTTTTATGGCTGATATGTATTCCCCCCTAGTAGTGGCCTTGAAGGCCTCCCATTCCGTATGTAATGTGGCCGATCCCTCGTTAACCTGCCAAAATGTGTCAATGTGTGGTTGCAGCATCTCCTCCACAGAGGGCTCCCCCACCCAACTAGGGGATAAACGCCAGACTCTCCTTGAATTCTGGGAACCCACTTGCAAAGTGATCCGGAGAGGAGTGTGATCCGAGACACCCCCCGGAAGGTAGGACGTCTCAGCCACCAGAGGCAACATTGCTCCATTAGCAAACGCCAGGTCTATTCTGGAGGACGAAGCATGTACCGAGGACAGATAAGAATAGCATCTGTCTGTAGGATGCTTCCACCGCCAGATCTCAGTAAGACCCGCAGCATCCGCCCACTGTGACAATTCACGGTTTGGTGCCCTATGTGGGTTGGACGTGTCCAACGTATAATTGAGAACATTATTAAAATCACCCGCCATCAACAACTGAAATGGAGCGTGAGGTGCCAATTTCTCCAACACCTCATACAGGATATTGCCTGTAAAAGGAGGGGGAATATATACATTTACCAGGGCCAACTTCCTAGAGTAAACTTCAATTATGACCACTAAATACCTTCCTCCAGGATCAGTGATCACTGTATTTATGGAGCAAGGTAAGGACTTGTTTAACAAAATAGATACACCCCTAGCATATGACGAATAGGTGGCATGTATGGCTCTGTGCATCCAGGGACGCTTCATGGCCAGAATTTTGTTGCCTAATAAATGCGTTTCCTGTAAAAACATTATGTGAGGATGTTGGGCCTGCAAAAATTTCAACACCAAAGCTCTCTTGTATTTAGAATTCAATCCCCTGACATTCCAAGAGATGAGTTTAATTTTTAAAGACATGACTGTAATTCCGAAATTTGCCACAAGATGGGGGCCTAGGAGCACAGGAGAGGTCCAGAAGTACACAGAGCCACACAAGCTGAAGAATAACTATAACATCTCTACAGACAGTACTTTGTGCCTGAGCCCGTTTCTGAGTGTCCCCTGGCCCACCAATTGTGGAACACCGAGGATGACACCACAAACCAGCAGCCCCAAATAAAATGGAGCAGAGACAAACAGACAAAAACATAAAAAAAACCAAGACCAAAACATTTGCTCATAAACAGTCCCATCTTAGTAATCCCCTGTCTAGCCAGCAAACAAAAACACAAAAGAAAAAAAAAAAACAGGGAACAACTAGCGCCAGCAGACTTAATCCCCAAAACCAAAAACAAAAAATGGAAAAGTGTTCTATAGAGTTATTCCATATGCCCCTTTGGAGGGGACTAAAGTGTCAACCAGGTGAGTGCTGACACCGTACGCCTTTTACGACTACTCAGCGCAGCAGAGAGAGCATCCGGCTCCATGGTCATGCAGCACTAAGCAGCCAAATGCACCCCGCAGCCTCCTGAAAGTAACATTTTGTACAGGAAAAACAAGGACAGTCCAGATCACATCCACCAACCAGGCACACCGATACTCAGCTCACTGGAGGGGGTAACATGGGGTAGGATGAAAGTCAAAGTATATGTGACTACCAGCGTGCACTCAAGCAGAAGCAGATGTAAGGGTGGCCAAACAGAGTATGCCAAAAATAGAAAAATAAATCAAAGTAAAATAAATGCTGTACATTAAGCCAGAGTCTCCAACCAATCCGAGACATCCGAGGGGACCTCAAAAAATTTCACAGAGCCCTGGTATTCAACACGGAGCTTGCTGGGGTATAGCATGCTGTATTTGAGGCCCTTGTCCCGGAGCCTCTTCCGAACATCCACGAACGTGCGACGGCGCCTCTGCAACTCTGGGGAGAAATCCGGGAAGAAGTGCACATTGGTATTTTCAAACCGGAGCTGTGGTGACTTCCGGGCGTCCGCCAGAATGAGATCTCTGTCGCGGTAATTTAGAAACCGCACGAGGAATGGTCTGGGCAATGCGCCCCGTGGTCTCGGGCCTGTGGGGACCCTATGAGCCCGCTCCACAATATATGCAGAGGAGACATGCTGTAACGCCAGGATATTCTTGAAAAAGGTTTCAGCAAAGCTGGCTGGCTGCGAGCCCTCCGCACCCTCAGGCAGGCCCACCACGCGCACATTATTGCGGCGCAGCCTATTTTCGGCGTCCTCAGACCGCGCCATCAAGGTTTTAACCGTGCGTTGCAGATCAGCGACATTCTGGGATGTTATAGCCGCGGTATCCTCAATATCTGAGATACGAGTCTCAGCAGCAGCTACACGGCCTCTAAACTTGTCCATATCTTGCCTGATGAGGCCACACTCCATGGCCAGCGTGTCTATTTTCCCCATAACCAGGGTTTTGCCCTCCTCAATGGCCGCCAAAATGACTGCAGTGGAGGCAGTGCCCTCAGATTTCTCCATACCTTGGGGCTGCTGCGGGTCACCATCCACCTGCTCCATGTCCCTCAGAAGCTGCAGGGCTGTCTGTATGGCCACTGCACGCTCCGCTCCGGAGGGCAAGATGGCCGCCGCACGTGTCACCGCTGGGGAGCCATGCGTCTTAGGAGGCGGCTGTTTCTTGGTCGATTTCCTCCTGGATGGCATCGGTGTACTCCGGAGGTGACCCCGAGCACGGAGCAGATGTCCGCCGGCCCGGATGCCGCTCAGCGCAGGAGAAATACACAGGATTCTTCACCCAGGAGCCGGAGCTCTCTCACACACGTCCTCTCTTCTTCACATCCGGACACGCCCCCCCAGGGGATAGATTTATAGCATTTTTATTTTTTTATTAGTAATGGCGGCGATCTGCGATTTTTTATTGTGACTGCGATATTGCGGCGGACACATCGGACACTTTTGACACATTTATACAGCGATCCCTGCTATAAAAATGCATTGATTACTGTATAAATGTGATTGGCAGGGAAGGGGTTAACCACTAGGGGCGGGAAGGGGTTAAATATGTTCCCTCAAAGTGTTCTTACTGTGGGGGGAGGGGACTGACTGGGGGAGGCGACCGATGGAGGCGCACCGGGGCCTTGTGAACGCGGCGGCGCGCGCGCGCCTCCTAGAACGTTTTAAAGGGAGGATGTCATATGACGTCCTCCCAGAACGAGAGTATCCTCCGCCCGCCGTCAATTGACAGTGGGCGGGGGACAAGTGGTTAAAGGGTAAAAGTTTGTCGCCATTCCACGAGCGGACGCAATTTTGAAGCGTGACATGGTGGGTATCAAATTTTCTCAGCGTAACATTATCTTTCACAATAAAAAAAAATAAAAAATTCCGCTAACTTTACTGTTGTCTTATTTTTTCATTTAAAAAAGTTTTTTTTTTCTCAAAAAAGTGCGCTTGTAAGACCGCTGCGCAAATATGGTGTGACAGAAAGTATTGCAACGACTGCCATTTTATTCTCTAGGGTGTTAGAATTAAAAAAAAAAATATATATATATATATGTTTGGGGGTTAACTCCTAAGTAAAGGGAAGGAGATGGGCGGGCAGTGAAACAGGCAAGCATTGCTGGTTGTCTTGTCATACCAACGGCCACCACAAGATGGCGCCAGATTACAGAATGAAGCCTAGGCCTGCAGAAGGCCGCAAAGCTGCGACCCAAATTACCGGCCGGCGCGACGAGATCACGCGATCGCGGGGGGCGCACGGAAATACAGGAAACCTCAGCTGTGCTGCGCTAGGTCGCTAATTCTAGTCGCATTTGCAACCTGGCACCTGGGGATTGTCGAGCCCTGCAATAGATGGTGTGGGCGCACGCCGCTGCACGGATTTTTTAGATTTTTATCAAAATTTATTTTAATAAAATGTTTTTGGAGTAAAATCTATCTAAAGATAGTTTTCTATTTAAGATACATTAAAAAAGGAGAAGACCAGTCAAAGCTCGTTTGGCTGGGCTTCTCCTATGGATCACAGAAAAAAAATGTTTATTCAGCATGAAATTGAGCTTAGTTATGTAGCATGAGGCTGTATATTCTGCAATATTAAATTTTTTGGTAAACTCATTGAAGACCAAGTGAGAAGAATTAGCTGCACACCAACATCCATCAGGTATTTTAAGACTGCCACCAGGACTAAAACAACGGACCAAGGGGTGACGACGTTTCACACATACATTGGGCTTCTTCAAAACCCAATGTATGTGTGAAACGTCGTCACCCCTTGGTCCATTGTTTTAGTCCTGGTGGCTGTCTTTCAGCAGCCACAATATCTTTAAAACCAAGAGGGAGGTTTCTTATATAGATAGTTCATGAGTTACACAACAGGACGAACCAATGAACTATTTAGGGCGCTCACCAGGGCGATAGTTCAATGAGAACTACAAGCCGTCAGCCACAAAGGTTGTCGGAACTTGTAATTCATTCACAGATTACTGTGAATGGAGCAGCCATCATGTGGGTGGAGCCCCACACAGTGAGTACACCCACCTCAAACTCTGGTGTTGGAGAGGTGGCGAGTACACCCACCACAGCATTGTAAATACAGCTACTTGTATCAAGATGTAGTGTCAACAGTACTTACAAAAATATGCAAAAAAATTATTTGTAGCACTAATAAAAAGTGACATTTATACAGGTAAAAAAAAAAAAAATGTAGGCGTTTATTTTTGAATACATTTTTGGTGGGCAATCTGAAGTCACAAATGAGTTGATCAGCTAGTCTGACAATAGCTGGAGTGCCACAGTTTAACACCTGTGAGCACAGTGAAAGCCTTCAAATGGATCCCATAATAAATTTAAACAAATAGATTACCCACACTCATCCATGATACAACAACTGGATAAAAGTGGATGTCAACACACGTTCATATACAGATTTTTTTTTTTTTTAACACAGCAATCCTTCTCAAGAAAATAAATAGTACAATCAACTGGTCACTCTACACCTGCAGCTAAAACTGCAGCACTTCATAATAACGGGACACACTTTGGTTCGTGGATCTTCGAAAGTTAGCAGGCCGTAGTTTTACGCTGCTTGCTGGTTTCGTAGATGAGAGCGCCCCCTATCCAGAAATCAGCAAACATGGTCCCAGCATAGTTGCTATCAAATTCCACAATCGGAATTTCGCATCGATGATTCACGTGTTTGCCCTGATGTAAGAAAACAACATCAAGGAATACTTCAACAAGACTCACCTGTCGATCCTAAAGGCTGCGTCGAAGCCTCTTCGAATATGAGCCCGAAGTCCAACTCGCCAGAACCACAATGTGCGGCACTCATCGATGCCTGTGAGCAGCACACTACTTCCCGACCCCTTCGCCCCTCTTTCCTGCTTATTATACCGGTTAGTCGATCTCCTCTCTAACCTCATACCAACTTTCTCGATGTCGAGCGATAGGGCCTCACACCCCTCCTCCCCTCACTGTTCATTGGTTGTACGTCGAAATGCGTCACTGTCCCGCCTTGACGCTGACAACATATTTTCCTAACTGTCCCGTGTAAAACCCATCTATCCTTTCTCCATTGATGTTGTGTAGTTTAGATTGGAGTCGCATCGCGGAAGAACTATAGGCTCCAGCCATGTCGGTCTTTATTCTTCCTGATAAATGGGAGGAGCAATGTAGCCATGTTCTTGAAGACTCGTTCAGATTAGAGAAATGTTTATGGCCGCTTATAGTGTGCAGACAAGGAAGTAGTTTGTATCTAGACAGAAATGTTTAAAGCAAACTTGTTGCCTTTGTAAAGAAAAAATCCAGTTTACAGCATCTTGTCAGTCTTCGTTAGTCAATCCTTGTTCTTATTCTTTTATTGACGGACGCATCTTTTTTTAAATTGCTTACAGGTAGGGCTTTTATGACAGAAGAGATTCTGTCGGTTTCTTCTGTTATAAATTCTTCCCCTGACTGTCAGCTGTAATGTACACTAAGCTGCACATAGGTAACTCAGTGTGCGCTAAAGGCACCTAATCTGTGCCATGATATTGTGACACCCATTGCAACCCGGCCTAGGGTTGCCACCTCATCCCTTTAAACCCGAACACATATTAATTAAACAGGTTCTGTGGCTGATTAAGGTGGTAATGAAACCTACTTGGTAACTCATGTCGATAGATGCGGAAAAAGCATTTGACCGAGTCGACTGGGGGTTTATGATGGAAACACTTTGATATATCGGTCTGGGACCAAAGTACATGAAATGGGTCAAAAACCTTTATACCCACCCGACAGCTAACGTAAAGGTCAATGGGAGTGTGTCGTCGGTGTTTGAAATGCACAACGGAACGAGACAGGGGTGTCCGCTCTCACCCCTCCTCTATGTGTTAGCGTTAAGCCTCGTACACACGGTCGGACTTCCATCGGACTTTTCCGTGGTTTTTTGTCCGAACGGAGTTGGTCGGGAACACCCATAGCATACACACGCTCTGACTTTTCTGCAAACTTTCCCAAAACTTTTTGCAACATCACGTGGTTTTTCTGCTCTTTACCGCCACCCTTTGGTCAACCTCTGCTATTGTTGGTTGATTTTAACATTAGTTGTTTAGTCCATCGGACAAAAGTCCGATGGTTTCCTGTACACCCGGTCGGACTTTGCTCCATCAGACTTTTGTTGGGCAAAAGTTTGTCCGTTTGCAGACCCAACTTTTGTCCGATGAAATCCAAAACCAAACGAAAAAAGTTTGTCCGATGGAGCGTACACACGGTCGGATTGTTGGTCCAACTTGCTCAAAATGAAGTTTGTTGGCTTTAAGCCCCGTACACACGGTCGGACTTTTGGCCAACAAACTTCATTTTGAGCAAGTTGGACCAACAATCCGACCGTGTGTACGCTCCATCGGACAAACTTTTTTCGTTTGGTTTTGGATTTCATCGGACAAAAGTTGGGTTTGCAAACGGACAAACTTTTGCCCAACAAAAGTCCGATGGAGCATAGTCCGACCGTGTGTACAGGAAACCATCGGACTTTTGTCCGATGGACTAAACAACTAATGTTAAAATCAACCAACAATAGCAGAGGTTGACCAAAGGGTGGCGGTAAAGAGCAGAAAAGAGTAGAAAAACGATGTTGCAAAAAGTTTTGGGAAAGTTTGCAGAAAAGTCAGAGCGTGTGTATGCTATGGGTGTTCCCGACCAACTCCGTTCGGACAAAAAAACATGGAAAAGTCCGATGGAAGTCCGACCGTGTGTACGAGGCTTTAGAACCACCGTTGACAAACATTCGGAAGAATCGAGATATGGGGGGGTTAGAATGGGCGACGAGGAACATAAAGTGGCTGCATATGCAAACCAAGATTGTCGTTGCCCAATGTAGTAATGGAAATAAAAAAATATGGGGACCTTTCAAACTTTAAGATTAATCCAACAAAAACTGTAATTTTGAACTTAGGAATAGATAAAAGTGAAGAAAGATTACTACAGAAAGAATTCCCGTTTATTTGGGAGACAAAATAATTAACATATTTAGGAATCAAAATAACAACAACATTAGAAGAACTGTATCCTGCTAATTTTATCCCCTTATTCAATTAAGTTAAAGTAGAACTAAAAAACATTTCTAAGAAACCCATCTCATGGACAGGAAGAATTAACATATTAAAAATGGTGATCCTTCCAAAAGTGACATATAGGCTGCAGATGCTCCCAATAGATATACCCCAACCGTTTTTTAAGACAATGAAAACAATGATCTTGAAATATATATGGCAGGGTAAAAAGGCCAGATTAAAGTACACACTATTAACCCGAAAGAAAGAAAATGGGGGCATGTCCTTACCAGACATAAAAAGATACCATAAGGCCATCATTTTAGCCAGACTAGCAGAATGGGCAAACCCACACACAAAAAAAAAATGGGCACAAATGGAGGATACGGTATATTAAGTAGGACGCTTTTACAAAAAAGCATATGGGTACCACCGAAATTTAGGACACTAGGTATAGACAGTGGGGGGTGCGAGGGGGGCCTAGGCCCCGAGCGCAACATTTGGGGGGGCGCAATCCCGCGCCAGTTTCACTCTAGCTGCATTAATTGAAATTTTAATTTCTGTGACCCCGCGCTCCGGCTCCGGCCGCCATCTTAGATCTTAGGCCGGCCCCTGGCGCCCTGTGATTCCGCGAAAGGGGTCATGTGGCCTGTCCTCAATCGCGGGGGAGCGGGGCTGGCCTTAGCTGTCTTCTCCTCCTCCTCCTCTCTGGCCCAGGTCACCAGGTCATCATGTCCCGTCGCGGCAGGCAGGCTGTGGCCGCCGTCTTCTTCTTCTCCTCCTCCTCTCTGGCCCGGGTCTCCGATCATGTCCCCGTCAGGACAGGCAGTCCAGCAGCGTGACAGGCAGCGGCGGCGGCGGCGCAGAGGCAGAGCAGATGAAAGAAAAAAAGGTAAGACTCACTCGGCCTGGGGGGAGTAGATATGGTCTGGGGAGAGGGAGCAGCCAGAAAGTCAGTGTATAGTGTAATGTATTGTGTGTAGTATATAGTATAGTGTAGTGTATTGTGTCTATAGTGTATTGGTCTGTGGGTAGCGTATTGTGTAGTGCTCAGTATGTAGTGTATTGTATGCAGTGTATAGTGTGTAGTGTATAGTGTGTATTGTGTGCTGTGTATAGTGTAGCGGTCAGTATGTAGTGTATTGAGTGGTGGTCTGTGGGTAATGAATAGTGTATTGTGTGTAGTGTATAGTGTATTGGTCTGTGGGTAGAGTATTGTGTAGCGGTCAGTATGTAGTGTATAGTGTATTGTGTAGAGGTCAGTATGTAGTGTATTGAGTAGTGAATTGTGTGTATAGTTTATTGTGTATTGGTCTGTGGGTAGAGTATTGTGTAGCGGTCAGTATGTTGTGTAGTGAGTAGTGGTCTGTGGATAGTGTGTAGTGTGTATAGTGTATTGTGTGCAGTGTATAGTGTAGCGGTCAGTATGTAGTGTATTGAGTGGTGGTCTGTGGGTAGTGAATAGTGTATTGTGTGTAGTGTATTGGTCTGTGGGTAGAGTATTGTGTAGCGGTCAGTATGTAGTGTATAGTGTGTAGTGTATTGTGTGTATTGTGTACCAGTCAGTATGTAGTGTATTGAGTAGTGGTCTGTGGGTAGTGTATTGTGTATTGGTCTGTGGGTAGAGTATTGTGTAGCTGTCAGTATGTAGTGTATTGTGTATAGTGTGTAGTGTATTGTGTGTATTGTGTAGCGGTCAGTATGTAGTGTATTGAATAGTGGTCTGTGGGTAGTGTGTAGTGTATTGTGTGTAGTGTATTGTGTATTGGTCTGTGGGTAGAGTATTGTGTAGCGGTCAGCATGTAGTGTATTGAGTAGTGTATAGTGTATTGTGTGTATAGTGTATTGTGTAGTGGTCAGTATGTTGTGTATTGAGTAGTGGTCTGTGGATAGTGTATTGTGTGTAGTGTATTGTGTATTGGTCTGTGGGTAGAGTATTGTGTAGCGGTCAGTATGTAGTGGTCTGTGGGTAGTGTATTGTGTAGTGGTCAGTATAGCAATTAGGTAGGTTAGTGGTCAGTGTAGTGGTCAGTGTGCAGTGGTCAGTGTATAGTGTGCAGTGTAGTGGTCAGTGTGCAGTGTAGTGGTCAGTGTGCAGTGGAGTGGTCAGTGTGTAGTGTGCAGTGTAGTGGTCAGTGTGCAGTGTAGTGGTCAGTGTGCAGTGTAGTGGTCAGAGTGCAGTGTAGTGGTCAGTGTGTAGTGTATTGAGTAGTGATCTGTGGGTAGTGTATTGTGTAGTGGTCTGTGGGTAGTGTATTGTGTAGTGGTCTGTGGGTAGTGTATTGTGTATTGGTCTGTGGGTAGTGTATTGTATAGTGGTCAGTGTGTAATGTATTGAGTAGTGGTCTGTGGGTAGTGTATTGTGTAGTGGTCAGTATAGAAATCAGGTAGGTTAGTGTGGTGTGTAGTGGTCCGTGTGTAGTGTAGTGGTCTGTGTGTAGTGTAGTGGTCAGTGTGTAGTGTAGTGGTCAGTGTGTAGTGGTCAGTGTGCAGTGTAGTGGTCAGTGGTCAGTGTGTAGTGGTGAGTGTGCAGTGTAGTGGTGTGTAGTGGTGAGTGTGCAGTGTAGTGGTGTGTAGTGGTGAGTGTGCAGTGTAGTGGTGTGTAGTGGTCAGTGTGTAGTGTAGTGGTCAGTGGTCAGCGTGTAGTGGTGAGTGTGCAGTGTCGTGGTGAGTGTGCAGTGTAGTGGTGAGTGTGCAGTGTAGTGGTCAGTGTGTAGTGGTGAGTGTGCAGTGTAGTGGTGTGTAGTGGTGAGTGTGCAGTGTAGTGGTCAGTGGTCAGTGTGTAGTGGTGAGTGTGCAGTGTAGTGGTGAGTATGCAGTGTAGTGGTCAGTGTGTAGTGTAGTGGTCAGTATAGGAATCAGGTAGGTCAGTGTGTAGTGGTCGTTGTAGGAATCAGGTAGGTTAGTGTAGTTGTGGGTATAGGAATCATGTAGGTCAGTGTAGAGGTTAGTGTAGTGGTCAGTATAGGAATCAGGTAGATTAGTGGTCAGGTAGGTCAGTATCAGAATCAGGTAGGTCAGTACTACTGTAGGAAGGGAAGGGAGTGCGAAAAGTCCGCAGGTTAGGGGGGCACAAATTACTTGCCTTGCCCCGGGTGCTGACAACCCACGCTACGCCACTGGGTATAGATACACATAATATAACAAGAAAGGTATTTAAAATATGGGACACATTGCACCGGCACGAAAAATGGAAATATAACTCCCCATTAATTCCGTTAGCAGGCACAGCATTTTTTACACCAGGAAATGGGACACGTCTAGGAAAGACACTGGGAACTGCACATTTAAAAGATATAATTACACTAGGTAAAATAAGAACAAAACAAGATTTATTCATGAAGTACGGGTGGAATCAAATTAGTGATTGGGAATATCTTCAATTAAAGCACTTTGTGAGCACTATCCCACAATTAATAAGAAACAAATAAGCACTAACCCCAATGGAAAAAAATATGTGATAAAGGAAAGCCCCTGAGACATGGTATATCACAGGTATATTTAAATGATAACAGAAACCTACTTGGTGCCTCATCTGCATTAAATTAGCCTCAGAAACTGTGTAATTCATATGTGTTCGGGTTTAAAGGGATGAGGTGGCAACCCTAACCCGGACGTTTAAGTGGCTGAAGAGTAGGGATGAGCTTCGTGTTCGAGTCGAACATACGTTCGACTCGAACATCGGCTGTTCGATCGTTCGACGAAGATCGAACGATTTGGGCCGTTCGCGCCAAATTCGAGTGACGCGAACGGCCCACAATGCACTACGCCATCGCAGTGTCATCCAGGCGCTGTGATTGGCCAAGCATGCACTGTGACCCCGCATGCTTGGCCAATCACAGCGCCGGCAGCGAGGAGAGCAATGATTGGCCACAGGCAGGATGCCTGTGGCCAATTATTGCTGAGGGTGTTTAGTACACGCCCCACACTATAAAAGGCCGCCAGCACGGCGGCCTAGTGTAGTGTGTTCCGGAGCAGGGAAAGAGCAGCATAGGCAGGGACAGTGACATTTATTTCTTTCTTGCTTAACCTGGATTCCTTTAGTTTAGGGAAAGAGAAGGATAGGTAGGGAGAGTGTCAGTGTGTTTTACTGTGCGAGTCCTTGTTTCTAGGGACAGGGAAGGACAGTGAGTGAATTCTCCTTGTGCTATAGTGTGCTTTAAAAAAAAAAATTTCTAGGGACAGAAAACTCTAGGTAGGGAGAGTGTCAGTTTCTTTCACTGTGCGAGTCCTTGTTTCTAGGGACAGGGAAGGACAGTGAGTGAATTCTCCTTGTGCTATAGTGTGCTTTAAAAAAACATTTTTTCTAGGGACAGAAAACTCTAGGTAGGGAGAGTGTCAGTTTCTTTCACTGTGCGAGTCCTTGTTTCTAGGGACAGGGAAGGACAGTGAGTGAATTCTCCTTGTGCTATAGTGTGCTTTAAAAAAACATTTTTTCTAGGGACAGAAAACTCTAGGTAGGGAGAGTGTCAGTTTCTTTCACTGTGCGAGTCCTTGTTTCTAGGGACAAAGAAGGAAAGTGAGGGGAATTCTCCTTGTGCTATAGTGTGCTTTTAAAAAACATTTTTTCTAGGGACAGAAAACTCTAGGTAGGGAGAGTGTCAGTTTCTTTCACTGTGCGAGTCCTTGTTTCTAGGGACAGGGAAGGACAGTGAGTGAATTCTCCTTGTGCTATAGTGTGCTTTAAAAAAACATTTTTTCTAGGGACAGAAAACTCTAGGTAGGGAGAGTGTCAGTTTCTTTCACTGTGCGAGTCCTTGTTTCTAGGGACAAAGAAGGAAAGTGAGGGGAATTCTCCTTGTGCTATAGTGTGCTTTTAAAAAACATTTTTTCTAGGGACAGAAAACTCTAGGTAGGGAGAGTGTCAGTTTCTTTCACTGTGCGAGTCCTTGTTTCTAGGGACAAAGAAGGAAAGTGAGGGGAATTCTCCTTGTGCTATAGTGTGCTTTTAAAAAACATTTTTTCTAGGGACAGAAAACTCTAGGTAGGGAGAGTGTCAGTTTCTTTCACTGTGCGAGTCCTTGTTTCTAGGGACAAAGAAGGAAAGTGAGGGGAATTCTCCTTGTGCTATAGTGTGCTTTTAAAAAACATTTTTTCTAGGGACAGAAAACTCTAGGTAGGGAGAGTGTCAGTTTCTTTCACTGTGCGAGTCCTTGTTTCTAGGGACAGGGAAGGACAGTGAGTGAATTCTCCTTGTGCTATAGTGTGCTTTAAAAAAACATTTTTTCTAGGGACAGAAAACTCTAGGTAGGGAGAGTGTCAGTTTCTTTCACTGTGCGAGTCCTTGTTTCTAGGGACAAAGAAGGAAAGTGAGGGGAATTCTCCTTGTGCTATAGTGTGCTTTTAAAAAACATTTTTTCTAGGGACAGAAAACTCTAGGTAGGGAGAGTGTCAGCTTCTTTCACTGTGCGAGTCCTTGTTTCTAGGGACAGGGAAGGACAGTGAGTGAATTCTCCTTGTGCTATAGTGTGCTTTAAAAAAACATTTTTTCTAGGGACAGAAAACTCTAGGTAGGGAGAGTGTCAGTTTCTTTCACTGTGCGAGTCCTTGTTTCTAGGGACAGGGAAGGACAGTGAGTGAATTCTCCTTGTGCTATAGTGTGCTTTAAAAAAACATTTTTTCTAGGGACAGAAAACTCTAGGTAGGGAGAGTGTCAGTTTCTTTCACTGTGTGAGTCCTTGTTTCTAGGGACAGGGAAGGACAGTGAGTGAATTCTCCTTGTGCTATAGTGTGCTTTAAAAAAACATTTTTTCTAGGGACAGAAAACTCTAGGTAGGGAGAGTGTCAGTTTCTTTCACTGTGCGAGTCCTTGTTTCTAGGGACAAAGAAGGAAAGTGAGGGGAATTCTCCTTGTGCTATAGTGTGCTTTTAAAAAACATTTTTTCTAGGGACAGAAAACTCTAGGTAGGGAGAGTGTCAGTTTCTTTCACTGTGCGAGTCCTTGTTTCTAGGGACAGGGAAGGACAGTGAGTGAATTCTCCTTGTGCTATAGTGTGCTTTAAAAAAACATTTTTTCTAGGGACAGAAAACTCTAGGTAGGGAGAGTGTCAGTTTCTTTCATTGTGCGAGTCCTTGTTTCTAGGGACAAAGAAGGAAAGTGAGGGGAATTCTCCTTGTGCTATAGTGTGCTTTTAAAAAACATTTTTTCTAGGGACAGAAAACTCTAGGTAGGGAGAGTGTCAGTTTCTTTCACTGTGCGAGTCCTTGTTTCTAGGGACAAAGAAGGAAAGTGAGGGGAATTCTCCTTGTGCTATAGTGTGCTTTTAAAAAACATTTTTTCTAGGGACAGAAAACTCTAGGTAGGGAGAGTTTCAGTTTCTTTCACTGTGCGAGTCCTTGTTTCTAGGGACAAAGAAGGAAAGTGAGGGGAATTCTCCTTGTGCTATAGTGTGCTTTTAAAAAACATTTTTTCTAGGGACAGAAAACTCTAGGTAGGGAGAGTGTCAGTTTCTTTCACTGTGCGAGTCCTTGTTTCTAGGGACAAAGAAGGAAAGTGAGGGGAATTCTCCTTGTGCTATAGTGTGCTTTTAAAAAACATTTTTTCTAGGGACAGAAAACTCTAGGTAGGGAGAGTGTCAGTTTCTTTCACTGTGCGAGTCCTTGTTTCTAGGGACAGGGAAGGACAGTGAGTGAATTCTCCTTGTGCTATAGTGTGCTTTAAAAAAACATTTTTTCTAGGGACAGAAAACTCTAGGTAGGGAGAGTGTCAGTTTCTTTCACTGTGCGAGTCCTTGTTTCTAGGGACAAAGAAGGAAAGTGAGGGGAATTCTCCTTGTGCTATAGTGTGCTTTTAAAAAACATTTTTTCTAGGGACAGAAAACTCTAGGTAGGGAGAGTGTCAGTTTCTTTCACTGTGCGAGTCCTTGTTTCTAGGGACAGGGAAGGACAGTGAGTGAATTCTCCTTGTGCTATAGTGTGCTTTAAAAAAAAAAAATTCTAGGGACAGAAAACTCTAGGTAGGGAGAGTGTCAGTTTCTTTCACTGTGCGAGTCCTTGTTTCTAGGGACAGGGAAGGACAGTGAGTGAATTCTCCTTGTGCTATAGTGTGCTTTAAAAAAACATTTTTTCTAGGGACAGAAAACTCTAGGTAGGGAGAGTGTCAGTTTCTTTCACTGTGCGAGTCCTTGTTTCTAGGGACAGGGAAGGACAGTGAGTGAATTCTCCTTGTGCTATAGTGTGCTTTAAAAAAACATTTTTTCTAGGGACAGAAAACTCTAGGTAGGGAGAGTGTCAGTTTCTTTCACTGTGCGAGTCCTTGTTTCTAGGGACAAAGAAGGAAAGTGAGGGGAATTCTCCTTGTGCTATAGTGTGCTTTTAAAAAACATTTTTTCTAGGGACAGAAAACTCTAGGTAGGGAGAGTGTCAGTTTCTTTCACTGTGCGAGTCCTTGTTTCTAGGGACAGGGAAGGACAGTGAGTGAATTCTCCTTGTGCTATAGTGTGCTTTAAAAAAACATTTTTTCTAGGGACAGAAAACTCTAGGTAGGGAGAGTGTCAGTTTCTTTCACTGTGCGAGTCCTTGTTTCTAGGGACAAAGAAGGAAAGTGAGGGGAATTCTCCTTGTGCTATAGTGTGCTTTTAAAAAACATTTTTTCTAGGGACAGAAAACTCTAGGTAGGGAGAGTGTCAGTTTCTTTCACTGTGCGAGTCCTTGTTTCTAGGGACAAAGAAGGAAAGTGAGGGGAATTCTCCTTGTGCTATAGTGTGCTTTTAAAAAACATTTTTTCTAGGGACAGAAAACTCTAGGTAGGGAGAGTGTCAGTTTCTTTCACTGTGCGAGTCCTTGTTTCTAGGGACAAAGAAGGAAAGTGAGGGGAATTCTCCTTGTGCTATAGTGTGCTTTTAAAAAACATTTTTTCTAGGGACAGAAAACTCTAGGTAGGGAGAGTGTCAGTTTCTTTCACTGTGCGAGTCCTTGTTTCTAGGGACAAAGAAGGAAAGTGAGGGGAATTCTCCTTGTGCTATAGTGTGCTTTTAAAAAACATTTTTTCTAGGGACAGAAAACTCTAGGTAGGGAGAGTGTCAGTTTCTTTCACTGTGCGAGTCCTTGTTTCTAGGGACAGGGAAGGACAGTGAGTGAATTCTCCTTGTGCTATAGTGTGCTTTAAAAAAACATTTTTTCTAGGGACAGAAAACTCTAGGTAGGGAGAGTGTCAGTTTCTTTCACTGTGCGAGTCCTTGTTTCTAGGGACAAAGAAGGAAAGTGAGGGGAATTCTCCTTGTGCTATAGTGTGCTTTTAAAAAACATTTTTTCTAGGGACAGAAAACTCTAGGTAGGGAGAGTGTCAGTTTCTTTCACTGTGCGAGTCCTTGTTTCTAGGGACAGGGAAGGACAGTGAGTGAATTCTCCTTGTGCTATAGTGTGCTTTAAAAAAACATTTTTTCTAGGGACAGAAAACTCTAGGTAGGGAGAGTGTCAGTTTCTTTCACTGTGCGAGTCCTTGTTTCTAGGGACAAAGAAGGAAAGTGAGGGGAATTCTCCTTGTGCTATAGTGTGCTTTTAAAAAACATTTTTTCTAGGGACAGAAAACTCTAGGTAGGGAGAGTGTCAGTTTCTTTCACTGTGCGAGTCCTTGTTTCTAGGGACAGGGAAGGACAGTGAGTGAATTCTCCTTGTGCTATAGTGTGCTTTAAAAAAACATTTTTTCTAGGGACAGAAAACTCTAGGTAGGGAGAGTGTCAGTTTCTTTCACTGTGCGAGTCCTTGTTTCTAGGGACAAAGAAGGAAAGTGAGGGGAATTCTCCTTGTGCTATAGTGTGCTTTTAAAAAACATTTTTTCTAGGGACAGAAAACTCTAGGTAGGGAGAGTGTCAGTTTCTTTCACTGTGCGAGTCCTTGTTTCTAGGGACAAAGAAGGAAAGTGAGGGGAATTCTCCTTGTGCTATAGTGTGCTTTTAAAAAACATTTTTTCTAGGGACAGAAAACTCTAGGTAGGGAGAGTGTCAGTTTCTTTCACTGTGCGAGTCCTTGTTTCTAGGGACAAAGAAGGAAAGTGAGGGGAATTCTCCTTGTGCTATAGTGTGCATTTAAAAAACATTTTTTCTAGGGACAGAAAACTCTAGGTAGGGAGAGTGTCAGTTTCTTTCACTGTGCGAGTCCTTGTTTCTAGGGACAAAGAAGGAAAGTGAGGGGAATTCTCCTTGTGCTATAGTGTGCTTTTAAAAAACATTTTTTCTAGGGACAGAAAACTCTAGGTAGGGAGAGTGTCAGTTTCTTTCACTGTGCGAGTCCTTGTTTCTAGGGACAGGGAAGGACAGTGAGTGAATTCTCCTTGTGCTATAGTGTGCTTTAAAAAAACATTTTTTCTAGGGACAGAAAACTCTAGGTAGGGAGAGTGTCAGTTTCTTTCACTGTGCGAGTCCTTGTTTCTAGGGACAAAGAAGGAAAGTGAGGGGAATTCTCCTTGTGCTATAGTGTGCTTTTAAAAAACATTTTTTCTAGGGACAGAAAACTCTAGGTAGGGAGAGTGTCAGCTTCTTTCACTGTGCGAGTCCTTGTTTCTAGGGACAGGGAAGGACAGTGAGTGAATTCTCCTTGTGCTATAGTGTGCTTTAAAAAAACATTTTTCTAGGGACAGAAAACTCTAGGTAGGGAGAGTGTCAGTTTCTTTCACTGTGCGAGTCCTTGTTTCTAGGGACAGGGAAGGACAGTGAGTGAATTCTCCTTGTGCTATAGTGTGCTTTAAAAAAACATTTTTTCTAGGGACAGAAAACTCTAGGTAGGGAGAGTGTCAGTTTCTTTCACTGTGCGAGTCCTTGTTTCTAGGGACAGGGAAGGACAGTGAGTGAATTCTCCTTGTGCTATAGTGTGCTTTTAAAAAACATTTTTTCTAGGGACAGAAAACTCTAGGTAGGGAGAGTGTCAGTTTCTTTCACTGTGCGAGTCCTTGTTTCTAGGGACAAAGAAGGAAAGTGAGGGGAATTCTCCTTGTGCTATAGTGTGCTAAAGCATTCCTCATCAACCATCTTTGAAATCCTTGTTTTTTGGACAGTCAGGGAAATTGTCGTTGTGCTATTCTGTGCAAAAGCAATCATCCTCAACCATATTTAGAAATCCTTAAGTAAAGGGACAGAGAAGGACACCTGAAGGTAGCCCTTATTGCTTTTTTCCCATCTCCCTGCAGGCCATCTATTAGAATGTCTGGAAGGCAAACAAGGAGAGGCAGACAGTCAGGAGGCAATAAAAGAGGGCAAGCAGGCTCTGTGTCTGGGGGCAACAGTGCTGGTCGTGGACGCGGTGCATTGTCATCAGCACATGGCCATGGGACACGCTTGTCCTTTTCGGCAGCTGGACATGTTGAGCCACATCATGCCGAAGACTTGGTAGAGTGGATGACCAAGCCCTCCTCCTCCTCCTCATCCTCTCTCACCCAGGCTCAGGGTACTGGCAAAGCAGCTGCCAAAGCGTCCTCTTCCCTGGTATCAATGTCAGACTCATCATCAGTCACTCCTTCCCTAGACCCACCATGTCCTCCTCCTGAGGAGTCCCCCGAACTGTTTGAGCACAGTGTTGGGTACATGCTCCAGGAGGATGCCCAGCGTTTCGAAGGGTCTGATGATGAAACCCAGCTACAGGAAGGCAGTAGGGTGAGAGCAGACAGAGGGGATGCTCAAGAAGGACACCAATCTGGCAGTCATGTTCCAGCAGCTGCAGCATACTGCAAGATTGGCTCCAGTGATGAGGAGGGAGGGGATGATGAGGTCACTGACTCCACGTGGGTGCCTAATAGGAGAGAGGAGGAGGAGGAGGAGGATGAAGAGGAGGCACATCTCCAACGAGGCAGGATGCCCTTTGGTGGCCAGCGTAAGGGCAGTACACCGACGGAATCACACCGCAGAGCTCCGCCTGTGCAGGGCGCTGCCTCTGCCCGTCATTCAAAAAGTTCCTTGGTGTGGGCCTTTTTTGAGGCTAGTGCATCAGATCGCACAGCTGCTGTTTGCAACATATGTCTCAAGCGTATATCGCGTGGCCAAAACATCAGCCGCTTGGGTACCACATGCCTGACCAGACATATGTTGACCTGCCATGCAGCTCGTTGGCAAGCCTACCTCAAAGACCCACACCAAAGAACAAAGCGGACCTCTCCTTGCACCGCATCAGCTGGGATCTCCAACCCCACTATAACTTCAGTCCTCTCTGAAACATGCACTGAGAGGAATGAAGGTGTAGAATTAGGTGTGTCACAGCCAAGTACTTGCGGCCACTCTGCTAGCAGTACACCGACGTCCGATTCTAGCAGGCAAATTTCCCTGCCCCAGCTGCTGGACCGTCGAAAGAAGTTCACTCCCAGCCATCCACATGCCCAGCGGTTGAATGCTAGCTTGGCTAAATTGCTAGCGCTTCAACTGCTGCCTTTTCAGTTGGTAGACTCGGCCCCCTTCCGTGAGTTTGTGCAATGTGCGGTTCCTCAGTGGCAGGTTCCCAAACGCCACTTTTTCTCACGGAAGGCTATTCCGGCTCTCTACCGGCATGTGGAAGGCAATGTCTTGGCCTCGCTGGACAGGGCGGTCAGCGGTAAGGTGCATATTACCGCTGACTCATGGTCCAGCAGGCATGGACAGGGACGTTACCTTTCTTTCACGGCCCATTGGGTCACTCTTTTGGCAGCTGGGAAGGATGCAGGACAAGGTGCAGTAGTGTTGGAGGTTGTCCCACCCCACGCCTCCAAAATGCTACTACTGGTTGTGACACACCTCTCTCCTCCACCCCCTCCTCTTCTTCTTCCTCCATGGCCTCTTCCTGTGGTTTGTCCTATGAACCAGCGGTGCTCCGTAGCCGTTCACGGGGCTACGCAAGTACGCAGGCAAAAAGATGCCATGCCGTGCTTGCGCTGGTGTGTTTGGGGGACAGAAGCCACACTGGAGCAGAGGTCCTGTCTGCTCTGCAGGGCCAGGCCGAGAGGTGGTTGACGCCACGCCAGCTTAAGCCAGGAATGGTGGTTTGCGACAATGGCACCAACCTCCTCTCCGCCCTTCGACAGGGACAACTGACCCATGTGCCCTGTGTGGCTCACGTCCTTAACCTGGTGGTGCAGCGGTTCTTGGGCAGGTACCCGGGCTTACAGGATGTCCTGAGGCAGGCCAGGAAAGTCTGTGTGCATTTCCGCAGATCTTATAATGCCAGTGCTCACCTGGCTGAGCTGCAAAAGGAGTTGAACCTGCCCAAGAACCGCCTTATATGTGACATGCCCACCAGGTGGAACTCAACGTTGGCCATGCTGCAGCGGCTGCACACGCAGCAGAGGGCCATCAATGAGTACCTGTGCGACTACGGCACCAGGACAGGGTCAGGGGAGCTTGGTTTTTTTTCTCCACGCCAGTGGGGCATGATCAGGGATGCATGCACTGTCCTGGCACCATTTGAGGAGGCCACGAGGATGGTGAGCAGTGACAGTGCATGCATCAGTGACACTGTACCTCTTGTCCACCTGTTGGAGCACACGCTGCGTGGAATAATGGACAGGGCACTTGAGGCAGAACAGAGGCAGGAAGAGGAGGACTTCCTTGCCTCTCAAGGCCCCCTTTACCCAGACAGTGTTCCTTCTGTCCCACCCATCGCACAGGAAGAGGAGGAGGAGGAGGAGGAGGAGGAGGATTGTGTCAGCATGGAGGTGGAGGCTGGCACTCAGCATCATCAGCAGCAGTCTTTTAGGGATGATTTACAGTCCCAAGAAACCAGTGGACTTGTACGTGGCTGGGAGGAGGTGACTGCGGATCATGTCGTCCTTAGTGACCCAGAGGACTCCGGAGCGAATGTCTCAGCAAACCTACGCTGCATGGCCTCCCTGATCCTGCAAAGTCTGCGGAAGGATCCTCGTATTCTTCGGATCAAGGAGAGGGACCATTACTGGCTGGCCACTCTCCTTGATCCACGGTACAAGGGTAAGGTTGCGGACCTTATGTTACCGTCGCAGAGGGAGCAGAGGATGAGACAACTCCGGGAGGCCTTGCAGAAAGGTCTGTGCAACGCGTTCCCAGAGACTGGGAGGTTACAAACTCCTGGTCCTGGACAACGAGTTGCTGAGGCTTCGGCCAGTCAAAGAAGGAGCGGTGGGGAAGGTGGCCGTCTGACCGATGCGTTCAGACAATTCTTTAGTCCGCAGCCCCAAAGTATGATCGGTTCCAGCAACCATTGCCAGCGTCTGATAAACATGGTGCAGGAATATCTAGGGGCAAGGTCAGACTTGGACACCTTCCCCACCGAAAATCCTCTGGCTTACTGGGTCTTGAGGATGGATCACTGGCCAGAGCTTGCACAGTATGCAATTGAGCTACTGGCCTGTCCTGCATCCAGCGTTCTTTCGGAACGCACATTCAGTGCTGCTGGAGGATTTGTCACGGATCACAGGGTGCGCCTGTCCACCGACTCGGTTGATCGACTGACTTTCATCAAGATGAACCAGTCTTGGATCACCACCAGCTACCACACACCTGATGCTGATATAACAGACTAATTGATTTTAACATGTCACATCCCTTCAAGACTGATGCTGATGCTGAGTGCCTGTGCTGTTATGTTGACTGGCTATCCTCCTCCTCCGAGTCCTCAATGATACGATTGATGATGATAGCTTGGAAGATCATTTTTGTTTATGGGTGCCGCCACCAGTGGCTAAGGCCCAATTTTTCAGCCCCTGTTTTACAGGGGCGTGTAATTACAATTTTTTTAGCAATAATTTGCCATAGGGCTCATTGCTGTGCTCCAAGTACAGTATCTGTGAGGGGTTGGAGTGTTGTGGCACCAGTGCCTAAGGCCCAATTTTTCAGCCCCTGTTTAACAGGGGCGTGTCATTACAATTTTTGAAGCAATACTTTGCAACAGGGCTCATTGCTGTGCTCCAAGTACAGTATCTGTGAGGGGTTGTAGTGTTGTGCCACCAGTGCCTAAGGCCCAATTTTTCAGCCCCTGTTCAACAGGGGCATGCAATTACAATTCTTGATGTAATAATTCACAGCAGGGCCCATTGCTGCACCCACCAAGAGTAACTCTGAGGGCTTACAGTGTTGTGGCAACGCCACCACCACCACCACCACGAAAGGCCCAATTTTTCAGCCCCTGTTCAAAAGGGGCATGTAATTACAATTCTTGATCTAATAATTCACAGCAGGGCCCATTCCTGCACCCACCAAGAGTAACTCTGAGGGCTTACAGTGTTGTGGCAACGCCACCACCACCACCACCACGAAAGGCCCAATTTTTCAGCCCCTGTTCAAAAGGGGCATGTAATTACAATTCTTGATCTAATAATTCACAGCAGGGCCCATTCCTGCACCCACCAAGAGTAACTCTGAGGGCTTACAGTGTTGTTGCAACACCACCACCACCACCACCACCACGAAAGGCCCAATTTTTCAGCCCCTGTTCAACAGGGGCATGCAATTACAATTCTTGATCTAATAATTCACAGCAGGGCCCATTGCTGCACCCACCAAGAGTAACTGTCAGGGCTTACAGTGTTGTGGCACCAGCACCACCATCAAAGGCCCAATTTTTACTACCACTGTTCAACAATTATATGTAATTAAAATTCCTGATATAATAGTTGACAGCAGGGCGTTCCAGCACCAACCAAGAGTAACTGTGAGTGCTTACAGTGTTGTGCCAACACCAACAACTAAGGGGCCTATTTCTGCAGAGTATATACGGCAGGTCCCTACTTTCAAACATCCAACTTACAAACGACTCCTACTTGCAAACGCAAGAAGACAACAGGAAGTGAGAGGAAATCTACCACTAGGAAGGAAAATTCTCTCCTGTAAGAATAAATATGGGAGAAAGGTGTCTCCTCTGTACTGATGCTTTATCAGCAATCCTTGTTTCAAGAAAAACACCACATTTCAAAAACAGTTGTCATTGGGACGGAAAGTGAGGTGAAATGTTCTGAACAGGGGCACAGACAGCAAAACAAATGTTACAGGGGTGATAACCCTTACCTATGTTTTCCAAAAAGTTTAAAAATAGATTTTTGGGCTGGAGCTACACTTCAACAATGTACCTGTTCAAAATTACAAACAGATTCTACATAAGAACAAACCTACAGTCCCTGTCTTGTATGCACCGCCTGTATACGGCTGTTCAGAGTATATAGGGCCTTTTTTATTTTATGTGCGGGGTTCCCCTTAATATCCATACAAGACCCAAAGGGGCTGGTAATGGGCTGGGGTAGGGGGGGGGGGTCATGGGGTAGCTATGCCATTTTTCTTAAAGATTTTCATCCATATTACCGGGACCAGACATTACATTAAAGCCGCAAGCAGTTTTAAATGGCTTTTTTTTCCTTTAGAAGTGTCATTTTGTGCAGGGACAGTTCTAAACACGGGAAACACGTGGCACTTCACAGGCATACTTTAGACACCCCCCAGGTACGATATTTAAAGGAATATTTGACTTTTTTTTTTTCACTTTATGCATCATTAAAATGACTGCTCCCGAAAAACGACCGTTTTTAAAACTTCTTTTTGCATTGATACATGTCCCCTGGTGCAGAACCCGGGTTCCCAAACCCTTTTTAGGACAATAACATGCATAATAGTTGTTATAATTAGCACTTTAGAATTCGAACGTTCGCATCCATTGTATTTAATAGGGTTCTAATGTTCGTACGAACTTTCGGTCCGTTCGCGGGTTCTGGTGCGAACCGAACCCGGGGGTGTTCGGCTCATCACTACTGAAGAGGCAGAGCGAAGTTGAAATCACTTGGGATCAGTGACATTGCAGCACAGCAGGACTACATTATGTCATAATGTGCTAGTATGCACCCCACAGCTTATATATGTTACCCTCACATCTGTCCTCTCATTAATACTGCACGCCCCAACTCCTACAATTTCTAAACCCACCCTTCATATAATTCACACATATTATCTCCCTCACCCTTCTGCTTCTCCTAACCTCTGGAGATATACCCCCAAACCCTGGGCCTCCATCATTTAACCACTTGCCTACTGGGCACTTTTACCCCCTTCCTGCTCAGGCCAAATCTCAGCGCTGTCACACTTTGACAATTGCACAGTAATGTGGCACTGTACCCATAATACGTTTTATCTTTTATTTTCCACACAAATAGAGCTTACTTTTGGTGGTATTTAATTACTACTTTTTTTATTTGTTTAGCAAAAAATAAAAAAACAAGACCTTAGTTTCTGTTATAAAAATTTTGCAAACAGGTATTTCTTTCTCCATCACTGATGTGCTCTGATGAGGCTGCACTGATGGGCATTGCTGAGGTGGCACTGGTGGACACTGATGAGGCTGCACTGATGGACACTAATAGGTAGCACTAAAGGGCACTGACATGCACTGATTGGCAGCACTGATGAGTACTGGTTGGCACTGTTGGGGCTTCACAGATGATCAGTGCCCTGATTATCAGTGCAAATGTCCCATTTCACACTAGCTGGTTACCGGCTCTCTCCTGACAGCGTGAGGAAAGGAATACCGATATCTGTGAGTGCTTTACTGTGCCCATCAATGTCACACAGTGTCCATCAGTGCTGCCTCATCTGTGCATTATCAGTGCTGCTTATTAGTGCCATCATCAGTGTAGTTGATCAGTGCCGCCTCATCAGTGTTGCCCCCCCATCTGTGCAGTGCATTAGTTCACATCAGTGCAGCCTCACCAGCACCTATCAGTTCAACCTCATCAGTTCATATTAGTGCAGCCTCATCAGTGCACATCAGTGGGGCCTTATCAGCACCCATTAGTGCAGTCTCATCAGCACCCATCAGTTCATATCAGCACCCATCAGTGCAGCCTCATCAGCACCCATCAGTGCAGCTTCATCAGCACCCATTAGTGCAGCTTCATCAGTACATCCTGAATAGCGCACCTCAGTGCATCCACATCTGTACTAGTGTCCCCATCACAGCAGTGTGTCTCCACAGTCTCCACTATGTCTAAAAAAAAATTACAAGTAAGGAGGCATACCAAATCCTAAGCATGGCCCACAAGAGCAGCGGAGAGCTCTCTGTGTTGGATTCTGCTTCTAATTACGAGCCAGTGTTAAGTAGTGGGACACTAACAGAATCAGATGAGGAGGAAAGTGTGCCCACCAAACGAAGGTCTTCTGGCGATGAGCAGGCGATCACAAATAGTACAGTGGCATCCACTAGTAGTGCAGTGACATTCACCAGAAACAGAGTACCTCTGCAACAAGAAAGGCCAGATACTAGTGGGGTGTCACGTCAGACCCAAAGGGTTGAAACCCATGCCAGTCTACCATATGCACTTCAAAACCCTCTATGGCTTTCCCCTAACTCATGAGCAGCTAATATTACCCCCACCCCTTTTAATGCCCAAGCAGGTGTGAAGGCCAAGACAGAAATTTTTTAACCCATTGATTTTTTAAAATTCAGTGTTCATGGATTAATTATTACATTCAGTTGTGGACCAGTGCTACCTCTATGCCTGAAAGTGTATCAGCAAAAACCAAACTTCATATTATGCCCATCCCTAGGAATGGAAACTGTTAACAGTGGAGGAATTTTCAATCTTTTTTGACCTCATATTTAATATGGGACTCACAAAAAAAATGATTACACTCTTAATGGTCCACCCACCTCATCCATCACATGCCAATTTACTCATCCATTATGCCAAGAACAAGATATTTGTTGTTAATGCGGTTTCGTAATTACAACGATAACACCCAGTGTCCGCCCCAAAATCACACAGCATATGATAAACTATATAAAATTCGGCCACTTCTTAATTTTTTCTCAGAAAAATTCACCTAATTATATATCCCGAACAAAAATATCTGCGTGGATGTGTCACTTTCCCACTGCACTGTCAGGCCAGGCTTCAAACAGTTCATCCCAGCAAGGGCCCGAGATGGGGTGAAACTCTACAAGTTATGGGACAGAGCCACGGGGTACACCTATGCCTTCCGTGTATGCGAAGGAAAAGCCACCCAGTGGCATCCCCCTGACTGCCCAGACTATATTGGATCAAGTAGAAAAATTTGGGACCTTATATTTCCACTTCTCAAGAAGGGTTATCATCTATACGTTCATAACTATTGCCAGCTTGCCCCTTTTCCACAATCTTCACTGGAAGATAACACTAGCATGTGGCACCGTGAGAGTGTTTTGGTGATTTCTCCCACCTCACTTTTTCGCTTAATGATTAATAAAATAGGTGAGTACACACTTTTGTCTATATAGGAATCTAGCCAATGCTGATGCAGCGATTACCAATAAAATCAATAACAAATGATAAGTGTGCTAAAAAATAAAGATCTAATTTATTCATACAGAAAATAAAACGTTTAATCAATTACAACCAAATATACCGTCAATGGTAAAACCTTAAAAGCAGTGATGTTACAAATACAATGTTGCCAATGGACAAAGACAATTACAGAAAGAGGAAGTTACACCCAAAAAAAAGGTAATGGAGATACAATACACAGAAAAACCTTACGTTCCCATCTTGCAGAGAGGTCATGAGCCAAAGAGAACGTTGGAGGTCTTGCTTTTGTGTTATATAAGCTTGCAAAATAATCCAACCCTATAGCCATTTACTTCCCCCGCTATAGAAAATTGGAGCATGCCTTTTTTCACCTTTCTCTGGATGGTAAGGATTGTGTATATGGATTTTTTTTTTTTAACTAGATGGACCTCTGCCACATTGGTTCGGGGGGGGGGGGGGGGGGACTGTCACGCCTCGTACACACGACCGGTTTTCCTGTAGGAAAAAAAAACAATGGTTTTCCAGACAGAATTCCTCTCAAGCCGGTCACACAAAAGTCTGGTGAACTTTAGACTGCCAAGAACGCGGTAACGTAAAAGACTACGACGACCGGACAAAATAAAGTTCTATGCTTCCGAGCATGCGTCTAATTGTTTCCGAGCATGCGTGTTTTTTTCCCGTCGGAAAAGCATACAGACGAACGGTTTTTCCGCTAGGATTTTATCCTGCTCTCTTTTTTTTTCCGGCAGTTTTCCTGTGGGAAAAAGTCAGATGGAGCATACACACGGTCAGGATTCCCGACGAAAAGCTCTCAGGAAAACCGGTCATGTGTACAGGGCATTAGGCTATGACAGAATCTTAATAAGGGTCATTTTTAAAACACCACCTCCCACCTCCTTTGAAGTGACATTCCACCTCCTTTGAAGTGACATTCCACGTAGTCCATAAATTATGCTACCAAACTGGCCAGAGAAGAGGCTCTTGTCAGATAGCTACTCCAGATAAAATTCCACAGCTGTGTATGGTGTCCCTTTTGTTTCTCAATGTCCAAGCAGTATTCTGAAACTCTAGAGTCATCAAAGTTCACTGTAAGTCACATTATTAATAAAGTCTATAATTTTCAGGCCTCAAATTTCCATTACATTTTCTTAAACTTATGCCCTCCCGCAATGATTTTGCACCCACCCATGACAGACCAGAAGGCTCAACCCTCCCTACCACCACCGTGGCCTCCTCTTCTTTTTTTGAGTATGATGGAACACATCAAGATAGACTTGAGACTGCAAAGAAATCGGAAAATTGGTTTGTTACTCAAGGTCAACGTTCAAAGGGACCCCCTACTGCTATATACATTGTATGGTCTTTTTAAATCCTTGTTAAATAATTTTGCAATTCAATAAAAAAAATTGTATTCCATTTTCGTGTGTTGCCTGTAAAGTCCTACCTTGTTTTACTCTTCCTTGAGTAACAAACCAATGTTCCTCAATATATGGATGTGGCAATGTGAGTGCTCTCTCCTCCCCCTCCCCCTCCCCCTTTTGTATACTGCAAAGAAATCCTGGTGCATTTGAGACTTCACATCCGGACCATGAGTGCCTGTGCTGCAATGTTTCATCACTTCTCTGCCTTGGAATAGCGAAACGCCAACATCGATGTCGGGATCCTGGCATATCTAATCCTGTAACTTGGAAATGCTGTGCGATGATTGCAAAGATTGGATCGGACCACGAGATGGCACTTTCAGCATGGTGAAGGAAAGTTAAGGAAAGTCTAGTTGTTGCATCTTTGTCTTAAGATATGACGTGGTGGTGGTTGTTGCTTCTTCAGGTGGTGGTAGGCAGGCCCGGACTGGGACAAAAAATAGGCCCGAGCATTTTGCATTGATCAGCCTGTAACATGTTATCCGGCTCTTTCCCCACTCTCCACCCTGACAGAACACAGCAGAGGTGTGTGAGGGGGGGTGGAGGCAAGGGGGGACCAGGAAAGAGCATGGGGGGGTTGAGAGCACAGGGAAGAACCTTGAGAACATGGGGTGGAGCGAGAGCACAAGTGAGGCAGAGAACACAGTGAGGAAGAGGAGAGCACAGGGGGGCAGCGGAGAGCATGTGGGGGTGTAGAGCACGGGGGATGTGGAGAGCACAGGGGGGTGGCGGAGAGCACAGGGGGTGGCAGAGAGCACACGGGAATGTGGAGAGCACAGGGGGTGGCAGAGAGCACAGGGGATGTGGAGAGCACAGGGGGGTGGGGGAGAGCATGGGGGGGATGTGGAGAGCACAGGGGGTGGCGGAGAGCATGGTGGGATGTGGAGAGCACAGGGAGTAGTGGAGAGCACAGGGGGTAGCGGAGAGCACAGGGGGGTGGCAGAGAGCATGGGGGATGTAGAGAGCACAGGGGGGGCTGGAGAGCATTGGGGATGTGGAGAGCACAGGGGGATAGCGGAGAGCATGGGGGGATGTGGAGAGCACAGGGGGGATGTGGAGAGCACGAGGGGGGGTGGCGGAGAGCACGGTGGGGGGGCGGAGAGCACGGGGGGTGGCGGAGATCACGGGGGGTGGCAAAGAGCATGGGGGGATGTGGAGAGCATGGGGGGAGGAGGAGAGCACAGAGGGGGATGTGGAGAGCATGAGGGGATGGGGGAGGCGGAGCGCATGGGGAGATGTGGAGAGCATGGGGGGAGGAGGAGAGCATGGGGGGATGTGGAGAGCACAGGGGGTGGTGAGGACCATGGGGGAGGAGGAGAGGACAGGGGGATGTGGAGAGGACAGGTGGATGTGGAGAGCACAGGGGGTGGCAGAGAGCACAGGGGGATGTGGAGAGCACATGGGGGATGTGGAGAGCACAGGGGGGTGGTGGAGAGCACGGGGGATGGCGGAGAGCACGGGGGGTGGCGAAGAGCATGGGGGGATGTGAAGAGCATGGGGGGAGAAGGAGAGCATGGGGGGAGGAGGAGAGCACAGAGGGGGATGTGGAGAGCATGAGGGGATGGGGGGAGGAGGAGCGCATGGGGAGATGTGGAGAGCATGGGGGGAGGAGGAGAGCTTGGGGGGATGTGGAGAGCACAGGGGGCTGGCGGAGAGCATGGGGGGATGTGGAGAGCACAGGTGGGTGGCGGAGAGCATGAGGTTAGGAGGAGAGCACGGGGAGATGTGGAGAGCACAGGGGGTGGCGGAGAGCACGGGGGGATGTGGAGAGCATGGGGGGATGTGAAGAGCACGGGGGGGAATGTGGAGAGCATGGGGGATGTGGAGAGCACAGGGGGGGTGTTGCCACCCGCCGCACGATGATATACGTTGACAGAAAATGGCACGGACAGGCAGATGGGCGTACCTGTACGTCTCTGCCTCCCAGCGGGTGGGGGCCCTGTCGAGCCCCCCCCCCCCAGTTCCCGCGGCGATCGGAATCCCTCCAGGAGCGATCCGTGATAAGGGGGCGGACATCAATTCATGGCCACCCCCTCACGATCGCTCCTGGTGAATGAGAAGGTTCCTCTGCTTCTGTAAATGTAAACAGAAGCCAGTGTCACTAAGCGATCTTTTTTCTGATCGCCGTATTAGTGTCACTGGTTGCGCTAGGTAGCCAGTTAGTTATTTACTTTAGTTCACATCAGGTTTTTATAGCGTCAGGTACCCCCATATATTATCTAATAAATGTTTTAACCCCCTGATTGCCCCCTAGTTAACCCTTTCACCAGTGATTACCGTATAAGTGTCACTTGTGACGCTAGTTAGCCAGTTAGCTATTTAGGTTCACCGCCAGGTTTTTATATAGTGTCAGGTACCCCCATATATTACATAATAAAGGTTTTAACCCCCTGATTGCCCCCTAGTTAACCCTTTTACCAGTGATCACCGCATAGGTGTTACGGGTGATGCTGGTTAGTTAGTTTGCTGTTTATAGTGTCAGGGCACCCGCTGCTTATTACCCAATACAGCAATCACGGACATTTCCGATGTTTTCCGATGTTCCGTCGAATGGCGTTCTGTGCATGCGCGGCCAATTACGGACATTTCTGACATTTCCCGAGGCTCCGTCTGGCCGCACATGCGCAGAACAGCAGACGGTCCGCCCAAAATGGCAGAGGGTCCCCGCAGCACCCGGTTCGTAAGTAGGAGAAGTTCATAACTCGGGCATTCATAAGTCGGGGGGGCCCCCTGTAAAGGTTTAACCCCCTGATCACCCGGCTGGAGATATCAGTTAGGTTTAGTGTCAGATAGAAAATATAAAGTGTAGCGCTGTAAGTGAAAAGAGTAGGATACCCTACTCCAAAAACATATATAATAATGAACAAAATCTTGTGAAAGTATAAGGTATTAACCCTATATATAGTGCAGTGTAGACAACTATAAAGGTGCAGGTAGCAACTTGTGAATTAACATCAAGCAACAACCTATAAAAAATACCAAAAGATATTACAAAGTGACCAAAATTCCTGAAGAACCTAGGATCATGTTGGGAATATATAACACATATGTTTGAAGGCTGGCCGCAGGCTCAGGAGGAGTCTGAGGGCTATTTATCCCTCCTGCGTCGGCTGGGTTTCTGGGTTAGCTGACGTCACTTCCGGTTTCGATTTCCAGAGCGGCAGCATGGTCGGCATCAGGAGACTCGTGGTGGTCCCAGTGTTCAGGGTTTCCGGTTGGTGCGGGTGGAGGGCATCAGCGGGGGGGCCCCCTCGGCTTGGTGGTCATGCAGGGGGGGTGGTGGCGGCAGCGGCGGCGTCAGGACAGTGACGGTGTCAGGGGGGGTGTCTGCCTGCTCACAGCAGATCATCCATTCCTGGGGCATTGGAGGAAGGGAAGTGTTCGATGGGGGGGCGGCCCTCGGGGATCATGGAGGTGTGCATGTTGTCATGCGGGGGAAGGGGGACATCATGTAGGGGGAGTCTTTTTGAGGGGGTCTTCTGCTGGGCTAATCAGTCCTCGGTGCTGGAGGAAGGACAGCTGCTCTGTCAGGCCAGAGAGGGTGGAGTCGTTGCGGGTCCCAGCATGTCTTTATCCGCAACAGGGGGGGTTCATTAATTTGCTGGTCGCTTGTGCGTGTGTGGGGGGGGACTATATATCTTGCAGCCATAGTTGTCAGACGTCCTGGTAGGGCTGCTTGTTGTTTCAGTCCTCAAGGTTGTCAGGACCTCTGCTCAGGTCATTACCCTGCTTGTTAATTGTGGCTCTGCGCAGGCTGCCGAGCCCTCGCTCTATCTGCTAGGGTTTTACCCGATACTTGTGTGCATACTTGTTTGTTTGTTTTTTCTAAGTGTCAGGAGAGGTATCGAGCTCTCCACATTGCTGTCACTTGTTGTCCATCTATCCACATTGTGTAGAATGGCTTCCCTCCTCATTACTGCAGCGAGATCCATGTTCCCTGTGCTGAACACCATTAGAGCCCCAAGTAGGGTTGCCACCTTTTCTTCAAGCCAAACCCAAACACTTTAGTGGTGCATGGCAAAAAAAAATTGTAGTATAAACTATAACCTTTGGGTGCACTAAGGAAAGCAATAATGCGGCACGCTTTATTGGATAGTGTTACCTCCTATAACACAGGGGTCATTGTCACCCCCCTTCATAAAATACGGGTCAGTGTTACCCCCTTTCATAATTTAGGGGTCCCCCATAGAGGACCCCCATTAGGTCCCCTTATATCAGCACCCCCCTTAGAGACCTCTATTAGATCAGGGAACCCCCCATCAGTGTCCCCTGCCCCTAAAGACCCACATTAGACTGCCTTACCGAGAGCCGTTTCGAGCCAGGAAGTGCGGGAGCCAGAGTTTGGGGGCGGAGCGAAGCTGCTCTACTGTAGTGCTATTTTCCTTCTTTCCTTCCATTGTGTGCTGATCTTGGAGAGAAGGCAAAGTAGAGGCAGGTGCTGCATCGCTGTGCCCAGTGTGTCGGCAGGACACAGGAATCAAAACACATCCGAACTTGTGCACTCACTCACAGGGCCGCTGTTAGGAATCATGGGGCCCCTCGCACCTTGAGGGGGGAAAAGAGGTGGGGGAGGGAGGTGGGAAATGGTGAGAGGAGGAGGTAAGGGGGTGAGGAGGCAGAAGAGAGAGGGGGTGAGAAAGAGAGAGGGGGAGGGGATCGGGGGTGTGAGGGGGAGTGGGGTGAGAGAGAGAGAGGAGGGGTGGGAGAGAGAAGGGGGCTGAGAGGGAGGAGGGGTGAGAGAGAAAGGTGGTAAGAGAGGGGGTGGCCTGACACAGAGGGGGAGTAGCTGACAGAGAGGGGGGAGTAGCTGACAGAGGGGGGTAGCTGACAGGGGTGGAGCTGACAGGCGGGGGGTAGCTGACAGAGGGTGGGGGTAGCTGACAGGGGTGGAGCTGACAGAGGGGGGAGTAGCTGATTGAGAGGGGGTAGCTGACAGGGGAGGGTAGCTGACAGGGGAGGGAGTAGCTGACAGAGGGGGGAGTAGCTGACAGAGGGGGGAGTAGCTGACTGAGAGTATGTTGTCTATTGTCTTAGGTGCCCTTGTGGCCTACTTTATGTGGGCCGCACTATTCGCACCCTCCGCAAAAGGTTTGGGGAGCACCGTAATTTTGTGGAGAAGGGCTTAGAAAAATATAGTGTTGCAAGGCACTTCAAAGAATTTCACCAGCAGTCTTCTGAGGGGCTACGTGTTTGGGTCATAGAGGCCGTTTCCAAACACTTGCCCAAGGCAGAACGTTATAAGAGGCTATGTGAGAGGGAAAATTACTGGATCTACACTTTAGATAGCCTCTCCCCTGGGGGCCTTAATGAGGGTATTGAAATTAACATACTCTTATAATATAGTGTTATCCAGTACATTGAGTATAGGTTTGCCACATCTATCACTTGTGGCACATTTTACATGGTACATTAGGGTGACCATTTTGAGTTGATTGATAAATAGAAAAGGTATCAGGTGCGCACGCGTTAGTTTAAGCATAATGATGCCTATTATATATTACCATACCACCCAATTAACTTTATTCAAATTTATATTCTTCTCTACATTTTTAATATTTAATATTTATTTTTATCCTATTTTATTTTTTATGAGGTATTGAAGGATCCTAAAAGTGAGGGTTGGGGGAAGTTATAGTAAACTTCGGATTCCCAATTTTATTAATATTTTTCTAATTCATCAATAATTTATACATACTATATTTATAACATTTATAATATTATATAATACAATATATTTTAATACTGCACCTTGAGTGCTTGATTATACATTATCTTTATAATGTTTTTATTATATATTTCGTCCATATGTATGTGTGCATATATGTGTGTATGTGTGTGTATATATATGTATGTGTATATACATGTATATATATATATATGTATATACTTTTATTGTACTCCTTATTTGTATCCATTTATTGTATCTAGGTGGTGTTTTTTCTTTTTCCTCTTTGTTTTTTTCCCCCCCTTATCTTTATTATTATTATTATTTATATTATTACTTGACAACACTCCTATCAGCGCTATTTAAATCCATATTGTAAGCGCCATGCCATGTTCTTTAGCCGCGTCCTGTATCCATCTCCTTGGCAACTAAGTAAGCTAATTCACTTGCATTGTGGTGTGGTATAAATTGCCCCACTCTAAGATGGCCCCTATGAGCCTGATGAAGAAGCACGCATGCTTCGAACGCGCGCATCTCCCGCTGACATCATACCCGGAAGTGACGATTCCACTAGCTGTGTTCCAGTGAGGATTCTTCCCCATCTCTGCGGCCGCGAGAGTGAAGTTCCTTCTACCACCGCTAACCACTACGTGGGATTCCAGCTTGTTAACATCAGGATTCGCAGCTCCCGGGTCGAGCGGATGACAACTTTTAAGATAAGCCTTTTACTATACTCGTTTGTGAGTGTATCTCTTGCCGCTGTATTATATATTTCTTTAATAAATTTCTGATAACACTACGCTTAGAAGGCACTGCTTTTTTTCCTCTTCCTGTCTTATTTCAGATCACTTCTATCTGTAAGCTGGCAGCCTTCCTTGCGGATAGTCTTCAAGCTATTCCACACATGGACTAATTGATATGGACTTTTAATGTGTGTTTTTATACAGCCTATTTAAGTTCCATTCCCATTCTGTCAGCCCCGTTTTATGTTTGTTTTTTTCTTTTGTATTTCCTAATCCAGAGCGCGCTCAATTCATCTATTGTTTATGTTATATGTATTACTCTTGAAGTCATTTTTGAGCAGCCGCTGGACATAGGTATTTTTTGTGTATTTTTTGTTTATTCATTCAAGATTGATTATCTCTTTTTGATATTTGCATCATAATTGTCTAATGCTCTTCTACACTCTAATTTCTGAGAGTGTACATTCATCTTAGCCTATCTCTGTTGCCATGGAGATTATATTAGAAATTGAATCGGCTAAATATGTCATTCTTGATGAGATATATGCTCTTTCCTGATAATTTTTTCTCAGTTTCTACATCAGTCCCTAGATCATCTTATAGGTTGACATGTGCCAAATTCCGTAAAATAGAGGATACCATCGTTGCAGCTGACCAACAGTGGTGGGACTCTTTCTTTTTAGACCAATACCTTAAGTACAAAATTTCCCCTAGAGGACTTAGAAACACCAAAACTTGTTCCTTTCTGGGTGCGGACTTAGCCCGTGAATGGGCGTATACCTCTGAGTTCTGTACCCAGAAATGGATGAAAATTGTTGCTCAACAAAGGGATATCCAATATACTTACCTTCTCTCCAAATTATCAGATCTTATTCGATCTCTTCAATTAGATATTACATCATTACCCCTGTCATGGTTTAAGAAACTTAAATTAAATACCAAATTCCAAGAGGATTCACTCATTGGAATGAAATTACACAAAATCCGGAGAGATTTTGAAGACTATAATACCAACAGAGTTTTCTGTTGGAAAAAACCTAGGGCCCTTCATACACACCCTTCCAGCCCGGATCATGGGGATCGGGGTCAGGTGGGGTCTATTGGCCTTATACCCCTAATGGAGTGTGTACCCAGGCCTACCATCAGACCGCTCCCATTTCCATCTGGGTCTAGTGTGAAAAAACATAGACCCCCCCTCCCTTCCCTAGGCCCGTATCACATTCCACTACTCAAACCAATCATCATCAAGTTCTCCCTTCAGGTTCTCACCCCTCCAGCGATAAATCCCCTCTCATTGAACCTCCACCAATTAGTATGACAAATAAGACTACATCTACACATATTATCAATTTAAATGCATTAGCTAATATCACATCCAGTGGCACTACTCTTGTTAATTGTCCTTCGTCCTCCTATCCTGATTCTGGAGTCTCTGTTCCTTCTGAGATTGTTCTTAGTCCCGTGGAGATCCTTGATGGCACTATTACTAACCCTGATAGCGCAGTTATATTGTTGGAACCAGTACCGCCCCCTGGAAGTGCGATCATTGGGACGCATGCTGAAGGGCCAGGTTCTCTAGGTTCCCCATTGCCCTCTTCCTCTTCTTTTTTAGCGGTTGCCCCCTTCCCCGGCCCAAAGAGAAAGCTTGTCATAGAGGCAGGAGAGGGGGACGATGTAGACACAGAAAGAAAGGGAAAATACCGCAGACTGTAAAGATTTTTAATTTGTCCAATTGTCAAGGTCACCTGTGGCCAGGTGACAGATGCACACCTTAGGGGGACAGGAGTGCACCGCAAGGTAGTGAACCCTATGGCTGACTGCTGCGGATAGGAAACTGGGTGGTTGTGGAAAGCGGGACCAGAGGAGCACAACCGGGATCCTAACGGAAGCTAGAGCCAAGATTCCCCAGGGCGCGGAGTCTAAGACCCAGCAGGTCTTCTCCAGGGCCTCTAGTGGTGAGGATGTTATGCTGCAGGCTGGGACCAGGTCGCGGCCCCTGGAGTTTCCTAGCTCACACCCCGTAGGATAAGGGGAAAAGAGGGGAAGCAGCAGCACAAGATATGAGAGAACCGAATAACAAGCTGAAGGTCAGGGGCCACAAGCAGACAAGGATAACGAAAGAACGAGCCGAAGGTCAAGGGTCACGAGCAGACAGGGATAGTCGGGGACAAGCCAAATATGTAACAGAGAGACAGACGTAGCACACGGCAGGCAGGAACCCAAACACACAATGCCTAACAAACACGTTGATCAGCAAAGCAGGCTTGCAGTGCACAGGTTAATATAGTGTTCTGTGATAGGGCCTGGGGTGGAGTCTGGCTGGGAGGAGATTATAAAGGAAGCCAGGTGAAAGGGCTCAGGCCTCTAAGATGAACACATGGGAAGGAAGGTAAGCTGACAGACAAACACTACTGCATATCCATGACAGTACCCTCCCTCTTATGGGCCCTCCCCCGCCTGGGCCCAGGCTTAAAGGGAAATCTCTGATGAAACCTTCTCAACAGATGAGGTGCAGCGACATCAGATGCAGCGATCCAAGACGCCTCCTCAGGACCAAAACCTCTCCAATGCACAAGGTACTGAAAAATGCCTCTGCAGAGCCGAGAATCCAGAACTTGTCTAACCTCGTACTTAAGATTATCCTCAGAGACTGAAAACGAGGTAGGGAGATGACAAGAAGATCTATTGAGGACCAAAGGCTCTCTAGGAATAAGCAAGGGCATGAGAGGATCAACAGGAATCTGAGGAGGGTCCCCTAGACCCTTAAAGGGGAACTGGTCATCTTGCACAGGACCATCAAACTGGGCAGATGTCAGTGGAACCCTGAAGTCAGGTTGGTTAGAGGGTGACATGTCACAGGAGTCAAGCTGAATGGCTGAAAGACAAGCAGAATGTCCTGAACAAGAAAAGTAGGAGGCTCACTGGGCATGGGCTGGACTGGCATAACTAGTACAGAGGCAGAGTGAATAGCTGAGTCAGGTGTAGCGACTACCTGAATCGCATCGCAAGACGTAGCGACTGCAGGACTTGTAGACAAGCTAGCCTGGCTGTGCATCCAAGGGTGGTTAGGGACAGAGAAATGTAAATGGTTATGCAACCTGGAATGAATGACCGGCTCAGATTCACAGGGGGCAACCTTGGGTAGGCAGGACGAGGAACAGGAGGGACCCCAAGCCAGGATCTGTCCAGTAGTCCAGTCCACATGAGGAGAATGGAGCTGTAACCATGGGAGACCCAAAATTATAGGCGTTGAGGCCTTGGGTAAGATAAGGAAGGATATCCACTCCTGGTGGAGTGTCCCTACCGACATCTTAACAGGGAGGGTCTGGAAGCGGATAGGTCCCCCTGGGAGAACAGTACCATCAATCGCCAAGACCACCAATGGTGTGGTGAGGGGCAAAAGAGTAAGTCTCATGGACGATGCGATTTCCCAGTCCATAAAATTACCAGCGGCTCCGGAATCCAGATATGCTGAGACCGAATGAAAAGAAGCACCAACATGAAGGAACACAGAAAGCAGAAGACGAGAAGGGGAAGGTGATATTTCTGGGTCCAATACTCCACTTTCCAGATGAAGTGGACCCGAACGTTTTTCTGGACAAAGAGAGCAAGTGTCACGAAAATGACCTTTGCCCCCACAGTAAAGACACAGACCAAGAGTTCTGCGCCTAGCACGTTCCTCGGGGGATAGCCTGGTCCGACCCAGCTGCATGGGTTCCTCAGCTGGTAGGAGATGCTCTACGGGTCGAAGAGAGGGGAGCTCAGGCTGACTAAGAACCAAGGAGTGCTGGCGTTGCTTTTCTAAGGTCCTCTCCTGAAAGCGAATATCGATCTGGTTACACAAGGAGATAACGCCGGCCAGATCAGTGGGGATGGTTCTTCCTGCTAATTCATCCTTCACTCTATCAGACAGGCCATGCAAAAAGGTTGCGACTAAGGCCTCATTGTTTCAGCTCAACTCAGCCGACAGTATGCGGAAATGAAGGGCATACTGTCCCACAGAAGCAGACTCTTGGTGGAGACGTAAAAGGGCGCTGGCCGCTGAAGAGACACGAGCCGGTTCTTCGAAGATATTCCGAAAAAGTTTCAAGAAGCCAGACAGGCTAGAAACCACTGGATCATTCAGTTCCCACAGAGGGGCTGCCCAGGCTAAAGCTTCACCAGAGAGGAGGGAAATGATATAGGCTACCTTAGCCCGATCAGACAGGAAGTTTTGGGGCTGGAGCTCAAAATGAATTGTGCATTGGCTAAGGAACCCCCTGAAAGCCTTGGAGTCCCCAGAGAAACGGGACGGAGCTGGCAGTTGTAGTGAGTGTGTGGCTGCGACTGGTACAATAGGTGCAGCCGCTGGTTGTATTTGAGGTTGCGGATTCAGGGTTCCCAAGGAGGCCTGAAGCTGCTCAAAGCGAGAAGCCAGATCCTGGAGGAATCGCATCACCTGAGTCTGATTCGATTCCTGGGTTTCAAGTCTGCAAACTATGCCCTGCAACGGATCATCCACGGGTAACGGGATGTCAGCCGGGTCATGGCTGATCAAACTGTCAAGGTCACCTGTGGCCAGGTGACAGATGCACACCGTAGGGGGACAGGAGTGCACCGCAAGGTAGTGAACCCTATGGCTGACTGCTGCGGATAGGAAACTGGGTGGTTGTGGAAAGCGGGACCAGAGGAGCACAACCGGGATCCTAACGGAAGCTAGAGCCAAGATTCCCCAGGGCGCGGAGTCTAAGACCCAGCAGGTCTTCTCCAGGGCCTCTAGTGGTGAGGATGTTATGCTGCAGGCTGGGACCAGGTCGCGGCCCCTGGAGTTTCCTAGCTCACACCCCGTAGGATAAGGGGAAAAGAGGGGAAGCAGCAGCACAAGATATGAGAGAACCGAATAACAAGCTGAAGGTCAGGGGCCACAAGCAGACAAGGATAACGAAATAACGAGCCGAAGGTCAAGGGTCACGAGCAGACAGGGATAGTCGGGGACAAGCCAAATATGTAACAGAGAGACAGACGTAGCACACGGCAGGCAGGAACCCAAACACACAATGCCTAACAAACACGTTGATCAGCAAAGCAGGCTTGCAGTGCACAGGTTAATATAGTGTTCTGTGATAGGGCCTGGGGTGGAGTCTGGCTGGGAGGAGATTATAAAGGAAGCCAGGTGAAAGGGCTCAGGCCTCTAAGATGAACACATGGGAAGGAAGGTAAGCTGACAGACAAACACTACTGCATATCCATCACACTTTGTCTAGACCAGAGGAGTCACTCCTTGCCCGAGGTCTTACGTTTGCTCCCACAGCACCCCCCAATCCATTTACTTTATTTTTGGACCTAAATAGATTCATTAGAAACATTACCATTAAGAGATACTTTAACCTACAAGCCAAAAAAGATTCTGGTGCTGGGGGCGGTTCACCTGATGACCTTGATAACACTGATCCATCTATAGATAATTCCCAAGAAAACAGTGCTCTGGAACGCATAGCCCTCGATCATCTGGAACTCTTATATACCGAAGATTCTGATGACTATGTTGAGTTACTCACCCAACGCCTACCCACCTCCCCTCCCATCCAACAGACTAAATTTCATCCTAAATCTATATTTTACCCCACCTTTGCCAAGGGCCCTTACATTCAAAGTTTCTACCAGGTGGTATATACTGAAATATTACGTATGTGCCAACAATCGCCAATATACAAATCATCTTCCAACCTTTCAAAGGCCGAAACCATTGCCCTTAAACAGCTAGCAGAGAACAAACAGCTCATTATTAGATCAGCTGACAAAGGGGGTGGCATAGTGGTCCAAAATATTGTTGATTACCAGTTGGAGGCCTCTTGGTTGCTCTCAGACAGCACTATATACCAAAAACTTCCCGGTGACCCATTACCTTGGTTTTCTAAGGAGGCCCATGACCTTGTCAATCAGGCCAAGACAGAGGGAAGTCGCGTTTCTGTTTCATGATTTTTACAAAAGACCCTATTTTTATCATCTCCCGAAAGTTCACAAAGATTTGACCAACCCGCCCGGGAGACCGATTGTGGCGGCCATGGAAAGTGTGACAAGTTATTTTTCTATTTATATAGATCACTTTCTACAGCCTTTAGTTCAAAATCTTCCTTCATATATCAAAGATGGTATACAACTTTTAAAAATGTTACAGTCTTATAGATGGGAGCCCTCATATCGTTGGCTCTCACTAGACGTAGTTTCTCTTTATACGTCTATTCCCCATAATGTGGGCTTGTTAGCCACACAATACTATTTAAATGAGGACCCTATACTTAATCCTAGACAAATACATTTCCTCCTTGATATGTTAGAATACTGTCTCACCCATAATTATTTCGAAACGAATGGTGAGTTTTATATACAGATTCAGGGTACAGCGATGGGGGCCAATTTTGCCCCAAGTTATGCGAACCTCACAATGGGCTACTGGGAACATTTTCATATTTGGCATAATAACCCCTTTTCCTCCAATCTGGTTTTTGACGGTCGCTATATAGACGACGTGGTGATTATTTGGGATGGGCCAGACACGTCTATTCCAGATTTTTTACATTACTGTAACTCTAACACCATGGGTTTATCATTTACTTCTGTTACTGATGAGAACACTCTAGCTTTTCTAGATTTGGAATTGTCTCATGATGATCATACCATACATGCCCAGAATTATACCAAGCCATCTGCGGGTAACTCCTTTTTGCATTACGGGAGTTGCCATCATCCACGTTGGGTGAATAATATACCAAAAAGCCAATTTTGTAGACTTAGACATAATTGCACTAAGCTACAGGATTATACTACTCATGGCTTAAACCTGAAGACTAAGTTTTTAGAAAAGGGTTACCCCGACCAGTTAGTGGAGGGAGCCTTTCAACATTACCTCAACACTGAGGTTAGGAGTGACAAAATTACTACCACAGATGACAACTTACAACAGGTCAGGTTTGTTACCCAATTCCATAGTCAGTTTAGACGAATGGAAAGGATCTTGGTCAAACATTGGTCAATCTTGAGTGAGGATCCCCACCTCAAATCAACACTCCCTGAAAGACCAATAATCAGCTATAGAAGAGCTAAAAACCTGAAGGCACGTATAGCCCCAAGTAAAATTACACAATTAGGGCCTACTGCTAGCACCTCTTTGACATTTTTTAATGTAAAGGGGATGTACCAATGCAGGAAAGCCCTATGTCTCACCTGTAAACATGTCACTCACAGACAAAAAGAGTTTACGTGTAAGGATAAAATATACACCATACCTGATTTTTTCACGTGCTCTTCCGAGTATGTTGTCTATTGTCTTACGTGCCCTTGTGGCCTACTTTATGTGGGCCGCACTATTCGCACCCTCCGCAAAAGGTTTGGGGAGCACCGTAATTTTGTGGAGAAGGGCTTAGAAAAATATAGTGTTGCAAGGCACTTCAAAGAATTTCACCAGCAGTCTTCTGAGGGGCTACGTGTTTGGGTCATAGAGACCGTTTCCAACACTTGCCCAAGGCAGAACGTTATAAGAGGCTATGTGAGAGGGAAAATTACTGGATCTACACTTTAGATGGCATGGTGAGTATTTTACAGCTCTCATTTGTTTTTGAAAATGAAGAAAGAACATTTTTTTTTTTTTCAATTTTCAAAACTTTGTGGCAAAAAGCGAGATCTGCAAAATACTCACAATACCTCTCAGCAAATAGCTTGGGGTGTCTACTTTCCAAAATGGGGTCATTTGGGGGGGTTTTGTGCCATCTGGGCATTCCATGGCCTCCGAAACTGTGATAGGCAGTGAGAAGTGAAATCAAAAATTTACACCCTTTAGAAAGCCTGAAGGCGGTGATTGGTTTTTGGGGTCCCGTACGCGGCTAGGCTCCCAAAAAGTCTCACACATGTGGTATCCCCGTACTCAGGAGAAGCAACAGAATGTATTTTGGGGTGTAATTCCACATATGCCCATGGCATGTTTGAGCAATATATCATTTAGTGACAACTTTGTGCAAAAAAAAAAAAAAAAAAATTGTCTTTTTTCCGCAACTTGTGTCAACATATAAAATATTCCATGGACTCGACATGCCTCTCAGTATATAGCTTGGGGTGTCTACTTTCCAAAATGGGGTCATTTGGGGGGGTTTTGAACTGTTCTGGCATTTTATACACAACATTAGGAAGCTTACATCCACTCTTCTAACCACTTGAAGACAAAGCCCTTTTTGACACTTTTTGTTTACATGAAAACATATTTTTTTTTGCAAGAAAATTATGTTGAACCCCCAAACATTATATATATTTTTAAAGCAAAGGCCCTACAGAATAAAATGGTGGTTGTTGCATTTTTTTTTTCTACACAGTATTTGCGCAGCGATTTTTCAAACGCATTTTGTACATAGATACCAAACACGACATGCTTTAAAATTTCGCACAAACGCGCATTGGCGACAAACTACATACATTTTTAAAAGCCTTTAAAAGCCTTTACAGGTTACCCCGTTAGATTTACAGAGGAGGTCTACTGCTAAAATTACTGCCCTCGATCTGACCTTCGCGGTGATACCTCACATGCATGGTGCAATTGCTGTTTACATATGACGCCAGACCGACGCTTGTGTTCGCCATTGGGCAAGAGCAGGGCAGGACAGGGGTGCTTTTTTTTTTTTTTTTATTATTAATTTTGCTTTTTTATTTTATTTTTAAACTGTTGCTTCCATATTTTTTTTTTTTATCATTTTTATTGTTATCTCAGGGAATGTAAATATCCCCTATGATAGCTATAGGTAATGACAGGTACTCTTTTTTGAAAAAACTGGGGTCTATTGGACCCTAGATCTTTCCTCTGCCCTCAAAGCATCTGACCACACCAAGATCGGTGTGATAAAATGCTTTCCCAATTTCCCAATGGCGCTTTTTATATCCGGGGGGGGGTCATTCCCTCCCACTGCTTGTAAAAGCAGTCCAGAGGCTAATTAGCCACTAGGATTGCTTTTACATGAAAGCCGGCCACTGGCTGAAAAGAATGATACCAAGATGATACCTAAACCCGCAGGCATCATTCTGGTATAAACATTCAAAGTCCAGCAACATACCAGTACGTTGCTGGTCCTTGTTGGACATGTATTGTAATCTTTTTTTTCATGCAGCCTGTTGGCTGAACGAAAAAAAAAGATTGATCGGTGGGTATGCCCACCATTAGAATAGCGCCCTTCATCCACCCACTTCTAATGATGGGCATACATGCACCATTTATATATGCCGAAGCATGGGGGCATCTTCCCGCAAAAGTTATGCCGCGTACACATGGTTAGACTTTTCCATGGGCAAGCCTCCGTCGGAATTTCGACTGTATGTACGCGGCATTAGGAGCAAAATCGCTCCTCCGCCCCTGCTGCCCCAATGCTTCGGCATATATGCTTTTTTTTTTAACTGTGGTGGTGAAATCACCTCCTACAGCACTGGAGTCGCAGGGATCAGGCCTGTCTCTGCGAACGCTGCAGTTATGTGTGTTGTGTTTTGCAAGTGACAGTGATCGATCGATACTGCACTTGGGTGGCCTGGGCTGGACGGAGGGGCAAAACGCAGGTGCTAGCAGGTATCTGGGCTGATCCCGCTAACACTGCGTTTTTGGGAACCCTAAACTGCTGGGGACGCTAGTATAGATCTGATCAGATCAGATATTGATCTGTTCAGATACTATACCACTAAGGGGGGTGTATGCTTCACGCATGGGTGTTAGCGTTACTGGCACTAACCTGACGCTGCCTGGGGTGTGACGCAGACCCTCTCTGACGCTAAAACCTAATTGATATCACCCGCCGGGCGATCAGGGGGTTAAACCTTTATTGGGTTATATACGGCGGGTGCCCTGACACTATAAAAAGCAAACTAACTAACCAGCATCACCCGTAACACTTATATGGTGATTACTGGTGAAAGGGTTAACTAGGGGCAATTAGGGGGTTAAAACCTATATTAGGTAATATATTGGGGTACCTGACGCTATAAAAACCTGACGGCGAACCTAAAAAGAATTACTGGCTACCGATCTGCATCACCGACGCTAAGACAGCGATCAGAAAAATGATCGCTTAGCGACAGTGGTGATAGGGGGTGAAAGGGTTACCTGGGGGGCGATCAAGGGGGTTAAACCTTTATTAGGTAATATATTGGGGTACCTGACGCTATAAAAACCTGCGGCGAACCTAAAAAAAATTACTGGCTACCGATCTGCATCACCGACGCTAAGACAGCGATCAGAAAAATTATCGCTTAGTGACAGTGGTGATAGGGGGTGAAAGGGTTACCTGGAGGGCGATCAAGGGGGTTAAACCTTTATTAGGTAATATATGGGGGTACCCGACGCTATAAAAACCTGCGGCGAACCTAAAAAAAATTACTGGCTACCGATCAGCATCACCGACGCTAAGACATCGATCAGAAAAATGATCGCTTAGTGACGGCGGTGCTAGGGGGTGAAAGGGTTACCTGGGGGTGATCAAGGGGGTTAAACCTTTATTAGGTAATATATGGGGGTACCCGATGCTATAAAAACCTGCGGCGAACCTAAAAAAAATTACTGGCTACCGATCAGCATCGCCGACGCTAAAACATCGATCAGAAAAATTATCGCTTAGTGACCGTGGTGATAGGGGGTGAAAGGGTTACCTGGGGGGCGATCAAGGGGGTTAAACCTTTATTAGGTAATATATGGGGGTACCCGACGCTATAAAAACCTGCGGCGAACCTAAAAAAAATTACTGGCTACCGATCAGCATCACCGACGCTAAGACATCGATCAGAAAAATGATCGCTTAGCGACGGCGGTACTAGGGGGTGAAAGGGTTATCTGGGGGTGATCAGGGGGTTAAACCTTTATTAGGGGGGGTTAGGGGGCTACACTGGACCTAAAACTAAATGTACTGATACTTTTACAGTCACAAATGTCACTGATTGGGAGTAGCTGACAGAGGGGTGGGAGTAGCTGACAGAGGGGGGGAGTAGCTGACAGAGGGGGAGGAGTAGCTGACAGAGGGGGAGGAGTAGCTGACAGAGGGGGAGGAGTAGCTGACAGAGGGGGGGGAGTAGCTGACAGAGGCGGGGGAGTAGCTGACAGAGGGGGGGAGTAGCGAGTAGCTGACAGAGGGGGAGAGTAGCTGACAGAGGGGGAGAGTAGCTGACAGATTTTGCGTTCTGGGGACTCTCTTGTCCCCCCACCTCAATTTTCCCCATAGCTGACAGAGGGGGTAGCTGACAGAGATGGTAGCTGACAGTGGTGGAGCTGACAGAGGGAGGGGGGGTAGCTGACGGAGAGGGGGGTAGCTGTCAGAGGGGGGTAGCTGATGGGGGTAACTGACAGAGGGGGAGATGCTGACAGATGGGGGGTAGCTGACAGGGGGGTAGCTGACAAGGGGAGGGGGAGTAGCTGACTGAGAAGGGGTAGCTGACAGAGGGGAGCTGACGGGGGGGTTAGCTGACAGGGGGATGCTAAATGAGAGGGGGAGTAGCTGACTGACAGGGGGGGTAGCTGATGGGGGAAGTAGCTGACTGAGAGGGGGTGTGGCTGACAGAGGGGGAGTGGCTGACTGAGAGCGGCAGGCTGACAGAGGGGGGTGAGAGGGAAAATCGGAAAGATACCTCAGTGAGGACTCGGAGACACAGCAGAACACACCCCAGGCAAGGAGGTGGGGCTGGACTGTGGGTGATCGCGGCCACCCGGAGTCCCGCCTCCTTGCCTGGCGTGTGTTCTCCACATGTGACCAGGTCCACCCGGCCAATCACAGCCCCTCGTGTTCGCCGCCGCAATGTGACCTATTCAGCAAATCACAGGCTGAATAGGTATGCTTGCTGCCCATCGCTGAGCTCCGCTTGGAGGCGGAGCGCACAGACAGTAATATATGTCTAACACTGATGGCGGGCGCGGGAATCGGGATGCGCCGCTCTAGGTTGAACTGCTGATATGTGGCCGGGTTTCAGGAGGCTTTAAAACCGGGCACATGTGTCCAAACCCGGACTGTCTGGGTCAAAACCAGACAGGTGGCAACCCTAGCCCCAAGCCTGTGGAGCTTCCTTTACCCAGGATGGGTTGGGCTGGGACTTGTAGTTCCACAATGCGTGGCTGTTACAACTCCTCATTTCTTAGTTAGCCCATCCGTGCGGGTTTGGTCTGAGAGACAGTTCTGGGGCTTAGTACACCAGACATCAGAGGCAGGGGGGTGTAGGTGGTTGTCGGGAATAGTTGGGGGGGGGGGTATTTGCATCTCAGAAGGGAATGCCGGAATTCTCAGTATCCAGTGTTTCACATGTTGCTTGATGTGTCCTGTCATGGTTCTGAGAACCTGAGGAGCAGGTCGGCTGAAACTTTCTTGTTATTTTAGCCACTTGGGGGTCAGAGAGCTAGGGGTAGGGGGGTGCAGCCAAGCACTGATTGGTGGGGGAGCCATTACAGGCTGTGGAATTCCACAGAGCAGGTGTATGCAGCTTGTCTTGTGCGTACTGAGCATGCACAGACACACTCCTAAGCTGTGCTTTGTTACCTGGGAGGAATGAGCCACTTGGGGTATCTTTTCCTGTCAGCTCAACAAGAATGCAGTGGGGTCACCTCACAGGGGGGGTGCAATTCAGCAGGAGTCATCGGTCAGCACTTGTGAGGTCTGTTGGGACATCTGTCCCTGCAAGCTTCGGGGGGGTCACTGAGGGCTTCTTAATTCACCGGCTGTCATAGTGTGTTGTGTTTCTGTCGGTGACGTGTTTCTGTCGGTAGCGTGTTTCTGTGGTAACGTGTTCTGTCATCGCGGCTCTGTCATTTGTTTTCTGTCACAGCAGCTCAGTTTTTAGCATGTTCTGTCACGGCGTATTTCTGTCATGGCGTGTTTCTGTCAGTAGCGTTCTGCCGTCACGGCTCTGTCATAGCGTTTTTTCCGGTCATGGCGTTTCTCCTGTCATGGCGTTTTTCCTGTCATGGCAGTTTTCCTGTCATGGCAGTTTTCCTGTCATAGCGTTTTTCCTGTCATAGCGTTTTTTTTTCCCTGTCATAGCGTTTTCCTGTCTCTGCGTTATCTTTCAGCACGTTGGTGACATGCAGGTTCGGCATACACCGGTAGCCGTTTCTTCTTCGTTCATTTTCATGTCATCTTACTTTCCGTGGGTTCTTTTGCATACCTGGGTCAGTCAGCCTGGGCTCACATCTCAGGATCTGTCACATCTACAGATCCGTACGGGCTGAGGTTTTCGTTTGTAATGATTGTTGACCTCAATCTTCTCGTCTTTTACATTTTCTCATACGATGCATTCGTTTCATTACACCTGCAGGACTACCCACCTCGGTCTGTGGGTACACAGGTCCTGAGTATTCAGTTTCAATGATCTGTCGTTGCGCAGCAGGTTTTTTTTTTTTTACAAAACGCTTTGGATTTACACGTCAGCCCCAGCTGCCCATACCGCGCTTTTTTGCTTGTCTATTCAGAATTTTAATATTTGTTCTGTTGTTTGAACTTTTTAATAAATTCCAAAACCATTTGGATTTACACTATGTGGAGGATTTCCATTTTTTTCTACATTTCATGCCTGGTGAAATCATAATCTGGACATCTGATCTCTTCACACTTGGTTCCTGCTTCGGAGTCCCTGATCTAGTCGGAAGTGCTGCCAGCTGAGAGAGGAGGCGATTTGAGGATCCTGCTCCCTTGAGTTCACACGGTGGACATAAGCGCAACTGATCCACCACCATACGGTGAGCTGGGTCCACATTGGCGGGTAAGAGTATTAATTTCTCTCCCCACTGTTCAAAGGTGAAGGCACTCCAGGGTGATATTCCAAATCGCATATCACATTTGTCCATAAAGACTGTTTGAGGCATCTGTTACCACAGTGTGTTAGCTTCTGACGCCGGTTTCAATTTGGATGTCCACTGATGAACTTCATAGTGACAGTTTTCACAGAACCTTGGAATCTTTACATATGTCCTAGCATTCATTTGTGTTTTTTTTTGCATTTTTTTTTCAGTTTCATTCACTGCTGTGGGTCACTCCATATTTTATCTTGCGTATTTTATGGACACTTATATCTATATATATATATGTGTTATATATTCCCAACATGATCCTAGGTTCTTCAGGAATTTTGGTCACATGTAATATCACTTTGTAATATCTTTTGATATTTTTTATAGGTTGTTGCTTGATGTTAATTCACAAGTTGCTACCTGCACCTTTATAGTTGTCTACACTGCACTATATATAGGGTTAACACCTTATACTTTCACAAGATTTTGTTCATTATTACCGTATATACTCAAGTATAAGCCAAGTTTTTCAGCCCTTTTTTTAGGGCTGAAAATACCCCCCTTGGCTTATACTCGAGTCAGTACCTGAATTCTTGCCAGGCGTCCATTTTTTTTTAAAGTCGCGGCTTCCTCCTGGCGTTCCGTTCTGTGATAGGCATTTGACACTGTGTTCCGCCTATCACGGAAGTCCTCTCATCCTCGGACAGTTTCCCAGCAGACACTGTGTTCAGTGTTCCGCCAATCGCGGACGTCCTCTTGTTCGAGGATAAAATAATGTCCGTGATTGGCGGAACACTGAACACAGTGTCTGCTGGGAAACTGAGTCCGAGGATGAGCGGACCTCCGTGATAGGCGGAACACAGTGTCAAATGCCTATCACGGAACGGAACGCCAGGAGAAAGCCGCGACTTTTAAAAAAACGGACGCCTGTCAAGAATGCAGGTACTCGGGCACAGTGAGACTGCAATGGGCATAGTGAGTACCGTATGGCACAGTGAGACTGCAATGGGCACAGTGAGTACCGTATGGCACAGTGAGACTGCAATGGGCACAGTGAGGTATGGCACAGTGAGACTGCAATGGGCACAGTGAGGTATGGCACAGTGAGACTGCAATGGGCACAGTGAGGTATGGCACAGTGAGACTGCAATGGGCACAGTAAGGTATGGCACAGTAAAGCTGCAAATGGGCATTGTTGACCCTCTTTTCCACTTACAGTAGCTGCTGCATTCTCACCCTCGGCTTATATTCAGGTCAATACATTTTCCCAGTTTCTTGTGGTAAAATTAGGTACCTCGGCTTATACTCGGGTCGGCTTAAACTTGAGTATATACGGTATATATGTTTTTGGATTAGGGTATCCTACTCTTTTCACTTACAGCGCTACACTTTATATTTTCTATACTTTTATAATTTTGTCTGGTTGTTGTGTTGGCTGTTCCTATTTTGTATTTTTAAGGTTGGCGCAGTATTGCTGCTTCCATTAGTGTCAGATAGGGTCTGCGTCACCCCAGGCAGCATCAGATTAGTGCCAGTAGCGCTAACACCCACGCACGCAGCATACACCTCCCTTAGTGTTATAGTATCTGAACAGATCAATATCTGATCTGATCAGATCTATACTAGCGTCCCCAGCAGTTTAAGGTTCCCAAAAACGCAGTGTTTGCGGGATCAGCCCAGATACCTGCTAGCACCTGCGTTTTGCCCCTCCGCCCAGCCCAGCCCACCCAAGTGCAGTATCGACTGATCACTGTCACTTACTAAACACTAAACACATAACTGCAGCGTTCGCAGAGTCAGGCCTGATCCCTGCGATCGCTAATAGTTTTTTTGGTAGCGTTTGACTCAGTTGCTGACAGCCTAGGTGCATTTTTAACCGTGAATCTCACTAGTTCTACCAGTAAATTTAGAGCCCAAAATGGCAAATCGAAGGTACACTAGTGAAGAGGCCTACACGTTTCTGAGCATGACAGATAGTGAAGAGGAGGTCACTTATCTGTCAGATTCAGGCTCAGAATACGATCCTGTAGATGACAGCGACTCCATGACAGATAGCACTGATGACGAAGTTGAGATCCATGCCAAGGTCAGGCGTACCCAACCCCATTCTCCTGCTGTTGTTGAGGTGCAAGAACCGCAGGGCTCTCGTATGAAGCAGAGAAGTACTAGTGCCGCTCATCCTTCTGGTGAACTGGCAAGCACCAGCGGCCTAGTACACCCTGGACGTACATCCAGCCCTGCAGTAACACTTGGTGATGTGGCGAGTCCCATAAGTGCAGTTCAAGCTGGCGAGGTGGCAAGCACAAGTAGTGTCCCGCTGCCACCAAGAAGACAAAGACAGGCCCGTCGTGCCCATAGTGTCCTTCCTGCAGAATTTGCCAATCCTGATTGGGTCCCCACCACTTCTGCAGCACCCGTACTTCCCCCATTCACTGGCCAACCCGGAATTCAGGTGGAAACAGTTGATTTTAAGGCACTTGATTTTTATTTGCTGTTTTTCACGGAAGATCTCTATTGATCTATTGTGGACCAAACAAATTTGTATGCTGGTCAATACATCGCCGCTAATCCCCAGTCCTCCCTTGCCAAAGAATAGAAACCAATTACGGTTTCCGAATTTAATACCTTTATGGGCCTTTCCCTCGACATGGGCATAGTTAAATTGAGTGAGCAGCGGTTATATTGGTCCATTGACCCAGTTTACCATGTGCCTGTGTTCTCTGCCTCCATGTCCAGGGCACGATTCGAACACATCTTGCGGTTCATGTATTTCAACAACAATGAACTTTGTCGTCCTCGTGGAGACCCTGAATTTGATCGGCTCTACAAAATTCGGCCCCTCATAAACCACTTCAACGAACGTTTTGCAGCCTTGTATACTCCCCATCAAGTTGTCTGCGTTGATGATTACCTGATTAAATTTTCTGGCCGCTTGTCTTTCAAACAGTATCTTCCCAGCAAGCGTTCCAGATATGGGGTCAAGATGTATAAGCTCTGTGACAGGCTATACATGTAGTTTTATGGTTTATTAGGGAAAAGATAGTCACGTAGTGCCAGAGAACTGCCCAGATTACATAGGGAGCGCTGGCAAGATAGTGTGGAACTTGGTGTCACCCTTATTCGGAAAGGGATACCATTTGTATGTGGACAATTATTACACGAGCGTGCCACTTTTTAGTCACTTGTTTGATCAGCAAATTGGCGCATGTGGCACCGTGTGACCTAATCGCCGGGGCTTACCCCAGAGGCTCAAGGTGTAATAATTTGCTCGCTGTGAAGTGGAGGGATAATAAGAATGTTTTTGTTCTTTCCTCCCTTCACGCAGACACGAAAGTCCAAATTCGTACGGCGACTGGTGTTGTGGAGAAACCCCTCTGTGTCCACTAATATAACCAAAATATGGGAGGGGTGGACCTCAACGACCAGTTGTTGGCGCCGTATCTAGTTGCCCGTAAGGCCAGACACTGGTACAAAAAGTGTCTGTATACTTATTTCAATTGGCTTTGCTGAATGCTTTTGTGCTATACAAAGCTTCAGGACGGACTGGATCTTTCCGTAAATTCCAGGGAGATATTGTCTGAGCCCTCCTGTATCCAGGCGGTGCTGCACCTCACCATCCCCAACCAAATTCATTAAGCCGGCTGCATGAGAGGTATTTTCCGTATGTCCTCCCTACTACCCCTACCCAATGAGCCCCCCAAAGAAAATGTTGTGTCTGTAGAAAGCGCGGATATAGGCGTGACACCCGTTATTGTCCACGCTGTCCTGACAATCCTGGTCTTTGTATTGGTGAATGTTTTGAACGCTGCCACACACTAGTGCAGTATTAGCGTAGGGTACAGCATTTCACAGACTAGGACACACTTACACAGGGTCTCCCAAGATGCCATTGCATTTGAGAGACCCAAACCTGGAACCGAACAGTTACAGTTACAAAAAAAGTGTTTAAAAAAAAATAAAAATAAAGTAAAAAATAAAAAAAAACACAAAACAAATATAAAATAAAAAAAACAAACAAAAATAGTTGTAGTTTTATTGTTCTCTCCCTCTCTATTGCTCTTTTTTACTGTATTCTATTCTGCAATGTTTTATTGTTATTATGTTTTATCATGCTTGCTTTTTAGGTATGTAATTTTTTTATACTTTACTGTGTCGTAGAAATATGGGTTGTTTGCAGAGCACACAGCCTATATTTCCTGTGCTCTATAAGCACACACTTTAGATTCATCTTTTTGCAATAATGCTATCTTTAGCCTAAGTTAAATTTGCTAAGATCCACTCACCGTTCATTCCCATTCATCCCAAGAAGGCAGCACCACAAAGCTTATCTTCTCATCAGGCTATTCCAGCATAGACTGACTAGCCGACGCCTAATCATAGGCTTTTATTAAACTCAAAAGATCTCACACAGGAGGTGATTGGCTGCAGCAACCAATCCCCTCCCCCATGGGCGGGGACCTCACAGGATGTCCCTTTCTCACAGGAAAATGGCAATACCTGGACATTCCTTCCAACAGGAGATGTCATACATGAATACAATAACGTAGGATGGCTAAAGTTACCGTTGATAGGAATTCTTATTCTGCGCTATTCCATAGAATAACGCATATTAAGATTATACTATTATTGAATGGGGGAGGGAGGCTATCTGCAGACGCACGCTACGAATTCCAACCAATGTTGATCAGACACAGCAGAGACAAGAGCGTGCATCCGCCTATAACCAATGATGTCATTGCAGAGCGAGCATATCACCTCCTTAACGATCGTCCATGCTAATGCACAGAGGGCCCCCGTTGGTGGACATATCCGCACCCTGCAAACATCACACTCCAACCTCAAGACGTTTTCCCCTATCAGACGGGATTCAACCAGCCTCAGACTACCCCAATCAGCTCTTTTATAGCTGGTTGCGGTAGTACTAACACTGGGTGACACTATGGCAATACATATTAAATACATATCCATAAAAATCTCCTCAACAGTCCTCCCTTTTTTGTCATATGCACCCCATGTGTCCCTCGATGAGAGTTGATCTGCTTCTTACACCTGTAAATGAATCAGTCCTTAGTCCATAAAAAGGAAAACACGGCTTGACATGTAGACTCTACTCTTCAGGGGCATGACTTATAAAGGAGGACACGACATGGTGAGCTGTAGTAATCGCCGATCCGTCTGTGATCCTCTGTGTCTTGTATGTGGGTCCGGCTTCGGGGCGTCTCATCAAGGAAACTCTGGTCACGCGTCAAATCAGGCAACAGGAGCAACTCGTCACGACATAGAAAGAATAGAAATAAAACGACATGAGTATATATATTCCCACTTCCTTTAACCACGATCCACCGTAAAATAAAAATTAGATCCCCAAAGATTCCCAGACCCTTAAAATAGACTCCCAACCTTCACTTAGCTACAGCTCTGGCTTCAACAATTACATGAAGAACCCTATCCTTAACGGATGAGAATTGTTCAATCGTATCCCAAGCCCGAGCCCCCCCCTCATGCAGGACCCCATGCCCAGACCTGGTCGGGGTTGGTGAACAAATCCCTTCTAGCTGTCCCTGCCATTCTTAATTTCCTGCGCCATCAGATCCTCACGATCGGCCATGAGATAAGATGCTGGGACAGCTTCACCATCACGCATGAACCTCTTGCTTTGGGGGAATTACCTTTATAAGCTGCAGATCCGCATAAACACCAAACTAAAGTTCAAACACACTTGTGGGCTGCCTAGATACCCAAACCGACAAGAGGCAGAGCCATTAAAACTAAAACCAATTTTACCCTCTAAAAATGCATCGTTAGATTCCATTGACAAGTGTCTGTTTGGAGTCTTCACTAGTTTGTCAAAACTCCTCATACCCATAATAACATCATAAATGACATGTACTGCTGTCATCGCTGGGGACTAAAACTCGGTGAAGACTCAGAACAGACCTAGCAATCGGTCCTGTTCGCTTTCTGAGCTAGTCAGGAAATACACTTTACATAATAACTTAGGATGCTTTTCATCGTTACCCTCGCTAAAATTTACTAAACAACAAAAATATAAATAAACAAAGATACTCCTCATTCTTTGGTGTGGTTGAGCCGCTTCTTGCAGTGGCTGGCGTGGTCTCATCCCTCAAGCTTCTCTACAACGACCCAGTCACCTGGTTGGAAAGAATGTAAACTGATTATTAAGTCAGGGTCCAGGAGGGACTCGTGAAAACCTTTTGGTGGACATTTTGAAGTTCATGTCACAGCGATCGCACCTCCCCCATCAGCCGAGAATATAAGTGACAGCTAATGAGGAGAGTATGACTATGGTTTTGATTGACCTCCAAACAACCCTCATATGACAATAACCCAGACATCGGGACTGTGATCACTGCATAACCTGTGCGTGGCTTACAATACCTGGAACCATTGATAAGGTTCTTAGCCTCTGGGGTGGGAACCTACTTCACCAGACTGCTGCTTGCCGATTCAAATTCTATCAAAGAAAGACAGTCTTGGCACAAACTTGGTTAGAATTACAGAGGTTAACATTATTCGTTTGACAAAAAAAAACTGTCACTCTTACATTTATCATTCTCCCCCCTTTTCTTCCTCATTACAGACTGAAGGAAGAAATGTGTGGTGCAGGAAAAAAAGAAACAATGAAATAACCTATGATACTTTTACCTCCCTTAGACTCATGTATTTATCCATATGTACCGCTGTCTACATACACCTGTTCTCTGTGTACAAACTCCTTGGACCTGAAAAATACTTATAAGCAAAATCATTACTCTATCCTTCATATTTAACCTGCAAAGAATGGTAAATTGTCAATGACATTCTTTCAAAACCGATTCAAACAAAACCCTCTGTAACCCTTACTTTTCCCGTTCCTACAAACATACAACAGCTGCGACGCATCGGAGGATTGCCGCGGTAAGTTCGAACATATTCACGTTACTACATATAAACACTCAGATACAAACGTGGGGGAGCTACTTCAAAGTTTCCAAAACCAAAAATGAAAAAAACAAACAGCCAGAATTCTCCCTTCACTCTTTCAGCAATAGAAAAAAATACAATGGGACAACCATGAGAGCAACTCGAGAACCTTCCATGTACCAGCCATACAAAGTTCAAACAAACGGGCATGAGCCACCGTTCCTCATCATTACAGATTTCTGAAGCCGCAGCTCAACTACATCCATTCCAGAGGGATACCCAAAATAGTATCCTTGGACCACCTATGTTAATCTTTTTGGGGTTCAAAGGCCTTTGCCCCAAAACTAGGCTTCGTGCACTGTGTGACCGTCTGTCTATGGGAAGCCTCCATTCCTTCCCTTTGCACAGACCTCCTTGTGTCCATGGCGATTCGAATCGGCTTATCGTCTTAAACCTGCGTCCAGGTTAAACCGTTGCACCCATTTTCGGAGAGCACCGCCCGGTGTCTTCTTATACGGTGGATTGAAGAACTACAACCACTATATGTTCAAGTCCTCCAACTAGAAACCCTAACCAAGGTGTCATATCTATGGCTTGTTGTCCCAACACTTTTGGAACTACAACAACCACAGATCAACCCCCGAATTAGGCCTCTACCCCTCACAGTGCATGCATACACAAGCATTTTCCGCTATACACCCATACACTGCGTTGTCAGACTAAACCACACAGAACACTTACGCCAGTTTACCACCTGCAGAACAATGTGGCTTCTCTCTGTATCTAGATGATAAAACAATGGTGATGCCCCCCCCCTGTTTTGCTTTCTACCCCAAACTGTATTACAGTACAAAACTTCACAAAACTGGAACAAAATATAAAACACTTTTAAATGCAAAAATGTTTTTCTATTTTCCTTCCAAACACAAATCTCATTTGCCAACCTTTCAGACAACCCCAAGCTCCTCCCACCAACTTTCTGCTGATATATAAATGCTGAAAATAAACTTCCGGTTATGCTCAGCTACTTAAAAAACCAAACTGGTTTATTTACATATCAATTGTTCAGGAAGAGGGAGGGGGAGGGGAGGCCTTGATCGCCTTGTCTATCAAGACTCCAAAAAATCCATGGCTACACATTATATATTTCAACCATTTAAAACCTTGTCAAGGAAATGATGGAGTAAACCCCCCTTTGCAAATGGGAGGGAATCCTCCCTGACCCACATTCCCTGGAAGTCAAACCATAAGTTGGGACCCAAAATACAAACTCCTGCCAAAAGATGGCTATACAGTACAAGTTCCAAAAAATGAATTGCTCTCTGGGAAACTCCCAAATATCCAAACATAAAAACACATCATTGTACAAAAACTCTGTTAGTCTTACAATCTATCAAAATTCAGTGTAAAGTGAAGTTTTTCTTAAAACAGAATCCAATGCAAAAAAAAACCGCCGCGCATATACTGCAAAGTCAGCTGACCCTGCAATAGCTTACATTCACTTAAATGAAAACAGAGAAACCTTTCTCCTAACACTATCTGCATGGAGTTTGCATGTTGTCCCTGTCTCTGCGTTGGCCTCCTCCCACACTCCAACTGCTGGTAGGTCAGCCAGATCCCATCCATAAATAGGCCCCAGCATGTGCGTGTGTCCGCAAGCACGTTGTGGCCCCTCGGGGTAAGACCGCGCTATTTCAAGATACCACTCTACTCAACTCAGAAGGCGATGCTTAGAAAAACAATTTAAACCAGCGAACTCATTAAACAAAAACCAGTCTCTCAGTATGTCACCCTGGTGTCTCACTACTCTTCCCAGCAGTGCACAGGTCAAACTGTAAACACATAAAACATACGAAAACTGCGCCGATCAACAAATGCCAATACAGCATATTCAGGAGCCGTGTTTGCGAAACTGGAACTTCCTATCTCAAACTGTAAACGTCTCTCAAAATGGCCGACAAGCCAGGACAGCAAAATGGTGGATGAAAACCGCACACCTCATGGACAACAATGGCGCCATTAACGCATGCAATTTTTCCCGCCAAAACCAGCATGGGACGTCACAATGAACACCACATTGGTTCCCCTACACAAAGAAAAACACAAATTGCCTCCACCAGGTTCCAACGCAGAAAAGATCGCACTATATTCGCACCAAACATCAAAATCTGCCCCAAAGGCTGAGAAATTCCACCAGCGAAATAGCAGACGAATGCCACATGGTATAGTGCCCAAAAGAAAGGTGGCTGCACCTTCCCTTATATGATGCCCACAGGCTAAGGAGAAACTGCATCTCTCAAGATGGCTGCCGACGACCATGGCAGCATGGCAGACCACAAGATGGCCACCACATGCAGTTTTTGCCGCCAAAACCAGGATCTCTTCACTAGAGAACCAAAAATGCTTTTCTCCACAAAGACTGACTACACCATTGAAACTTTTCTAAATCATCAAAATCCACTGAAAAAGGTGTCAGCTACACTCTACAAGGACCACATGTACACTTACAAACTTAGCCTCCCTTTTGCCAACTAAACAGCACATTCAATAAATGTTAGTTACATGAACAATATTAAAAACATATTCATTTCTCTAAGTCCATATACTCTGAGATATTCACCACTTTTCTCTACCTAAAGTTCACACACAGTGGCCTCAGCTTCCATAACAAGCCATTGCAGAGACATACTATGTCTGCCTTCTAGTAATGCCTGGCCACTTGGATATGCGGCGGGAACTTTCAACTCAAAAACCAAACACTTTTGTTAAAATATTTTTACACTTATGGGAACATGTGTCTTTGTCCCCTATAAAGGCAAAAATCACAATTTATCCATTTCTATTTTTCATAGAAATCACAAACACTACACACATACAGTACAATGTTGCTTGTATGTCTGCTTAGAGTGTCTTTCCCTCAGGGCAAAGCCCCTGCAACACAAAACAGCGGGCAAGCCCTTCCCCCATTCAAGCACATAGCTCACAAACAAACCTCTGAGAAATACAAAAAGCTCAACCAAACACACACATTGCAGGCTGAATAATCCCACATCTATACCTTCATTTCATACACAATATACAGTTTCCATCAGATCATCTCTCAGGGCCCTCCCACTACAAAACTCCTGCATGTTATTTACAGAAAGTCACCAACTTTCACCCTTGTAACTGAGATGCTGGCTGCCCTCCCCCACTAAACCTCATGGTTCACAAACAATCGTCCACTTTACAAACTGCTCAGTACATCACACAAACAGCCATCTCTTACACAATTTCAATCGCACTCATGGGTACACATGTCCTACATCACACAAACAATCTAATCACACACAGGCACACACAATCAAATTCACAAGCATACAATGGGATTCACAGACATACACACGCACACACACTGCAAACTTAAAGCATTATTTCAAAAAGACAATTTTTTTTTTGTTCGTTTCAAAGTACAGCCTCTTCACGCATCAATCACATCGCAGGTCCACTCTCCTCCTCTGCTGATCTGATGCTCAAAGAGGCCGCAATTGGTCCCAAACGTGAGTCGCCATTCTGTCGTAGAAATATGGGTTGTTTGCAGAGCACACAGCCTATATTTCCTGTGCTCTATAAGCACACACTTTAGATTCATCTTTTTGCAATAATGCTATCTTTAGCCTAAGTTAAATTTGCTAAGATCCACTCACCGTTCATTCCCATTCATCCCAAGAAGGCAGCACCACAAAGCTTATCTTCTCATCAGGCCATTCCAGCATAGACTGACTAGCCGACGCCTAATCATAGGCTTTTATTAAACTCAAAAGATCTCACACAGGAGGTGATTGGCTGCAGCAACCAATCCCCTCCCCCATGGGCGGGGACCTCACAGGATGTCCCTTTCTCACAGAAAAATGGCAATACCTGGACATTCTTTCCAACAGGAGATGTCATACATGAATACAATAACGTAGGATGGCTAAAGTTACCGTTGATAGGAATTCTTATTCTGCGCTATTCCATAGAATAACGCATATTAAGATTATACTATTATTGAATGGGGGAGGGAGGCTATCTGCAGACGCACGCTACGAATTCCAACCAATGTTGATCAGACACAGCAGAGACAAGAGCGTGCATCCGCCTATAACCAATGATGTCATTGCAGAGCGAGCATATCCCCTCCTTAACGATCGTCCATGCTAATGCACAGAGGGCCCCCGTTGGTGGACATATCCGCACCCTGCAAACATCACACTCCAACCTCAAGACGTTTTCCCCTATCAGACGGGATTCAACCAGCCTCAGACTACCCCAATCAGCTCTTTTAGAGCGGGTTGCAGAAGTACTAACACTGGGTGACACTATGACAATACATATTAAATACATCTCCATAAAAATCTCCACAACAACTGTTTACTGTGTTTTATTGTTAACCATTTGTTTGTTTTCAGGTATGCCATTCAGCTGCAGCGCAGATTTATTTATCTTGACAGCAACAGCGTTTGCTCCCACGATATATAAAGCCGTGACTCCAATGCTGTAGGAGGTGATTTCACACCACAGTTAAAAAAAAGAGCATATATGCCGAAGCATGGGGGCAGCAGGGGCGGAGGGCGGAGGGGCGGAGGAGCGAAATTCAGGCAGAGGTTTGCCCGTTGAAAAGTCCGACCGTGTGTACGCGGCATAACTTTTGCGGGAGGATGCCCTCATTGTTCGGCATATATAAATGGTGCATGTATGCCCATCATTAGAAGTGGGTGGATGAAGGGAGGTATTCTAATGGTGATCATCCCCACTGATCAATCTCTTTTTTTTCGTTCAGCCAACAGGCTGCATGAAAAAACAAAGATTACAATATATGCCCAACAAGGACCAGCAACGTACTTCAAGACAAAGCCCTTTCTGACACTTTTTGTTTACATGAAAAAATATTTAGTTTTTTTAGTTTTTTTTGTGTGACATAAGCTTCTAAATGTTGTGCATAAAATGCCAGGACAGTTCAAAACCCCCCAAATGACCCCATTTTGGAAAGTAGACACCCCAAGCTATTTGCTGAGTGGCATGTCGAGTCCATGGAATATTTTATATTTTGACACAAATTGCGGGAAAAAGACATTTTTTTAATTTTTTTGCTGGACTTTGAATGGTTATACCAGAATGATGCCTGCGGGTTTAGGTATCATCTTGGTATCATTCTTTTCAGCCAGCGGTCGGCTTTCATGTAAAAGCAATCCTAGCAGCTAATTAGCCTCTAGACTGCTTTTACAAGCAATGGGAGGGAATGTCCCCCCCCTCCCACCGTCTTCCATGGTTTTCTCTGGCTCTCCTGTCCCAACAGGGAACCTGAGAATGCAGCCGGTGGTTCCGCCAGCTGACCATAGAGCTGATAAGAGACCAGAATGGCTCCAATCATCTCTATGGCCTAAGAAATCGGAAGCTACGAGCATTTCACGACTTAGATTTCGCCGGATATAAACAGCGCCATTGGGAAAGCCTTTAATCACACCGATCTTGGTGTGGTCAGATGCTTTGAGGGCAGAGGAGAGATCTAGGGTCTAATAGACCCCAATTTTTTCGAAAAAGAGTATCGGTCACTACCTAATAGAAATGCTAAAAAAAAAAAAAATGGAAGGAACTGTTTAAAAATAAAATAAAACGGCAAAATAAATAATAAAAAATAAATAAAAATAAAGCACCCCTGTCCCCCCTGCTCTCGCGCAAAGGCGAACGCAAGCATCGGTCTGGCATCATATGTAAACAGCAATTGCACCAAGCATGTGAGGTATCACCGCGAAGGTCAGATCGAGGGCAGTAATTTTAGCAGTAGACCTCCTCTGTAAATCTAAAATGGTAACCTGTAAAAGCTTTTAAAAATGTATGTAGTTTGTCGCCACTGCACGTTTGTGCGCAATTTTAAAGCATGTTGTGTTTGGTATCCATGTACTCGGCCTAAGATCATCTTTTTTATTTCATCAAAAATTTTGGAAATATAGTGTGTTTTAGTGCATTAAAATAAAAAAAAGTGTGTTTTTTCCCCCAAAAAATGCATTTGAAAAAGCGCTGCGCAAATACTGTGTGGAAAAAAAAAATGCAACACCCACCATTTTAATCTGTAGGGCCTTTGCTTTAAAAAAATATATAATGTTTGGGGTTCAACGTAATTTTCTTGCAAAAAACTAAATATTTTTTCATGTAAACAAAAAGTGTCAGAAAGGGCTTTGTCTTCAAGTGGTTACAAAAAAAACTAAAAAAAAACTAAATATTTTTTCATGTAAACAAAAAGTGTCAGAAAGGGCTTTGTCTTCAAGACAAAGCCCTTTCTGACACTTTTTGTTTACATGAAAAAATATTTAGTTTTTTTAGTTTTTTTTGTGTGACATAAGCTTCTAAATGTTGTGCATAAAATGCCAGGACAGTTCAAAACCCCCCAAATGACCCCATTTTGGAAAGTAGACACCCCAAGCTATTTGCTGAGTGGCATGTCGAGTCCATGGAATATTTTATATTTTGACACAAATTGCGGGAAAAAGACAATTTTTTAATATTTTTGCTGGACTTTGAATGGTTATACCAGAATGATGCCTGCGGGTTTAGGTATCATCTTGGTATCATTCTTTTCAGCCAGCGGTCGGCTTTCATGTAAAAGCAATCCTAGCAGCTAATTAGCCTCTAGACTGCTTTTACAAGCAATGGGAGGGAATGTCCCCCCCCCTCCCACCGTCTTCCATGGTTTTCTCTGGCTCTCCTGTCCCAACAGGGAACCTGAGAATGCAGCCGGTGGTTCCGCCAGCTGACCATAGAGCTGATAAGAGACCAGAATGGCTCCAATCATCTCTATGGCCTAAGAAATCGGAAGCTACGAGCATTTCACGACTTAGATTTCGCCGGATATAAACAGCGCCATTGGGAAAGCCTTTAATCACACCGATCTTGGTGTGGTCAGATGCTTTGAGGGCAGAGGAGAGATCTAGGGTCTAATAGACCCCAATTTTTTCGAAAAAGAGTATCGGTCACTACCTAATAGAAATGCTAAAAAAAAAAAAAATGGAAGGAACTGTTTAAAAATAAAATAAAACGGCAAAATAAATAATAAAAAATAAATAAAAATAAAGCACCCCTGTCCCCCCTGCTCTCGCGCAAAGGCGAACGCAAGCATCGGTCTGGCATCATATGTAAACAGCAATTGCACCAAGCATGTGAGGTATCACCGCAAAGGTCAGATCGAGGGCAGTAATTTTAGCAGTAGACCTCCTCTGTAAATCTAAAATGGTAACCTGTAAAAGCTTTTAAAAATGTATGTAGTTTGTCGCCACTGCACGTTTGTGCGCAATTTTAAAGCATGTTGTGTTTGGTATCCATGTACTCGGCCTAAGATCATCTTTTTTATTTCATCAAAAATTTTGGAAATATAGTGTGTTTTAGTGCATTAAAATAAAAAAAAGTGTGTTTTTTCCCCCAAAAAATGCATTTGAAAAAGCGCTGCGCAAATACTGTGTGGAAAAAAAAAATGCAACACCCACCATTTTAATCTGTAGGGCCTTTGCTTTAAAAAAATATAGAATGTTTGGGGTTCAACGTAATTTTCTTGCAAAAAACTAAATATTTTTTCATGTAAACAAAAAGTGTCAGAAAGGGCTTTGTCTTCAAGACAAAGCCCTTTCTGACACTTTTTGTTTACATGAAAAAATATTTAGTTTTTTTAGTTTTTTTTGTGTGACATAAGCTTCTAAATGTTGTGCATAAAATGCCAGGACAGTTCAAAACCCCCCAAATGACCCCATTTTGGAAAGTAGACACCCCAAGCTATTTGCTGAGTGGCATGTCGAGTCCATGGAATATTTTATATTTTGACACAAATTGCGGGAAAAAGACAATTTTTTAATTTTTTTGCACAATGTTGTCACTAAATGATATATTGCTAAAACATACCATGGGCATATGTGGAATGACACAACAAAATACCTTCTGTTACTTCTCCTGAGTACGGGGATACCACATGTGTGAGACTTTGGGAGCCTAGCCGCGTACGGGACCCCAAAAACGAAGCAGGCTTTCTAAGGGTGTAAATTTTTGATTTCACTCCTGAGTGAGTGAGTAACTTGTATAGCGTTACAAATGCGAACTAAATCACCTCAAGGTGCTTTTTGCAGCCAGTGTCCACCTGTGTCTTCAGAAGAGGTGAGTCTTAAGCTTCTTCCTGAAGGCCAGATGGTTTTCTTCCATGCGGATGTCCGTATAGAGCGTTCCATAGCCGGGGTCCTTGGACTGCGAATCTTAGTTCTCCTTTTGATTTGTAGCGGGTCTTGGGGATGTGGAGGAGGTTTTGGTTAGTTGACCGGAGGGGGCGACAAGAGGTGTAGTACTTTATTTTCTCGCATAGGTATTGCGGTGCGTATCCTTGTGTGCATTTTCGAGTGAGGCAGAGGGTCTTGAATGTAACCCAATCCTTCATGGCTAGCCAATGGAGGGTCCTCAGGGACGGGGTGATTGATTCCCAGGTTTTTTTTCCAGTTACCAGTCTGGCTTCTGTGTTCTGTTTGACTTGTAGACAAGAAATTTGGTATTTGGGAAGTCCGAGGTAGAGGGAGTTTGCGTAATCGAGTCAGGAATTGATGATTGTTCCAACTACTACTGCTGTGTCTCCTTCCGGGATGAAGGGGATGAGTCTACGCAACAGGCGAAGAAGGTGGTGAGATCCACTGACTACTGATCCTATTTGTGCGTCCATAGTCATGTCTGAGTCAAAGATGACTCTGAGGCTTTTTTCTTTGGTGCTGGGGGTGATGGTTTGTCCAAGGATGGTGGGTGGTGTGCATGTTGTGCTAGGGTTTTTCTTTCGATTTGCGTGGAAAAAGAGAAGTTCTGTTTTGGATCCATTAAGTTTGAGGGAGCTCTCCGTCATCCAATCGTCGATCAATGAGAGGCAGTTTTCCAGTGCGTGGTATTGGTATTTTTTGTTGGTGATGCAAAGGTAAATTTGGTTGTCATCAGCTTAGGAGTGATAGAGCAGGTCCTGTTTGCTGATGATTTTGAGGAGTGGGCGGAGGTAGATGTTGAAGAGCACAGGCGACAGGGGTGATCCTTGAGGGACTCCGCATGTAATTTTATGTGCTTCTGAAGTGAAAGCTCCTAGTTTCACTTTCTGGGATCGGTTCTCTAGGAAGGATGCGAACCAGAGTAGATCTGAGTCTGCGAGACGAGTGAGCAGAGTTTTGTGGTCTACTGTGTCGAAAGCTTCGCTGAGGTCCAGCAGCACCAGGAGACACGATTCTCCATCATCTGCTGCTTCGAGGGTGTCATCCCAGATTTTGAGAAGTGCAGTTTCTGTCCCGTGGCCCAGGCGGAAACCAGATTGTAGTGGGTCCAAGAGTTTGTAGGTGTTCAAATGGAGTTGTAGCTGTTGTACTACTGCTTTATCGATGATCTTGGAGATGGTGTTAAGGCTTGTTACAGGTCTGCGGTAGTTCAGGTCTTTGGGGTTGAGGTTGGGCTTCTTTAGGAGGGGTTTGATTATGCCTTGCTTGAGGGAGATCGGAACGATTCCTTCTTTGAATGATTGGTTTATGAGATGTGTTATGGTGGGTGCCAAGATGTCAGTACATTCTTTCAGAGGTTTTGTAGGAATAATGTCATTTGGTGATGTGCTGTCTCGGAGGCTTCTGATGATGATTTTGGTGGCGTCTATGGTGATTGGGACCAGAGTAAATTTCGGTGATTGTAGAGTATTTGTATGTTTTTTTTTTTTCTTCTTGCTCTGGCCGAGTGAGGTTGCTTTTTTTCTGCTGAATAATTTCACGAATGTTTGTGACTATGTCAATGAAAAAATCAGATAGCTCATTGCAGAATTCTTGTGTTTCGTTTGCTGGAGGCTCTAGACAGGTAGGGTTCATAGTCCGAGCGACTAGTTTGAAAAGTTCACGGGGGCGGTTTATGGCTTTTGAGATGGTGTTGGAGAAGTGTTCTTTTTTTGCTGTGAAGATGGCTTTGTGGTATTTCGTGGTGAGTGATTTGTAGTTTGTGTGGTTTTCCATTGTTGAATTCCTTCTCCAGGCTCCTTTAGCTCTTCTACGTTCTTGTTTCAGTAATGTAAGAGAGTCATTAAACCAGCCCGAATTGTTTTTGCAGATAAGTGCTCTGCGTCTTGGTGCGACTGCGTCTGCTGTCTGTAGTAATGCTTTGTTAAGTTTGCTGAGTGTTTCTTCAGTTGAGTAGTTTTGAGTTAGCATCGCTATTTTGTTGGATAGTGTGGTTCCTCACTGCCTATCACAGTTTCGGGGGGCCATGGAATGCCCAGATGGCACAAACCCCCCCCAAATGACCCCATTTTGGAAAGTATACACACAAAGCTATTTGCTGAGAGGTATGGTGAGTATTTTGCAGATCTCGCTTTTTGTCTTCAAGTTTTAAAAATTGAAAAAAAAATGTTTTTTCTTTTCTTTCTTCATTTCCAAAACCAATGAGAGCTGAATACTCACCAAGCCTCTGAGCAAATAGCTTGGGGTGTCTACTTTCCAAAATGGGGTCATTTGGGGGGGTTTTGTGCTATCTTGGCATTTTATGGCCTTCAAAACTGTGATAGGTAGTGAGGAATGAAATAAAACATTTACGCCCTTAGAAATGCTGAAGGTGGTGTATGGATTTCGGGGCCCCGTACACGGCTAGGCTCCCAAAAAGTCCCACACATGTGGTATCCCCGTACTCAGGAGAAGCAGCAGAATGTATTTTGGGGTGTAATTCCACATATGCCTATGGCATGTTTGAGCAATATATCATTTAGTGACAACTTTGTGCAAAAAAAAAAAAAAAATGTTTGTCAATTTCCCGCAACTTGTGGCAAAATATAAAATAATCCATGGACTCAACATGCCTCTCAGCAAATATCTTGGGGTGTCTTCTTTCCAAAATGGGGTCATTTCGGGGGGTTTGTGCCATTGGCATTTTATGGCCTTCAAAACTGTGATAGGTAGTGAGGAGTGAAATCAAAAATTTGCGCCCTTAGAAATCCTGAAGGCGGTGCTTGGTTTTCGGGGCCCCGTACGTGACTTGGCTCTCAAAAAGTCCCTCACATGTGGTATCCCCGTACTCAGGAGAAGTAGCAAAATGTATGTTGGGGTGCAATTCCAGATATAACCATGACATGTGTGAGCAATATATCATTTAGTGACAACTTTTTGTAAAAAAAAAAATGTCATTATTCAATCACTTGGCACAAAAAATTAAATATTCAATGGGCTCAACATGCCTCTCAGCAATTTCCTTGGGGTGTCTACTTTCCAAAATTGGGTAATTTGGGGGTTTCTGTACTCCCCTGCCATTTAAGCACCTCAAGAAATGAGATAGGCAGTCATAAACTAAAAGCTGTGTAAATTCCATAAAAATGTACCCTAGATTGTAGACGCTATAAATTTTGCGCAAACCAATAAATATACGCTTATTGACCTTTTTTTACAAAAGACATGTGGCTGAAAACATTTTGGCTTAAATGTATGACTAAAATTGAGTTTATTCGATTTTTCATATAATAAAAGTTAGAAAATATAATTTTTTTCAAAATTTTTGGTCTTTTTCCGTTTATATCGCATAAAATAAAAATCGCAGAGGCAATCAAATACCATCGAAAGAAAGCTCTATTTGTGGGAAAAAAAGGACGCAAATTTTGTTTGGGTACAACATTGCATGACTGCGCAATTACCAGTTAAAGCAGCGCAGTGCCAAATTGTAAAAAGACCTCTGGTCTTTAAGCTGACAAATGGTCCGGGCTGAAGTGGTTAATGTCTTGTACACAATGCTTTTATCTTCCTTTGTTTAACTTATGTGTATGAATAAAAATTTATCTTTTATAAAATTGCTCTTGTTCCATGAATATGTACAGATGGCACCTATAAAGTCCCACATCTCTTCCCTTTTTCTACCCGAATTCTTTGGTTGACCACGGCGAGGCTTTCTCTGAGTGAAACCTGTCCTGTTAAACCGCCACCATGTTGCAGCCTAGCCCATCTTTATGTAGAGCAACAATTATTTTTACCAGATCCTCAGAGAGTTTCTTAGCAATGAGGTGCCATGTTGAACTTCCAGTGACCAGTATGAGAGAGTTTAGAGCGATAACACCAAATTTAACACACCTGCTCCCCATTCACACCTGAGAACATGACATCGGGGAGGGAAAATGGCTAATTGGGTTTAATTTGGACATTTTCACTTAGGGGTGTACTCACTTTTGTTGCCAGTGGTTTAGACATTGATGGCTGTGTATTGAGTTTTTTTGAGGTGACAGCAAATTTATACTGTTATACAAGCTGTACACTCACTACCTTACATTGTAGCAAAGTGTAATTTCTTCAGTGTTGCCACATGAAAAGATATAATAAAATATTTTCAAAAATGTGAGGGGTGTACTCACTTTTGTGAGATACTGTATGTGTTTTATCCCATATCTTAAATACATTTTTAGTCAGCTCATGTGTAGCTATATCCAGCCTGTGTGGGATCCAAATATTATTATCCAAGTACTGTAATCTCGTTGAAGTAAATGCTGCAATATACAAGCTAATAAATATAAACGATTCTTCCGAAAGGTGTTTACGGATTCCCTCTATCTACTGCATAAATGTATTGATTCCGGGCATGCGTCAAATTGAATGATTTTTGTGCGTCGGAATTGGATACACACAATCGGAATTTCCGACAAGAACTTTTGTTGTTGGAAAAATTGAGAACCTGCTCCCAAACATTTGTTGTCAGAAATTCCGACAGCAAATGTCCGATGGAGCCTACACACGGTCGGAATATCCGACCAAAAGCTCACATCGAACATTTGTTGTCAGAAATTCTGATCGTGTGTATGCGGCATTAAAGCTGAGTCAGGCAGGAAGGCCAAAGCCTTACAATTCACAGCTCAGCTCTGATATTCAAACACAAGTTCCTTATACATTTACTTTTAAGGGTATAGAAGAAAATTATCAGAAAATTATCAGCTAATGGACTGGCAATGTCACTTAAAGTAATTAGAGATAAGAATATGAAACAAAGAAAGTAGAAAATATAAGAGTAAATAAATAAATAAATAAATAAAAAACATGCAGGTTCAATGCTGCTTCAACAAAGACCGTTTATCACACACATTTCACTTTATGTCAAAGAGCATTATTTTTTTTCAAAAAACAATACATAACTGTCCTGAAAAATTATTATAAAGTGTCTTGAAAAATAATACATTGCAGCTGTTGCAGCAGCAGCAACTTAGCAAAAAATAAATAAAATAAAGAGAAAAAAATTAAAATAGATAACTTCTCTCCCACATTAGTGAATAACAGGTGAACAGGATCACTGTCACTATAAGTTTACAAGTCAGGTACAAAAAATATTGAAAAGGAGAGAATAAAAAACCTGTTACCAAAAAAATGCTTTCTTTATCGTACATCACAGGACACAGAGACGGTTATTATAATAACTACTTGGGTTTATGCACCACCTATAGGTGAATGGACACTGGTAGATTAATCAGAACAATCAAACAGAAAGTCCTCCCCTATATAACCCCTCCTACACAGGAAGCACTTCAGTTTTTTGCCAGTGTCTGTAAGGTGGTGGTCACTAATGTGATACATGTGCTCTTGGAGCATACTTGGAGGTCTGGACGATTTCTTTTTAGACTCATGGACTTCATTTGGATCTATTCTATGCATAAAGGAGCCCTGTGCAGTGTTTGTTCTGACCAAGGTGCTTTCCTGCAGGGTGCTATACAGGTCCAGGGAAGTGGACCCCACACGCCTCAGTGTGAAAGTGGCCTAATGTGCATTTGACACAAATAGTATGGGGTGTGGTACAGTTGAGCAGGTGCATACTTGCAAACTGGGCTAAAAGCTTATGTTTTGTTAAAAGTTTATGCTTGCTGAGAGCTAATGCTTGCTAAAAGTTTGTGAAAAACTTATGTTGCTAAAAAGCTTATGTTGCTAAAAGCTTATATTTTTCTAAAAAAACTTATGCTTGCTAAGTTTGCTAAAACTCAAACTCATGCTTGCTAAAAGCTTATGTTTGTTGAAGGCTTATATTTGCTAAAAGCACATGGTTTGCTAAAAACACATGGTTGCTAAAAACATGTCTGCATAAGGCGCATAGACTTGTGTCGCATAAACTCATATATATTTACATAGTAGTTGAGGTTGAAAAAAGTCCATCAAGTCCAACCTATGTGTGTGTTTATATGTCAGTATTTCATTGTTTATCCCTGTATGTTGCGGTCGTTCAGGGGCTTATCTAATAGTTTTTTTAAACTATCGATGCTCCCTGCTGAGACCACCGCCTGTGGAAGGGAACTCCGCATCTTTGCCGATCTAATGCCGCGTATTTGTTTCCGACGGAATGTTGGCTCAAACTTGTGTTGCATACACACGGTCACACAAATGTTGTCGGAAATTCCGACTGTCAAGAAGGCGGTGATGTACAAATCGTACGACGAGCCGAGATCAATGAAGTTCAATAGGCAGTTTGGCTTTTCTGCTTGATTCAGAGAATGCGTGTTTTTTTGTGCGTCGGAATTGCATACAGACAATCGGAATTTCCGACAAGAACTTTTCTGGTCAGAAAATTTGAGAACCAGCTCTCAAATTTTTGTTGTTGGAAATTCCGACAGAAAATGTCCGATGGAGCCTACACACGGTCGGAATTTCCAACCAAAAGCTCACATCAAACTTTTCTTGTCGGAATTTCTGATTGTGTGTACGCGGCACAGTAAAGCACCCTCTACGTAGTTTAAGGTTAAACCTCTTTTCTTATTTTAATGAGTGGCCACGTGTCTTGTTAAACTCCCTTCCGCAGAAAAGTTTTTTATCCTTATTGTGTTGTCACCAGTACGGTATTTGTAAATTTAAATCATATCCCCTCTCAAGCGTCTCTTCTCCAGAGAGAATAAGTTCAGTGCTCGCAACCTTTCCTCATAGCTAATATCCTCCAGACCCTTTATTAGCTTTGTTGCCCTTCTTTGTACTCGTTCCATTTCCAGTACATCCTTCCTGAGGACTGGTGCCCAGAACTGGACAGCATACTCTAGGTGCGGCTGGACCAGAGTCTTGTAGAGTGGGAGAATTATCGTTTTATCTCTGGAGTTAATCCTATTTTTAATGCATGCCAATATTCTGTTAGCAGCAGCTTGGCATTGCATGCCATTGCTGAGCCTATCATCTACTAGGACCCCCAGGTCCTTTTCCATCCTAGATTCCCCCAGAGGTTCTCCCTCCAGTGTATAGATTGCATTCATATTTTTGCCACATAAATGCATTATTTAAAATTTTTCTACATTAAACCTCATTTGCCATGTAGTTGCCCACCCCATTAATTTGTTCAGATCTCTTTGCAAGGATTCCACATCCTGTGGAGAAGTTATTGCCCTGCTTAGCTTAGTGTCGTCTGGAAATATAGAGATTGAACTGTTTACCCCATCCTCCAGGTCGTTTATAAACAAATTAAATAGAATTGGTCCCAGTACAGAACCATGGGGAACCCCACTATCCACCCCTGACAATTCCGAGTACTCCCCATTTATCACTACCATCTGAACTTGCCCTTGTAGTCAGTTTTCAATCCATGTACTCACCCTATGGTCCATGCCAATGGACCTTATTTTGTACAGTAAACGTTTATGGGGAAAATGTCAAATGGTTTTGCAAAATCCAAATACACCACGTCTATGGGCCTTCCTTTATCTAGATGGCAACTCACCTTCTCATAGAAGGTTAATAGTAGGGATGAGCTTCGTGTTCAAACCCATGTTCTACTTGAAAATCGGCTGTTTGCCGAATTTCGAACATTATGGGCCGTTCACACCAAATTCGAGTGGCACGTCACGGCCCATAATTCACTGCGGCATCACAGTGCATTGCTGGCTGATGATTGGCCAAGCATGCACTATGACCCGCATGCTTTGGCCAATCACAGTGCAGTAATAACGGAGAGCCATAATTGGCCAAAGCCAGGGTGGCTTTGGCCAATCATGGCTCAGAGGAGTAGGTACACGCCCCACACTATATAAGGCCGCCTGGAAGTCGGCCTTGTGTAGTGTGTTGGCGTTTGTGAAAGAGAGTCAGTTAGCTGCTGTTACAGTGTGTAGAGGATATATATGCATCCTAGGTGTTGTGTATATATATTTATACACTATTTAGTTTAGCTAGATCCGTTACTGCTGTTCTCTATACTGTGACAGGCAGGCAGGTGATTGTGCTAGTTGCAGCAGAGTTTCACTTAGTGTACTGTGTGCTTTGCATAGCGTTCACCTAAAGCTTACCTGAATACAGTTAGTGGTGTTCTCATAATAAAACCACAGGCAGAGTGCTGCATTAATTTCATGTAGTGTACTGCAGTACGTCTGTCCTTTGCAGAGCGTTCACTTAAAGGAACCTGAATAAAATTTGTGGTGTTCTCGTAATAAAACCACAGGCAGAGAGCTGCTAGTATTTTCAGTTAGTGTACTGTGTCCTCTGCACAGTGTTCACCTAAAACTAACTGAAGACCTTTGCCGCTTTTCTCATACTAATACCACAGCAGGCAGTGGAGTCTGATAGCTGCATTATATATATATATTTATACACTATTTAGTTTAGCTAGATCCGTTACTGCTGTTCTCTATACTGTGACAGGCAGGCAGGTGATTGTGCTAGTTGCAGCAGAGTTTCACTTAGTGTACTGTGTGCTTTGCATAGTGTTCACCTAAAGCTTACCTGAATACAGTTAGTGGTGTTCTCATAATAAAACCACAGGCAGAGTGCTGCATTAATTTCATGTAGTGTACTGCAGTACGTCTGTCCTTTGCAGAGCGTTCACTTAAAGGAACCTGAATAAAATTTGTGGTGTTCTCGTAATAAAACCACAGGCAGAGAGCTGCTAGTATTTTCAGTTAGTGTACTGTGTCCTCTGCACAGTGTTCACCTAAAACTAACTGAAGACCTTTGCCGCTTTTCTCATACTAATACCACAGCAGGCAGTGGAGTCTGATAGCTGCATTATATATATATATATATGTATATATATATATATATATATATATATATATATTGTGAGGGGGTTAGCTCGGCAGCGGGTGTGTGTGACCCCCGGGATGGGCTCCCCACACAAAACAGGCCCAGCAAACGGAGGTTGTGGTTTTCAAAATCAAAAAGGTGCGGTTTATTTTCTATTTACAGTGACAAAACACAGCAAAGCAAAAGAAACATAAACAAAATAAATCCTGGTCAACTTGACCTCTGACTAAACATACAGGTTTCCTAACTAACAACTGGGATCAGCCTAGTGCTGTCCTAGTCCCTAAGTCCCTGGTTTTAAATGTCCAAGCAAATAGCCACACAGGCTTTGTCTCACCGCACAGGGGTTCACTCTCCCTAGACAGTCCACACAGGTCTGGGTCCAGGCATGAGCTAACATCTAATGAAGCTGGGAGTTCTTATAGAGGCCTAAATGAGCTGACAAGCTTCAGCTGGTCTCATCAACTCCCTGTCTGCACGACGCCCCACACTCTCCCTAGAGGTATGAGTCATCCATGAGCCCACTATCCTCAGCTGGGCTTATACAACTCTCCACCTAGTTGTATAAGTCGGCGTAAAGCCTGAATCTGGGTGAAATATATCTACCCCCCTGGATGCAACCAGGTGACTTTACCTTCCTGCTGTCACATACCCCCCCCCCTCTTGTTTTAACCTCGGGGTTGGAACACCAGCAATCAGGCATTCATGTACTCGAGACAAAGCATCCACATTCCCCATTTGAACGCCAGGGCGATGCTTTACTGTGAAGTTGAATTCCTGGAGGGCCAGGAACCACCTATTCACTCTTCTATTTGTTTCCTTGTTTTGAGCCATCCGCTTTAACGGAGCGTGATCCGTAACCATGTCAAAGTGCCTACCTAGCAGGTAGTACCGAAGGGAATCTAGAGCCCACTTCACCGCTAAACACTCCTTTTCAACGGTGGCGTAATTTACCTCATGGGACTTCAACTTCCTGCTGAGGTAAATGACTGGGTGCTTTCCCCGTTCCAGACCTGGGACAATACTGCTCCTAACCCCACATCTGACGCATCACTTTGTACGACAAAGTCTTTAGAGAAGTCGGGTGAGTACAACACTGGCTGGCTACATAAGGCTTGTTTCAAGAATTGGAATGCTGCCTCAGCCTCGGGGGTCCATTTAATCATGACCGACCCTTTCCCCTTCGTTAGGTTGGTTAGGGGCACAGCCTTAGAAGCAAAGTGGGGAATGAATCGCCGATAATACCCAGCGATTCCCCGAAAGGCTCGTACCTGCTTCTTGCTGTTGGGACGTGGCCAACTCTGGATGGCCTCGACTTTGTTGAGTTGGGGTTTTATTACTCCCCCCCCAATGGTGTACCCAAGATATTTGGCCTCCTCCTGCCCAATGGTACACTTCTTGGGGTTAGCCGTAAACCCCGCTTCCCGAACAGAGTCCAGGACTGCTTGCACTTTTGGCAGATGTGAGGCCCAATCTGTGCTATGGACAATTACGTCATCCAGGTAAGCCGCGGCATACTTCCGATGGGGCCTCAGCATCTGGTCCATTTTCCGCTGGAATGTGGCCGGCGCATTCTGTAACCCGAACGGCATTCTTTTATATTGGAACGCCCCGTCTGGGGTTACAAATGCGGTTTTCTCTTTGGCCAATTTGGCCAGGGGGATTTGCCAATACCCTTTTGTGAGGTCAAGAGTCGTCATGTATCGGGCTGTTCCCAGCCGGTCGATCAACTCATCTATACGTGGCATGGGGTAGGTGTCAAATTTTGTAACTTTGTTCAACTGACGAAAATCGTTACAAAATCGCCAGCTCCCATCCGGTTTAGGCACCAACACAATGGGACTAGACCAATCACTTTGGGACTCCTCTATCACCCCTAAGTTCAGCATTTTCTGTACTTCCTCCCGTATTGCCTCCCGTCGGGCCTCTGGGATCCGATAGGGTTTTAACTTCACCCTTTCACCGGGCGGGGTAATGATGTCATGCTCTACCCCAGATGTTTGTCCCGGCAGCTCAGAGAATACCTCCTTGTTGCGAAGCACAAACTCCTTAACCTCCTGTTGTTGGGGTTGTGACAAGGTGGCTGCTATTCCAACCTCAGGAATCACGCAACCAGTTTGAGCTGGTGACCAAGTGTCTGCGACTAGGGACTCTCTATCCCTCCAGGCTTTCAACAGATTAACGTGATAGATCTGTTCGGGCTTTCGCCTTCCTGGTTGTCTGACCTTGTAATTCACTTCGCTCACTTTTTCCATTATCTCGTAGGGGCCTTGCCATTTGGCAAGGAATTTACTTTCAACCGTAGGGACAAGTACCAGTATCCTATCCCCCGGGGAAAAGGTACGGGTCTTGGCTCCACGGTTGTACACTCTCTGCTGTGCTAACTGCGCTTGGGCCAAATGTTCTTTCACGATGGGCATTACCTGTGCAATTCGGTCTTGCATCAGGGCGACATGCTCAATCACACTCCTGTGGGGAGAACTCTCACTTTCCCAAGTTTCCTTGGCAATATCCAACAGCCCTCTTGGGTGTCTCCCATACAGTAACTCAAAGGGGGAGAATCCCGTAGAGGATTGGGGCACCTCCCTAATAGCAAACATCAGATAAGGAAGTAGACAGTCCCAATCCTTTCCATCTCTATCCACCACTTTCTTCAACATTTGTTTTAGGGTTTTGTTGAATCTTTCAACCAGCCCATCGGTTTGGGGGTGATACACAGATGTACGTAGTTGCGTCACTTTGAACAATTTACACAGCTCCTTCATAACCCGGGACATAAAGGGTGTACCTTGGTCCGTAAGCAGTTCTTTACAAATACCCACCCGGCTAAACACAAGAGATAGCTCTTTGGCTATGGTTTTGGCCGAGGTATTTCGGAGAGGGATCGCTTCTGGATAACGGGTGGCATAGTCCATTATAACTAATATGTACTGGTGCCCCCTAGCGGACTTGATTATAGGACCTACCAAATCCATGGCGATCCTCTCAAACGGGACCTCAATGATGGGTAGAGGGACCAGCGGGCTACGGAAATGTGGCATCGGGGCCGACCTCTGACACACAGGGCAGGAGGAACAATAATTTTCTATGTCCTTCATCACCCCCGGCCAATAGAATCTCTGTAATACCCTCTCTCGGGTTTTCTCTGTCCCCAGATGACCTCCAAGAATGTGCCCATGGGCCAACTCCAACACCAACTTCCTGTAAGGTTTGGGCACCACAAGCTGCTCAACGGTTTCTTCTGCCCTTTTTGCCACCCGATACAGTAGGTCCTTCTCTACGCTGAAGTATGGGTAAGTGCAGGTATTATCTGGGTTCACTAACTCGCCATCTATTTTCACTACGTTTTCCCGTGCCTTTATTAGGGCGGGGTCTTTCAACTGTTCTGTGGCAAAGTTTTCCCTGTGAACCTCAAGATCAGAAAACTCCACAGACGGTAGGTTTTCGTCTGAGGAGGTGGGCTCCTCTCCAGTTTCTTGAGTCTCCCCTGCCAATACTGATAAGGGAAACTCCAGAGAGTCCTCACCACTCTCAGGGGAGTTCTGGCTATCACATTCCTGGTACATAGGGGCACCAGTGGGGGGCTCAGGATCATCCCACAGTTCCCAGAACTTCGGAAAATCCCTTCCCACAATGGCGTCATGCGGTAACTGAGATACTAAGCCCACTGGATGAGAGAGGGTACCTTTGGGGGTCTCGAAACACACTGTAGTCACTGGATACTCTCGGGTGTCCCCATGCACACAAATAACAGCTACCTTGCTATTCCCAGAGACCTCTGTTTTAACTAACTCAGCCTTTATCAGGGTCACAAGGCTACCTGAATCCAGCAATACCACAACATTTCTACCATTAACACACATTTTGCATAATGTGTTTCTCAGTTCCTCGAATGGCAGTGCATGCGACTGTCGCACACAGCGACTGACGTCTGCCCGTCAGAAAGTCACACTGCATGGGTTCCTCGACAACCGGGCAATTGGCTGCAATATGTCCCGCTTGCCGGCAGCGGTAGCAAACGATCCTTCTTGCCGCCTCTTGAGCCGCTGATTTCCCAGGCTGTTCTCGCCAAACTTGGGGTAGAGCTCCCACCCTCTCACTCTCTCCACCCTCACCCCTTGGAATCCTCTTATCCGCCCCTGGGGATGGTCTGGTCTTAGGGTGGAAAGTCCGAGTGTCTCTGGAAGAGGCCGTCAGGTTCTCTGTAGCCAAGTATTTCTCCACACGATCCACAAGACCATCGGCCGTCTCTGGGTCTCCATGGCTTACCCACTTTTGGATGGCAGTAGGAAGAGCTCTCAAAAACCGATCCATTACAACACGTTCCACAATCTTTGGTGCGGACAAAGTCTCTGGCTGTAGCCACTTTCTGCTCAGGTGAATGAGATCATACATTTGAGACCTGGGGGGTTTTCCAAGCTGGAAAGTCCAGTTATGCACACGCTGAGCCCGGACAGCCTAGGTGACACCCAGCCTTGCCAATATTTCAGCTTTTAGCATCACATAGTCTTTTGCTTGGTCAGGCTCTAGGTCATAGTAAGCCTTCTGCGATTCACCAGTTAACAGAGGAGCCACCAGTCCAGCCCACTGCTCCTCAGGCCACTTTTCTCTTTCAGCAGTCCTTTCAAATGTGGTCAAAAATACCTCTGGATCATCCTCTCCAGTCATTTTTGTCAATAAACGACTCACCCCAAAGGACGCGGTATTAGTGGGACGGCTTTCCTCACTGGTCTGCGGACGTTGCTGCATTACTGCTTCCATTTGTTGTAGTCTCTGCTCTTGCTTCTGTAACAGGTCTATGAAGCGGGCCTCAGATTGCTGCTGGGCTTGTTGCTGAGCTTCCAGACTCTGTTGGTGAGCTTGCTGCTGGGCTGCAAGGCTCTGTTGATGAGCTTGCTGCTGGGCTGCGAAGTTCTGTTGTTGAGCTGCAAGGCTCTGTTGATGAGCTGCAAGGCTCTTTTGCAAACCTGCATTTGTCTGCTGTTGATTGGCATTTGCTAGAGCCAGCTGCTTCAGTATCTCCTCTATGCTGGCTTAAAAAAAAACTGCCCGCATTCTCCACCAACTGTGAGGGGGTTAGCTCGGCAGCGGGTGTGTGTGACCCCCGGGATGGGCTCCCCACACAAAACAGGCCCAGCAAACGGAGGTTGTGGTTTTCAAAATCAAAAAGGTGCAGTTTATTTTCTATTTACAGTGACAAAACACAGCAAAGCAAAAGAAACATAAACAAAATAAATCCTGGTCAACTTGACCTCTGACTAAACATACAGGTTTCCTAACTAACAACTGGGATCAGCCTAGTGCTGTCCTAGTCCCTAAGTCCCTGGTTTTAAATGTCCAAGCAAATAGCCACACAGGCTTTGTCTCACCGCACAGGGGTTCACTCTCCCTAGACAGTCCACACAGGTCTGGGTCCAGGCATGAGCTAACACCTAATGAAGCTGGGAGTTCTTATAGAGGCCTAAATGAGCTGACAAGCTTCAGCTGGTCTCATCAACTCCCTGTCTGCACGACGCCCCACACTCTCCCTAGAGGTATGAGTCATCCATGAGCCCACTATCCTCAGCTGGGCTTATACAGCTCTCCACCTAGTTGTATAAGTCGGCGTAAAGCCTGAATCTGGGCGAAATATATCTACCCCCCTGGATGCAACCAGGTGACTTTACCTTCCTGCTGTCACAATATATATATATATATATATATATATATATGCTCCAGGAGGATGCCCAGCGTTTTTGAAGGGTCAGATGATGGAACCCAGCTAGAGGAAGGTAGTAACTTGAGCCCAGAGAGAGGGGGTAGTAACGTGAGCCCAGAGAGAGGGGGTGCCCAACAAGGACAGCTATCTGGCAGTCATGTTCCCCCAGCTGCAGCATACTGCCAGATTTGCTCCAGTGATGAGGAGGGAGGGGATGATGAGGTCACTGACTCCACATGGGTGCCTGATAGGAGAGAGGAGGAGGAGGCACATCTCCAACGAGGCAGGATGCCCTCCAGGGGCCAGCTTAAGGGCAGCACACCGACCGCATTACACCGCAGAGCTCCGCATGTGCAGGGCGCTGCTGTCTCTGTGCGTTATTCCAAAATTACTTTGCTGTGGGCCTTTTTTCAGACGTGTGCATCAGATCGAACCATTACCATTTGCAACATATGTCTAAAGCGTATCTCGTGTGGCCAAAACATCAGTCGCTTGGGCACCACGTGCTTGACCAGACATATGTCGACCTGCCATGCAGTCCGTTGGCAAGCGTACCTAAAAGACCCACAGCAAAGAACAAAGCGAACCTCTCCTTGCTCCTTATCAGCTGGGATTTCCAACCCCACTATACCCTCAGTCCTCTCTGAAACCTGCACTGAAAGGAATAAAGGTGTAGAATTTGGTGTGTCACAGCCAAGTACTTGCGGACAATCTGCTATTGGTACACCCACGTCCGATTGTGCCAGGCAAATTTCCCTGCCCCAGCTGCTGCACCGCCGAAAGAAGTTCGCTCCCAGCCATCCACATGCCCAGCGGTAGAATGCTAGCTTGGCTGAATTACTAGCACTTCAACTGCTGCCTTCTCAGTTGGTAGACTCTGCCCCCTTCCGTGAGTTTGTTGAATGTGCAGTTCCTCAGTGGCAGGTTCCCAAACGCCACTTTTTCTCACGGAAGGAGATTCCGGCTCTCTACCGGCATGTGGAAGGCAATGCCTTGGCCTCGCTGGACAGGGCGGTCAGCGGTAAGGTGCATAGTACCGCTGACTCATGGTCCAGCTGGCATGGAGAATGACGTTACCTATCTTTCACGGCGCATTGGGTGACTCTGCTGGCAGCTGGGAAGGATGCAGGACAAGGTGCAGTAGTGTTGGAGGTTGTTCCGCCACCATGCCTCCAAAATGTTACTACTGGTGATTCTGACACACCTCTCTCCTCCACCCCCTCCTCTTCTTCTTCCTCCACGGCCTCTACCTGTGCTTTGTCCTCAGAACCAGCAGTGCTCCGTAGGCGTTCAAGGGGCTACGCAAGTACGCAGGCAAAAAGATGCCATGCGGTGCTTGAGCTGGTGTGCTTGGGGGACAGGAGCCACACTGGGGCAGAGATTCTGTCAGCTCTGCAGGGGCAGGCTCAGAGGTGGTTGATGCCACGCCAGCTTAAGCCAGGAAAGGTGGTTTCCGACAATGGCACCAACCTCCTCTCTGCCCTCCGACAGGGGCAACTGACCCATGTGCTCTGTTTGGCTCACGTCCTTAACTTGGTGGTGCAGCGGTTCTTGGGCAGGTTCCCTTACAGGAGGTCCTGAAACAGGCCAGGAAACTCTGTGGGCATTTCCGCCAGTCATACAATGCCAGTGCTCGGCTGGCTGACCTGCAAAAGGATTACAACCTGCCCAAGAACCGCCTAATCTGTGACATGCCCACCAGGTGGAACTCTACGTTGGCCATGCTGCAGCGGCTGCACACGCAGCAGAGGGCCATCAATGAGTATCTGTTGCAATATGGCACCAGGACAGTGTCAGGGGAGCTTGGATTTTTTTCCCCACGCCAGTGGGCCATGATCAGGGATGCATGCACTGTCCTGGCACCATTTGAGGAGGCCACAAGGATGGTGAGCAGTGACAGTGCATGCATCAGTGACACTGTCCCTCTTGTCCACCTGTTGGAGCACACGCTGCGTGGAATAATGGACAGGGCACTTGAGGCAGAACAGAGGCAAAAAGAGGAGGACTTTCTTACCTCTCAAGGCCCCCTTTATCCAGACAGTGTTCCTGTTGGCCCGGCTATCACACAGGAAGAGGAGGAGGAGGAGGATTATTGTGTCAGCATGGAGGTGGAGCCTAGCACTCAGCATCAGTCTTCAAGGGATCAATTACAGTCCCAAGACACCCATAGACTTGTACGTGGCTGGGAGGAGGTGGCTGTGGATCATGTTGTCCTCAGTGACCCAGAGGACTCCACACTGAATGCCTCAGCAAACCTATGCTGCATGGCCTCCCTGATCCTGCAAAGCCTGCGGAAGGATCCTCATATTCGTGCGATCAAGGAGAGGGATCATTACTGGCTGGCAACCCTCCTTGATCCTCGTTACAAGGGTAAGGTTGCGACCTTATCTTGCCGTCGCAGAGGGAGCAGAGGATGAAGCATCTTCGGGAGGCCTTGCAGAAAGGTCTGTGCAACGCCTTCCCAGAGACTGGCAGGTTACAAATTCCAGGTCCTGGACAACGTGTTGCTGAGGCTCCGGTCAGTCAAAGAAGGAGCGGTGGAAAAGGTGGCCGTCTGACCGATGCGTTCAGACAATTTTTTAGTACGCAGCCCTGAGGTATGATCGCTTCCAGAATACCTAGGGGCAAGATCAGACTTGGACACCTTTCCCACCGAAAATCCTCTGGGTTACTGGGTCTTGAGGATGGATCACTGGCCAGAGCTTGCTCAGTATGCAATTGAGGTACTGGCCTGTCCTGCATCCAGCGTTCTTTCGGAACGCACATTCAGTGCTGCTGGAGGCTTTGTAAACCGATCACAGGGTGCGCCTGTCCACCGACTCGGTCAATCGACTGACCTTCATAAAAATTAATCAGTCTTGGATCACCACCAGCTACCAAGCACCTGATGATGATGTAACCGAATAATTTTTTTGTAAATGTCAGATCCCTTCAAGACTGCCTATGCTGATGCTGAGTGAATATCCTGTTATGCTGAGTGACTATCCTCTTCCTCCTCAATAATCATGCTGATAGCTTGAAAGAACATTTTTGGTACTGGGCACCGCCACCAGTGGCTAAGGCCCAATTTTTCAGCCCCTGTTTAACAGGGGCGTGTATTTACAATTTTTGATGCAATGCTTTGCAGCAGGGCTCATTGCTGTGCTCCAACTACAGTATCTGGGAGGGGTTGCAGTGTTGTGGCACCAGCACCAGTGCCTAAGGCCCAATTTTCAGTCCCTGTTTAACAGGGGCGTGTATTTACAATTTTTGATGCAATGCTTTGCAGCAGGGCTCATTGCTGTGCTCCAACTACAGTATCTGTGAGGGGTTGCAGTGTTGTGGCACCAGCACCAGTGCCTAAGGCCAAATTTGTCTGCCCCTGTTCAACAGGGGCATGTAATTACAATTCTTGATCTAATAATTCACAGCAGGGCCCATTCCTGCGCCCACCAAGATTAACTGTGAGGGCTTACAGTGTTGTGGCAACACCACCACCAACAAAGGCCCAATTTTTCTGCCCCTGTTCAACAGGGGCATGTAATTACAATTCTTGATCTAATAGTTCACAGCAGGGCCCATTCCTGCACCCACAAAGAGTAACTGTGAGGGCTTACAGTGTTGTGGCAACACCACCACCAACAAAAGCCCAATTTTTCTGCCCCTGTTCAACAGGGGCATGTAATTACAATTCTTGATCTGATAATTTACAGCTGGGCCCATTCCTGCACCCACCAAGAGTAACTGTGAGGACTTACAGTGTTGTGGCACCAGCACCACCACCACCACCAAAGGCCCAATTTTTCCTACCACTGTTCAACAATGGCATGTAATTACAATTCTTGATATAATAGTTCACAGCAGGGTGTTCCAGCGCCCACCAAGAGTAACTGTGAGGGCTTACAGTGTTGTGGCAACACCAACACCTAAGGGCCAAATTTCTGCAGAGTATATACGGCAGGCCCCTACTTTCAAAAATCCAACTTACAAACGACTCCTACTTGCAAATGAAAGGAGACAACAGGAAGTGAGAGGAAATCTACCCCTAGGAAGTGTTACTCTTTCCTGTAAGTTAATATGGGAAAAAGGTGTCTCCTCTCCATGCTTTATCACCAATCCTTGTTTCACTAAAAACCCCAAATTTTCAAAAAACATTTGTCATTGGGACGGAAAGTGAGGTGAAATCTTCTGAACAGGTGCACAGACAGAAAAACAAATGTTACAGGGGTGATAACCCTTCCCTATGTATTCCAAAAAGCTTAAAAATTGATTTTTTGGCTGGAGCTACACTTAAAAAATTTACCTGTTCCAAATTACAAACAGATTCTACTTAAGAACAAACCTACAGTCCCTGTCTTGTTTGCACCACCTGTATACTGCTGTTCAGATTATATAGGGCCTTGTTTTTCTTTGGGTGCGGGGTTCCCCTTAATATCCATACAAGACCCAAAGGGGCTGGTAGTGGGCTGGGGGGGGGGCACCATGCCATTTTTCTCAATGATTTTCATCCATCTTGCTGGGTCCATACATTACATTAAAGCCGCAAGCAGTTTTAAATGACTTTTTTTCCTTTAGAAATTTCATTTTGTGCAGGAACAGTTCTAAACACGGGAAACACGTGCCACTTCACAGGCATACTTTAGACACCCCCCGGGTACGATATTTAAAGGAATATTTCACTTTTTGTTTCACTTTATGCATCATTAAAATCACTGCTCCCGAAAAAACTGCCATTTTTAAAACTTCTTTGTGCATTGATACATGTCCCCTGGGGCAGGACCCGGGTCCCCAAACCCTTTTTAGGACAATAACTTGCATATTAGCCGTTATAATTAGCACTTTTGATTTCGAACGTTCGCGTCCATTGTATTTAATAGGGTTCTAAAGTTTGCGCGAACTTTCGGTCCGTTCGCAGGTTCTGGTGCGAACCGAACCGGGGGGTGTTCGGCTCATCCCTAGTTAATAGATTGGTTTGGCAAGAACAATTCTTCATGAATCCAAGCTGATTACTGCTAATGATACCGTTTTCATTACTAAAATCTTGTATATTGTCCCTTATCACCCCCTCCAAGAGATTGCATACTATTGATGTTAGGCTAACTGGTCTGTAATTCCCAGGGATGTATTTTGGGCCCTTTTTAAATATTGGTGCTACATTGGCTTTTCTCCAATCAGCTGGTACCATTCCAGTCAGTAGAATGTCAGTAAAAATTAAGAACAATGGTCTGGCAATAACTTTGTTCGCTCTTTTAAATTTATTACCCAATGGGATGCATTGGCTAATGCCCTTATTTAATATGCTCTCAAAGCAAACCCATCTCTCCTCCGTGTTCTTAAGATTTTATCCCAATTTATGCCCTCTAGCAAGGTTCGTAATTTAGGGAAGTTGGCTCTTTTGAAATTCGGTGTCTTTGTATTCCCCTTAGGTTTCCTATTTGTGTGATTTATACTGAAGCCAACTGACCTTTGATTGCCGTTTCCTAAATTGCCCCATATTTCCACATCCGTGATCAGGTCTGTATTGTTGGTAATCAGTAGATCCAGTAATGCTTTATTTCTAGTTGGTGTGTCTACCATCTGACCCATGAAATTGTCCTGCAAGACATTTAGGAACTGGCGAGCCTTAGACGAATGCGAGGTTCCCTCCGCCCAGTCCATGTCTGAATAAGAAAAATCCCCCCATTATGATAACACGTCCCATCCTTGCTGCTAATCCAAACCCCTCCTTATTACACAAGCTCCTCAGCCACTTCTTTACTTCCCTAATCTCCCTCTGCCTTTCTGGAGTGGCTCGAGGTACCGGTAGTATTCCTGAGAATATAAAAAAAACAATAGATGGTGCTGCGCTCCAGAAACAATAAATATAAAGTGCTAAGCGTGACAAAGTTATGAATCAAATATAAATATAGTGAAATGAATAAGTAATCCTAAATTCATCCACAAACTAAAATAAATAATATTCAATAATAAATGTGGAAATCCATATAAATGAGAAGTTCATGCAATATATTCCATTTTGACTCCACACATATTAAAGTGCAAGTGATAAGATTTCACAAAGTTAATCATATATAGATGGTGATTTCAGAGAAAGTGCTGGTGCTTCATAAGTGCTGAGTACCAAAAAGATTTATTTGTAGGGGCGTGGCCAAGCGATCGTGGAGTCAGGACGTATCTGCTCTCAGCTCCGCTCTCACCGCAGCTTTCTTTAGCCATAACAGGGGCACACTCGATCGGGAACAACGCTAATCATGTCCCAGCGATCAAGGGCAGCTTCCCAGCCACCGAGGACGGACCGGGTAAAGCAAGGCACGATGGATTCGTTCTGCACGGAGACCTGTCGGCCCGGGAAGACAGGCGCCAAGATGGCGGCGAAGAAGAAAGGCCCCAGGCACCTCGAGGCAACAGCTACTGAGCCGGCGGCATCTCCGATCCCATCTCCTCGATCGGTGAGTGACACAGCTCCCCCTGCATCACCAGGCTCCCTATCCTCACAGGGACAAGGCCCAGACCTCACAGACCTGATGGGAGATGGCGATCTTAAGCGCCATATTTGGTCTCTCCCTACTAGAGAAGCCCTGGAATGCTTTACTGCCAGGATAGAGAAGGCCTTTACCCAGGACATTTCTCAATTAAAAGCTGACACACATCTGGGGGGCAGGCTGGAGACTTTAGAACAGCGGTTTGAGGACTCTCTCCACCACATAGCCATGCTGCAGGAGAAATGTAATGCACAGAGCCACAAGATGGAGGCCCTAATTTCCCAAATGGATGATTTTGAAAATCGCAGCAGGCGAGCTAACATACGCATTCGCGGCATGCCTGAAGCCACTGCACCACGGGATATTATCCCATCCCTGGAAGGGGTGTTTAGGGAAATACTGGGACTTTCAGCCACCACTCTGATAGAAATTGATCGGGCCCATAGAGCCCTGAAGCTGCCTTCTCAGGACCCTGAATCCCCACGTGACATTATCTGTAAACTCCACAAGTACACTTTGAAGGACTGCATAATGCAGAAGATGAGGAATAAACCTTACTTTGACTTTGATGGGGCCAAATTGTTTTTCTACCAGGACCTATCCAGATGCACCTTTATGCAACTCAGGGCTCTGTGTTCCCTGCTCACAGCTATTCGGGATGCTGGCCTCACCTACCGATCGGGCTTCCCCTTTAGTCTGCAAGTTATGAAAGAGGGGCAACAGGTAACGCTACACAGTAAAGATGATCTGCCACACTTCCTCTCTGCCCTGCACCTAGGAGATGTGGACTTTCCTGACTGGAGAGGAGACTTAGATTTACCAGCTTTTCCTCTTTCGCAGCCTTGGCAAACAGCGAGAGGCAAAGGGTGCCAAAGGAGTAACAGACGCTGCACCGCCAGCACCTCCTCCGGCCCTGCGTCTGCCAGGGACTGATGGGACCTTACCTTTTAGTGAAGATTACCCCACTGCACTTTTTTTTTTTTTGGGCCTAACCAAACCCGCATTCTTTCGCCCACAATGACCTCACGGGGGAAGCCCGGACCCTATGTAACGACACCCCAAGTATGAAAGGGGTTAAAGCAGTTTCCATTCCCGAACACCAAGGCAGCTACCGACACTCCAGTCAGGCGAACAAGGCCCATAAGAATAATTCTCCCTCAATAACGAGACAACACTCTGTCTTGAGGTTTCAAGCAGGACTGGCAATCTTTATTAAAAAAAAACACAAGTTTTATACACAGTTAAAAGAGAAGGTGCATCATATTACTCTGGAAATACACCTGTGACCAGACCTAATTAACATGCTAATTACCTAATCCTGCAAGCAGCCTGGCTGCCTCCTAAACTCCAATACACATTATCACAGTACTTCTTCATACAACACAGGGTCAATTAGCCCAATCCACAAAGAGAAGATCCTTAGAAGTTAGCCTGGATTCATTAACCACTTAAGGACTGCCGCACACCGATGTACGTCGGCAGAATAGCACGGCTGGGCACAAGGGCGTACAGGTACGTCCCCTTTAAGATCCCAGCTATGGGTCGCGCGCGCTCCACCGCCGGCGCTCTCACGACCCAGTCCTGGGCTCCGTGACCGCGCCCGTGGGACCCGATCGCCGCCGGTGTCCCGCGATCGGGTCACAGAGCTGAAGAACGGGGAGAGGTAAGTGTAAACAAACCTCTCCCCTGTGCTTCCTAGTGAGACTGTCACTAATCGTCTGTTCCCCGTCATAGGGAACGACGATCAGTGACGTCACACCCCCACACAGTAAGAATCACACATTAGATCACACTTAACCCCTTTAGCACCCCCTACAGGTTAACCCCTTCACTGCCAGTGTAATTTTCACAGTAATCAGTGCACTTTTATAGCACTGATCGCTGTAAAAATGACAATGGTCCCAAAATAGTGTCAAAAGTGTCCAATGTGTCCGCCATAATGTCGCAGTCACGATAAAAATCGCTGATCGCCGCCATTACTAGTAAAAAAAAAATTATTAATAAAAATGCCATGAAACTATCCCCTATTTTGTAGACGCTATAGCTTTTGTGCAAACCAATCAATAAACGCTTATTGCGATTTTTTTTAATTTTTTTTACCAAAAATATATAGAAGAACACGTATCAGCCTAAACTGAGGAAAAAAATATTTTTATATATTTTTTGGGGATATTTATTATAGCAAAAAGTAAAAAATATTGAATTTTTTTCTAAATTGTCGCTCTATTCTTGTTTATAGCGCAAAAAATAAAAACAGGAAGACAGGTGGTTGGAGGTGATGACATTAGCATCTTTCAACTAACATGTTGAGTTCAGAATCAAACAAACAGTAAATAGTCCTTTACAGATATCCTGGGGAATATTGTGGATAAATATAACTGTCCCATTCCAAGTAATCCAAGACATATTCTTACTGTCCATTATTTTCTTGCTCACCCTATGCCCCTAATGGACATAGGGTGATTTAGACATAAGAGGTGCATGGGGATCTGAAGCAAGGGTATCCCATACTTTCTAAGGGATTCTGGGTTCCACGGGCCCTCCCGTTACACCCTATATTCAGGTTTTGTTACCGGGACTGTTCTGTAGCTATCTCCCCCTTGGGGTCCTAGGCATATTTTTCCATGCAGCGCATGCCTGACACTGGACATGCACAATGGACACCCCCTGTTAGCACTCAGATGCCTTATAGAGGCGGTGAGAGAGGAGCGGGGCTCTTATCTCCCTCATACTGGCCTCTGTTCCCCCAGTAGGCCTACCCACATTGGGTGTACTCCCTCCAAGGAGAGGTAAGTGTAAACAAACCTCTCCCCTGTGCTTCCTAGTGAGACTGTCACTAATCGTCTGTTCCCTGTCATAGGGAACGACGATCAGTGACGTCACGCCCCCACACAGTAAGAATTACACATTAGATCACACTTAACCCCTTTAGCACCCCCTACAGGTTAACCCCTTCACTGCCAGTGTAATTTTCACAGTAATCAGTGCACTTTTATAGCACTGATCGCTGTAAAAATGACAATGGTCCCAAAATAGTGTCAAAAGTGTCCAATGTGTCCGCCATAATGTCGCAGTCACGATAAAAATCGCTGATCGCCGCCATTACTAGTAAAAAAAAAATATTAATAAAAATGCCATGAAACTATCCCCTATTTTGTAGACGCTATAGCTTTTGTGCAAACCAATCAATAAACGCTTATTGCGATTTTTTTTAATTTTTTTTACCAAAAATATATAGAAGAACACGTATCAGCCTAAACTGAGGAAAAAAATATTTTTATATATTTTTTGGGGATATTTATTATAGCAAAAAGTAAAAAATATTGAATTTTTTTCTAAATTGTCGCTCTATTCTTGTTTATAGCGCAAAAAATAAAAACAGGAAGACAGGTGGTTGGAGGTGATGACATTAGCATCTTTCAACTAACATGTTGAGTTCAGAATCAAACAAACAGTAAATAGTCCTTTACAGATATCCTGGGGAATATTGTGGATAAATATAACTGTCCCATTCCAAGTAATCCAAGACATATTCTTACTGTCCATTATTTTCTTGCTCACCCTATGCCCCTAATGGACATAGGGTGATTTAGACATAAGAGGTGCATGGGGATCTGAAGCAAGGGTATCCCATACTTTCTAAGGGATTCTGGGTTCCACGGGCCCTCCCGTTACACCCTATATTCAGGTTTTGTTACCGGGACTGTTCTGTAGCTATCTCCCCCTTGGGGTCCTAGGCATATTTTTCCATGCAGCGCATGCCTGACACTGGACATGCACAATGGACACCCCCTGTTAGCACTCAGATGCCTTATAGAGGCGGTGAGAGAGGAGCGGGGCTCTTATCTCCCTCATACTGGCCTCTGTTCCCCCAGTAGGCCTACCCACATTGGGTGTACTCCCTCCAAGGAGAGGTAAGTGTAAACAAACCTCTCCCCTGTGCTTCCTAGTGAGACTGTCACTAATCGTCTGTTCCCTGTCATAGGGAACGACGATCAGTGACGTCACGCCCCCACACAGTAAGAATCACACATTAGATCACACTTAACCCCTTTAGCACCCCCTACAGGTTAACCCCTTCACTGCCAGTGTAATTTTCACAGTAATCAGTGCACTTTTATAGCACTGATCGCTGTAAAAATGACAATGGTCCCAAAATAGTGTCAAAAGTGTCCAATGTGTCCGCCATAATGTCGCAATCACGATAAAAATCGCTGATCGCCGCCATTACTAGTAAAAAAAAAAATATTAATAAAAATGCCATGAAACTATCCCCTATTTTGTAGACGCTATAGCTTTTGTGCAAACCAATCAATAAACGCTTATTGCGATTTTTTTTTATTTTTTTTACCAAAAATATATAGAAGAACACGTATCAGCCTAAACTGAGGAAAAAAATATTTTTATATATTTTTTGGGGATATTTATTATAGCAAAAAGTAAAAAATATTGAATTTTTTTCTAAATTGTCGCTCTATTCTTGTTTATAGCGCAAAAAATAAAAACAGGAAGACAGGTGGTTGGAGGTGATGACATTAGCATCTTTCAACTAACATGTTGAGTTCAGAATCAAACAAACAGTAAATAGTCCTTTACAGATATCCTGGGGAATATTGTGGATAAATATAACTGTCCCATTCCAAGTAATCCAAGACATATTCTTACTGTCTATTATTTTCTTGCTCACCCTATGCCCCTAATGGACATAGGGTGATTTAGACATAAGAGGTGCATGGGGATCTGAAGCAAGGGTATCCCATACTTTCTAAGGGATTCTGGGTTCCACGGGCCCTCCCGTTACACCCTATATTCAGGTTTTGTTACCGGGACTGTTCTGTAGCTATCTCCCCCTTGGGGTCCTAGGCATATTTTTCCATGCAGCGCATGCCTGACACTGGACATGCACAATGGACACCCCCTGTTAGCACTCAGATGCCTTATAGAGGCGGTGAGAGAGGAGCGGGGCTCTTATCTCCCTCATACTGGCCTCTGTTCCCCCAGTAGGCCTACCCACATTGGGTGTACTCCCTCCAAGGGAAGGTGGGCCACGGCCTGGGGCCTTTCTTGTATCCCAGGTCGGACTCACTGATTGTTTCTTTGGCGGGCTGGCTAGACTCTGCCCGCTATGGTGGGCTGTGTTTCCTGGCCTGCTCAACTGAGTTATTAAATATGTTCATATGTTGTTTTTCTCTTTTTCTTTTGTTCTCTTCCTGCTTCACCCTACTCTTTTCTCCTCTCCATTCTCTCCTTTGCTTCCACCTGGAGTTTTCCAAGGCATGCCACCTACCGAAATGCTCATGTTATGACCAGCGGCTACTCCTCTGCTCTGATGGACTTCCTGGGTCTCCATGGCTTCTGTTACGGTAGTATCTTATAATGTCCGGGGTCTTTGTTCTCCACACAAAAGGTGCAAGTTATGGCTGGAATTGAAACGGTTGGGGACCTAGATAGTGTTTCTGCAGGAAACACACTTCACCACCCAATCCACTCCGAAACTACCCAACCACTTATTTAACCAATGGTTCCTCAGGACCTCTGAAGAATACAGCCATAGCTATACACATATCATGCCCCTTCCAACCCAAAGCGCATTTCTCAGATCCCACGGGTAGGTTTGTCTTACTGAAAGGGGAGATAGCAGGGACCCTTTACACTTTTGCTAAGGTTTACGCCCCTAATTCCAACCAGCTGACATTCATAGACACCATACTGGACCGCCTGACTGAATTTAGGGAGGGCCACCTGAGGGCCACCGGACCCCCTATTCGATACCTCTCATAATCGCTCGGCTCACTCCCATGCATTCCTGAAATGGTTTTAAAAAAGACATCCAATCCCATCTTTTGTTTGACAGCTGGCAAGTATTATCCCCCTCAGCTAGGGACTATAGCTACTATTCTAAAGTCCATGATGTCTACACCCTCATAGATCTCCTCTACGTAGATCAGCACACCCTCGAGCTACTGCAGGCAGCATCCATAGAGAACATCACTATATCTGACCACGCACCGGTAACGGCTACTTTTACATTGCCGCAGGGCGCTCAGCGCTCATGGTCATGTCGCTTAAATGAGAATCTCTTGGATGACACTGCAGTGGTGGCAGAGGTCTCTGATATCATAACTAATTACTTTAAAGAAAATTCTACTGAAGATATCAGTGAGGGGACGATCTGGGAGGGCCATAAGACTGTCATCTGGGGGGAGCTGATTTCACAGGGAGCCAGGTGCAAGAGGGCACAATAGGCGGACTTCCAGAGGGTCTTGACAAATCTGCAACAAGCAGAGCTTCGTCATAAGCGTCACGGAGACCCGGAGGCTTTAAAGAGGTTGCTGGAGCTGAGAGAACTATTTTCTCGATTACTAGACCGCAAGGTATGCAGGCAGCTCCGTTACCTTTCTCATAAATACTATGAGACCAGCAACAAATGCAGTAGGATGCTAGCTAGGGCCCTTCAGAAACACAGGGCCCAGACTCTCATCCACAAACTCCAATCCACTTCGGGTGGAGTGGTCTTCCATTCCTCCAAAATTGCCTCCCTGTTCCGTGATTATTATGCAAAACTCTACTCATTAAATTCGGCTGCATCACCTGAGATTGCGGCCTCTAAATACCACGATATTCAGAAATACTTAGTAAACTCCGGACTCCACTCCTTGTCAGAGGAGCAGCAGGCGGAGTTGGAGTCTCCTGTGGTGCCCTCCGACATCGAAGCGATAATAAAATCATTGCCCAATGGGAAAAGCCCGGGTCCTGATGGATACACAAAGGAGTACTACAGCACCTTCCTCCCCCTTCTGGCCGGTTCTATGTGTAGATACTTTAACTTGATAGCCAAGGGAAATCTGATCCCCCCTGAAGCCCTACTAGCTCACATTACGGTGCTCCCCAAGGAAGGCAAGGATCCTACTCTAACTCAGAGTTACCGTCCAATATCACTACTGAACATGGACTTTAAAATCCTAGCAAAAGGGGGCGTGTCCGGAAGCCGACCTAGATGGCAGCTTAGATCCATAGCTCTCTCCCAGCCCGAGCTCCACAGGCACTTTTGGGGACATTTCACCACACTAAGACGGGCAAATCCCGGAACACCCGGTCAACTAAACACAGAGGATCATCCCAGCCTCCGCCCGGATCCACAGCGGACCTCTGAGACTTCTTTCTGCACCCTGCTTCTTCCCCCGGGAGAACAGGCAAGATGGCGCCGGACCCCTCCATGGCCCGCTCGCGGTCCTCCACACAGATGAACCCGGCGGCTTACACGTCCGACCGGACCTCTGCTGGGTCTCCGCCAGCCTTGGTGGACACCGTGGACTCTCCTTCCTCCTCTGGTGCGGTGAGTTCCCCCGGCCATTTCCCCTTCCATGAGGCATCACCACGAGGAGAGCAGACCGCCATGTTCGCCCCCCCTCCCCCGCACTACACTCGGTGCTCGGATGCCTTTCCCCGCCTGCTGCGGGCGGCTTCAAATCCCTGCCTGCAGGGGACAGACCCTGGCTCCCCCTCTCACTCAGAGTCCTCACTGGACTTCCCCGCTTTGCCGGACCCCATATGCCCTGCAGCCCAGACACCTCAAGAGCCTGTGGGGCCCCGGGAGGACTTGCATCCCTCCACTCCTATACCGCCCCCTCCTAAGGCCCAGAGACTGTCTCCCACACAGGCTTCCCGCTCTCCTATGGCACCGCAGGTACAGCCAGCTCCCACTTATAATCAAAAAGGCTGCTCCCCTGCTCCACGTCCATCTGAAACTGCAGCCATACAGCCCCCCACGCCGGTCCAGACGCCATCCTGGGGCGATCAGTGGACCTCACCTGCTGGGCTGGCGTAACTGGCGCATGGCTACACCACCCCACATTCTCAGCCGTTGTCACCCCGACTGCCTCCGCCAGAGCAACCCCCCATGTCAGCCCACGTCCAACCTCCACCCACACAGTGGCAATCATACTTGCAGGCAATTCCCACTAAAGAGGACTTTAGACAACCGCTCAGAAATTCAAGCCCTACAGTCTGGCCTCAAGCACTTGGCCGATCGCGTGGAAGTGGCCGAGGAAGACATCCAAGAAACCAAACCATCTGTTCACAGGGTCCAACTACAAGGCGCAGACCACCGTTCCCTTCTGAGAGATATGCAACGTCATGTGGAGGACTTGGACAACAGGGGGCGCAGAAACAACATCCGGGTGAGGGGTGTGCCGGAATCTGATGGCCCTGAGGACATAAAACTCCTTACAAACTGTGTTTAACAATCTTTTAGGGGAGCCCCCCACAACGCACATTTAAATAGACCAAGCTCATCCGGCCTTGCGCCCTAAAGACGCCACCTCTAAACCATGGGATATCATCTGTAGGATCAGCTCTTATCCCTTGAAGGAAGAGATCATGCGTCAGGCCCGACTGGCACGCAAAGTAATGCTACATGATGCTCCCTTGCAGTTGTACCCGGATCTTTCATGGATCACCCTGCAGAAGCGCAGACTCCTACAACCCCTATTGCACGCCCTGCAAGAGGGAAACATCCCCTATAGATGGGGATTCCCCTTCAGACTAACGGCCAAACATCAGGGCAAATCGGCTGCTCTGAGATACCCAGAGGAATTCCCCGCCTTCTGTGATGCCCTGGGGATGCCTGTCCCCCGACTTACGGATTGGGACCTTGTTGCGACGCCACCCCTGCCACCCGCAACCAGGCAGAAAGTCCCCTCATCAAACTGTCCCCGAAATAATGGGGCTTCTCGCAAGGCCGCTCGACACAGCAATGGCTGAACCCGTTGAGACTCTCTCCATATGTTGCTCCTTACTGAACTGTCTGCCCATATGATCCGACTGATGTTTCAGCCCTGGACATATTTGAGCTTTTAGTCCCCTCTTAAGTGCTCTAGCTTAAATTCCCAGTTTATCTTATGGGCGAGTCCCGGATGGGTCTCGTGAGAGTAGGATTTTTTGTTGCATTTCCGCCCCCCTCCCTGGTTAAGTGTTTTACAATCTCTTAGTTGAGTTTTTTGTGTATCAACTGACCAATTTAGGGCTCCCTTGCATCCGCCTGACCTTTCCTAGTGGATTTTGGTTGGGTGGATCCCTGGGAAACCGTATTGACCTAGGCCTATCAGCCTTTCAAGGTCAAATGCAAGTATTTGCTCTAATTGTCTATTGTTTTCTATGTGCTAACTTTCTTTCTTTTTCTTTTTCTCAGTCTCTCTTTCTTCTCTCTTCTTCTCCGTCATCGAGTGGCTCTCTGCGCAGTTCATGGAACTCACCTGGACCGCCTCCCGAGGTGTGCAGGCCCCTGATCCCTGGCCTTCCTCAGCTCCACGCCAAGCCAGGTAAGAGACTTCCCCCCTCCCCCACCCGTTACCATGGTCTTGTCCCTGAACGTACACGGCCTGAACTCCGACAGAAAGAGGCATCTGGCACTGAGGGAGTTTAGACAGTCGGGCGCAGACGTTGTTCTCGTCCAAGAGACACATTTTGACAGGGGAGGGTCCTTCGCATTCGCCTCCAAGCGGTTTCCCCAGATCTACTCATCTTCCGGTCCCCGCAAGCGGGCTGGGGTTGCTATACTGATCAAACACGGGTCTCCGTTTACCTGCTCTGGTTATTATAGCGATCCACGTGGTCACTTTGTTATCCTTCGGGGACTGTGGCGTACACAGGCGATCACGTTCTGTGCTCTATATGCCCCGAATGTTAAGCAACATAGATTCCTGTCGGCGGTGTTTGCCCGCCTCTTCAGGACTGACCATGGGCTCTTGGTGATAGGGGGCGACTTTAACTTGGCCCACTCTGCAACTGTGGATCGCCCAGGCATCGTCGGCTCGAGCCCTCAGGGACTCAAAGCTTTTCCGCCAACTTTCCAGACGTTATGCTCTCTTTGATGCCTGGAGGGCTCTCCACCCGGGTGATCGGCAGTACACCTTCTACTCCGCCCCGCATCGGACCTATTCTCGTATTGACTACTTCTTCACCAACAGCTCCACACTCCGAGTGACCCGTGAAGCGCGGATACTCCGGATCTCCTGGTCAGACCACGCACCTATCTTGCTTACATTGGACATAGGCTCCCCCGCCCCTAGACCTGCTGGAAGTTAAACGCATTCCTCCTCCAACACCTCCTGTCCAAAACAGACCTAAACACCACCCTACAACTTTACTTCACGGAAAACTCCACACCCGACGTGTCCCTCTCCATGCTGTGGGAGGCTCATAAGAAAGATGCCTTGGCTGCGCAATTGCAAGCCGAGAAGGAACTTGGGGTCTTAGAACGATGGCTGCTGACGTCCCCCACCCTCTCCCTTCTTAAAAAAATCATGAACCTGCGTATGATGCTAAAGGATCTAGCACTAGGTCGTGTAGAAAAGGCTCTGCTCAGACTGCGGCAAGTTTATTATGACAAAGGTAATAAGGCCCACTCCCTTCTAGCGAGGAAGCTGTGGAATAGCCACCTTGTGACCACGCCCCACCAGATCAAAGACAAATTAGGCTGCCTACACTCCCACCCAAAGGACATAGCCCATACCTTTGCTGACTTTTATACGCACCTCTATAACAATCCTGACATCCCCAGTGGCCCCCTCCCCCCTGACCTCTCACTACGCATGATGCAGTATCTAGACCAGAGTGGAGTATCTAAACTCCAAGACTCTGACCTAACGTAGGGCTGGGCGATTTTCCCCCCCAAAAAAATCTGCGATTTTTTTATAAAAAACTCGAATTACGATTCGATTCGATTTTTTTAAAATTATATTAATTAAAGTGCATCAACAAAGAAAATTGCAAAGGCAAACCCTTTCTCTAACTGCAAAGTCAGTGTGCAGTGTGCAACAAAAATTGTTAAACATCCAAATTATTAATACTGTATTTGGATTTAGCTAATAAAACAACAAAAAATCTTGAGGTTACTCTTAGTTGAATTGAGCCTGTGCCTCACTGTGCCCAATGCCTCACTGTGCCCAATGCCTCACTGTGCTCAATGCCTCACTGTGCCCGTTCTTCAATAACTGTGCCCGTACCTGATGCAGATTTTCATGGGATACGGATTTTACTGCTACACCGGCGGCCATTCCAGTATTCAAAACCTGCGCCTCCTCCTCGTCTGTGATAGGCGGAACACTCAATTTCCCAGCATTCAGTGTTCCGCCTATCATGGACATCCTCTCATTCTCATAACACAGACGAGGATGAGAGGATGTCCGTGATAGGCTGAACACTGCCTGCTGTGAAATTGAGTGTTCCGCCTATCACAGACAACGAGGACTCGGGAGGCGCGGCTTTTGAACACTGCAATGGCCGCCGTCTGTCTGCATGACACGCTGATCAGGTAGGCAGACGGCGGCTTGCGGTTAGTTAGTGTTACATTACATCTACTCGTGGCGGCTGCGGCGAGTAGATGTAATTGGGGTAATGCCACCCAGTGCCATTCCGGATACGCCCCCTGCAGCCCTGCTACGGAAACTTTGATGGAAAAAAAATTTTTTTTTGTTTTTTTTTGAAAAAAAAATCTAAAAAAATCGATTTTCTTCAAATCTGAATCGATTTGAACTCAAAACTCGATTCAAGATTAAAATCGATTTTTTTCCCAGCCCTAACCTAACGTCCCTAAATATGTCTATCGCCAAAGAGGAGATAGAACAGGCCATTAAATCCTTGCCTTCCCACAAATCCCCGGGCCCTGATGGCCTACCCTATGAATACTACAAGTCTTTCCTCCCCCTGTTACTCCCCCACATGTACAAACTTTTTAATGCCTTCCTGCGAGACACTACTGTCCCGGCGGATATGCAGCGCTCCTTCATCACTCTGATCCCCAAGCCCGATATGGACCCCGTTCTGTGTGCCAACTATAGACCTATCGCCCTCCTGAACTCAGACCTAAAAATCTCTCTATCCGCTTAAATATGGTCCTCCCCTCCCTCACCCACAAGGACCAGGTGCGCTTTGTCCCGCTCCGGCAGGCAAGAGACAACACTAGGAAGGTGATTGACCTGGTGGACGTGGCAAACAGGGAGAAATCGGCCTCCCTGCTCCTTAGCCTGGACGCCGAGAAGGCCTTTGAATGTCTTGGGTGGCCCTTCCTGTTTGCGACGCTCCACCATGTTGGGTTTCAGGGTCCTTTTTTGCGAGCAATCCAACACCTCTACTCCAACCTGTCCTCTCAGGTAAAAACTCCCTTTGCCCTCTCGCCCTCGTTCTCTGTAACCAATGGCACGCGGCAGGGGTGTCCACTCTTACCCCTGCTATTCGCGCTTTGCGTTGAACCCTTAGCAGCCTCCATCCGAGGTAACTCGGCTATCCGGGGAATCTCGGTACGGGGCCGGGAATTTTAAGTTTCCATGTTTGCAGACGATGTTATTCTCTCACTGACGCAGCCTAGGATCTCTCTTCCAAATCTCTACGTGGAATTGGCCCGCTATGGAGCCCTTTCGGGATTCAAAATTAACACGTCCAAGTCGGAGGCCCTGCCAATTAATATTCCCGAAACGGAAATCGCTCAGTTGAAGGCCAACTTCCCCTATCACTGGAAAAGTAACACCTTGAAATACCTAGAAATACACATCACCCCAAAATTCTCTACTCTATACCAGGAGAACTTCGTCCCTCTCTTCCGCTCGATTAGAACCTTGCTCACGCAATGGAAGCAACATCGCATTTCTCTACTCAGTTAAGATGGCGATTCTCCCGAAGCTCCTTTACCTCTTCCAAACACTGCCTATCCCAGTCCCCTACAAACACTTGAGAAGCCTCCAATCTGACCTCATTAAATTTATCTGGAACTACCAGAGACATAGAGGGTCCCTCAGTCGGTACTATTGGCGGTTCGTTCGGATTGGGGCTTGGCGGTCCCTGACCTAGTCAGGTATTACCAAGCGACCCAGCTTCACACTATAGCCTCATGGTTCACTCAACGGTCCTATAACAAATGGACGGAGATCGAGAAAATATAGCTAGCCCCGTCCCATCCAAATAGCCTGCTTTGGAGTGCGAATGCGGAGGTCCCCCCCGTCCGATTGTTGGGGTCCATGTCTCAGCTAAGACGACTCTGGCGCAGGGTGGCGGGTCCATATGGGTTGAACTCTGAATGTTCGCTCTTGACTTTGTTCGTCTGTAATTCCAAAGTGCCAGATAGCCTCTCCCACCAAATGTCGTACCCCTGGACATCCCGGAATCTATTTCATTTCGGGAATCTAGTGGATCTCGTGAAGCGCACATTATTACCCTTCCCTAGACTTCAGAACAAATTTGGTCTACCGCGCCAGGCATTCTATAGCTATCTGCAAATCCGCCACTATGCTCTGACCATAGCTCCCGACCTACACTTCTCCCCCCCAACCCCCTTTGAGTCCTTGCTCCTGGCAGGCTCTGCCCAGAAGGGCCTAATCTCATCCATTTATAAAATACTTAACGCCTATTCCATGGACTCGAGGGGTAGACATTCCTACATGACTAGGTGGGAGAAGGCCCTCAATGAGGAAATTCCTTTAGAACAGTGGCGGATCATATGGTCTCAGGCGGCGAAGAGCTCCCTCTGTACTCTGTACAAGGAAAATACTTACAAAATCCTTCTTTTCTGGTACATGACCACTGACGTGCTCCACACCATATACCCCTCCAGCTCAGACTGCTGTTGGCGCTGCCAGAAAGATATGGGGTCCCTCCTTCACATTTATTGGAGTTGCACTCTAATCACTCCCTACTGGACTGAAGTACAGCAGCTGTTGTTACGGTTGTTGGAAATGCCGATCCCCATGACTCCCAAATTTTTCTTGCTAGGCCTCTCACCGCTGCGGCTTCTCCCACCCTACAAAAACTGACATGCCATATCCTCACAGCCGCACGCTGTCTCATAGCCCTAAACTGGAAAAAACAATCACCCCCTACTCCCGAGGCCTTGCACGCTAGAATCAAGGACGTGGAGCTGATGGAGAAAATGACGGCCAGGATGCAGGATAAGCTGGACATTCACAACAAAGTCTGGGAGCTGTGGCACCTTTGGGAGGATCCACCGTGACCAGGTGACTGAGCTACCGTGATGATCTCTCTTCTCTTCTTTCCTCTTTCCCTCTCTCTTGCTCTCCACTGAGAGTATTCTAGGGACTCCCTTTGTCCCGAATAGTTTGCTGGATGTTTTTTTTTTATGACGCATTTCCGCATCACTTCCATCTTTGGTTGGGTGCCTGCTATTGCTTACAGGTATATGGATAAAACCTTACTGTATTTGTTTGACAACCTGGAAACGTAATGTTCTCTATATTTTGAAGTCTTAGAAACCCTTGTACTTTCTTTGTAGAAAACCACAATAAAAAAAATAAAATCCTAGCAAAATTATTGACCAACCGCTTGAAACATCTCATTCCATATATTGTACACCCCGATCAAATGGGTTTTGTCGCAGGGCACGAGGCGCGGGACAATTCGCTCAGAGCTATCCACCTAATTCATTAAGGTACGCACTAGTCCAAAACAGACCCCATACTTCGTCCTATCGACGGACGCAGAGAAGGCCTTCGATCGGGTAGACTGGTTCTTCCTGAGAGCAGTCCTGGAGACTGTGGGATTCGGCCCCTATATGCTGACTTGGATCATGGCCTTCTATTCTACCCCAAGTGCCCAGGTCAAGGTGAATGGCCTCCTCTCCCCTAGATTCCCGATTAAAAATTGCACGAGGCAGGGCTGCCCCCTCTCGCCCCTCTTGTTTGCCCTTACCCTGGAACCTTTGTTGCGCAGGGTGAGGGCTAACCAGGACATTAAAGGGCTGACGGTCGGAAATATGGAACATAAGCTCTCGGCCTATGCGGACGATGTTCTGTTTCACCTAACAGAGCCTCTCATCTCGTTGCCGAACCTCATGAAAGAACTCCACCAGTTTGGAGCCCTATCCAATTATAAAAGCAATTACTCGAAGCCAGAAACTCTACCGATAGTGCTCCCTCCTTCACTCAGGGACAGCTTAAAGGCGGCATTCCCCTTCGCCTGGGCCAGTTCCTCTATAAAGTACCTGGGTATCCAATTGACTGACAGCTATGAGACCCTCTACCACAACAACTACCCCACCTTGCTGACAACAATCAAAACTGACCTCACCCTCTGGACTAAAACAGCTTTCACTTGGCTAGGGTGGGTGAATATTATCAAAATGAATGTACTTCCCCAAGTACTAATCTATCTGCAGATGTTGCCGATACCCCTACCCAGTATTTTTTTTTCCTTCGCTTACCAGCATGCTCATAGAGTTTGTGTGGAATGCAAAGAGGCCTAGAATAGCTATGAGAGTGCTGAAACGCTCCAAAAGGGCTGGGGGCTTAGGGATACCAGATATCCGAAGGTATTAGAGGGCCATTGTCCTCCCAACGGATTCTGAACTGGTGTTTTCACACCTGCACTAGATTGTGGGTTCCCCTGGAAAAGTGTAAGGCTGGTAGGGACCTGGACTATGCCCCGTGGCTTGCAAAAGAGCACAGGGGGCTGTCAGGCACTACTTCCCCCCTAACGAGACAGGCCCTTAAGGTCTGGGATAGGATTAACGATATATACTCCCTGGCACCCCCTGTGTCCCCATTGACCCCACTTGGGGGCTTCTGCTGGTTCCTTCCGGGGGAGCAAAAGGCCTTTTTTAGGAAATGGGTAGATGACCCTAATGCCTCCTGCGGCAAACTTTTGGAAAATGGGAGACTCCCCACCCTGGAATCTCTTAGAACACGCCATGGTAGTTTCCCAATGGACTTTTGGCGTCACAAGCAGCTTAGCCATTTTTTCGCCACACAGGGCATACCCATCAGAGCCACCTCTCAAATTACGCCTTTCGAGCTTCTTTTTGCTGCGGACAAATACATCCCCCATATGATATCCGAGCTATACCAGCTACTAGGCTCGTCCACGGCAGAGACCAAGCCGGCCTACATTAGGGAGTGTAAGCGAGACCTGGGGAAGGAGATTTCCAAGGCGCAGTTGGCTCCCCTATACCATCTGACTCATTCTAGCTCTATCAAGTCTAGAACACAAGAAACCAATTATAAGTTACTGACAAGGTGGTATAGGGTGCCGGCTGTACTCTCCTGCATTTACCCCACCATGTCTCACTGTTGCTGGAGAGGCTGCGGCCTCTGCGGCACATTACTTCACATATGGTGGGAATGCCCGAAAATCCAACCTTTTTGGGAGGCAATTAAGGCGCAAATCAAAGCCATACTGGATATTGACGTCCCCCTTTCACCGATGCACTTTCTCCTCCATTTACCTCCTATACCGGTCAGCCAATATAGGAAGTGTGTGTTGCCGCACCTCCTGAACACGGCCAAGTGCCTGCTTCCCATTTATTGGAAGCAGGCTCATATACCTGGTCTGGAAGAATGGACCAGGAAGGTGCAGGAGATTAAGGAGGCAAAAGAATGGGTGGCAACCTGCAATGGCACAAGCAATTGCTTTAGAACCATCTGGGCAGCATGGTTTCAACACACTTCTGATATGGGGTTTATTCCCTCCAGTCTAGACACTGCTCTTCTGGAACTTGCAGAGCCCTCCCTTCGGGGACTTAGGGGCAATGCAGTGCAAATCCCGGAGGCAGAGACCAGAGGCACATGAGGTTCAATACCAAGTTGAACGGTGATAGTGAGCCAATAAATGAAAGCGCCTTGTAGTGACATGGATACATGCCAGGTGGAGGCTGTCCCCCCCTCCTCTCATCCCATCTCTCTGACTTTCCTACCCTTCTGTTTTCCTTTTGAATGTTGGGTTATGGGTCCACACATGTTTACTCAGCCTAGGCCACATACAGGCTAATAGGTACAAACCCTAGCTCGGGTCGGATCTTCCTTTACAGAAGAAGCCCCTTCCCCTTCTGGCAATGGATAAGGGATCCACAAGGGAGCTGGACCCCCCACCTCTTCGTGCCCATGGGCCGGATTTCGGCCGGAGAGGGTTTGATGGAGGCTATTTTGGCCCCCCCTCCCCACATGGGGCACCAGGGTGGGGGCTCTCACTGAGAATTGTGATCCTCAACCCCGGTGACAAGTTTGCTAGCTGGGAGGACTATTCTCCTCCCAGTGGAAATGTTGTACCAGCACAGGAAAAAGTACCATGATCTCCAGTTGCCAAGTCGAACCTTAAGAATTGAGTTATGTTTACCTGCTCATTGTGGTCCATGTTTGCAATGTGTTTTCCTATAACTTGTCATTTTTGTTATTCTAACTAAATACAGATAATATAAAAAAAAAAAAAAATGATTTATTTGTGACTCTTTGACTTCAGTGACCGGGATCTTCGGTGCGTTTTACATAGGGTGACCAGACATCCCTGGTTTCCGGGGACAGTCCCCGGATTGAAGACACTGTCCTCGGACCAAGTACGTCCCCAGTTTTGTCCCCGGATTGGATTTGAACAGGGGCTGGGGCAATTTCCAAGACAGTCAGTGCAGAATAAAAAAAAAAATCTAAATTACACACCCCTGCTCTGCCGCTCCTACTAGCTTAGGGGGAGTGTATTTTTTTCCATTATCTGTGCCCATTTCTGATGATCATGTACTGGTCGGAGCGGAGGGAATATTTCTTCAGTTTCGGGTGCATGCCCATTCAGCTCCGCTCGCATGTTCTTCTACCTTGGCTCAAGCCCCGACCAGCTGCCTGCCTGCTTATCTCCTTGCCTTCCCTGGCGGATTGATCTTCCTCCGCTCTCCACCCAGTAGTAGCTGGGGCCCAGAGAGTAAGACTTGACAGGCTGTGAGGCGGGCGGCGATGGGACAGGCAGAGAGTCGCAGATTGCCGCCATTACTAGTAAAAAAAATATATGTCCCCGGATTTCATTTTAAAAATCTGGTCACCTTAGTTTTACACCCAGCGGGTGTACTAGCTTCTTACCTTACGCTGTAAGGTAAACAGCAGAGTAATAATGGGTAATCAGAGAAAATCCTACCACGGTCCCTTGTTGATGATTCCGGTTTGTATATGGCGGTTCTCGTTCAGCGAGGGGGAAGATTCTACCGAAAGGGATTTCAGACCCTGGAAGCAGTTCAATTGGGCAGTCATATGGCCGATGCGGGGTAAGCCCCTCGCTTACTAAAGACATCCAGGAACTTGTGGTAGGGTTCAGGTACGACTTGCCGCACCTCAGAGTCCACACAAAGTAGTGTTGTAGAAGAAGCTGGGGACCTTGATAGGCAGTGTTCCTGGCAATAGGCTAAGTGGAAGTTGATTCTCCCTGTGGATCCAGTCAACTCATAGATTATGCGCCTGCAGCCAGAGTAGGCCCAGAATAACAAGAAATAGCGGGGAAGAGATGACATCAAGGCTTAGGATTTCCTTATGTTGGGAGGAGGCCAACACGGGTAAGGAAAATGTCTCTTGGGTCACAGGTCTGGACTTGATACATGACCCGTCAGCTAGAAAAACAGAAAGTCCTTGTGCTTTAGGTCTCAAGGGGATGCGTTGTTGTGTTGCAAAGGTTAGATCTATAAAGCAACTGCAGGCCCCGGAATCAATGATCGCAGTAAATGGCACTTCCCTTTCTAGCAGCTGGAAAGAGATGGGAAGGGTTAGGTTGGTGGCATTGGTAGATGAAGAAAAGTTATTAACTGAATAAATCATCCGCCACTTACGTGTCTTGGTTGGACAGGAACATACATAGTGGCCTGCTTCCCCACAGTATAGGCAGAGGTAATTCTGTCGTCGGTGCAGGCGTTCCTCCGGAGACAGAGAGGGGCGTATTAGGCCAATTTGCATAGGCTCCGGTGCTTTGGTGGCAGTAGTAACAAGAGCGGGCTGAACTGGAGTGAAGCTAACAGGTGCAAAGTGAGTAGGAGCTGGGATCCGGGGTATCATCCATACTGGATGTGGCTGCTGGGCTGATCTTTCAGATCATCGCTCACGGAACCGACGGTCAATTTGAATGGCTAATGTAATAATGGGCCTTCAGGGTATTTGGGACTTCGACACGTGCCAAATTGCCTTTCAGACCTTCTGATAACCCCAAGCGGAACTGGTGTCGCAGGCCTGCGTCATTCCACTGTGTGTCTGCACTCCAGCGTCTAAAATCTGTAACATAATCTTCGGCCGTTCTGTGGCTTTGCTGGAATGCATGAAGGGCAGCCTCTGCTGTGGTGGTTCATTGCGGGTCGTCATATAATTCGGCCAGCATGCCGAAGAAGGTGGACATGGCCTGTAACAATACATTGTTATTCTCCAACATCCGATGAGCCCAGGACTGGGGCTCACCCTGAAGCAGTGATATGATGAATCCTACTTTGGTGGTTTCAAGGGAGAAAGTTTGAGGTTGCAGGGCGAAGTACAGTTCACATGCGTTGGATCAAAATTTTCCCCAGTCACCTGAAAATCTCTCTGGTGCTGGAACTCTGGGTTCATGGGGCAGCATCACCCTTGAGATTGCTTCAGTGGCAGTCCCTGAGGCAGAAGGCGCAGCAGTGCTTGCTAATGTAGCTAGAGTCTGTACACGTTGTTCCAGTTGCGTATAACCCTCCTGTAGAGATTTGACTCCTTTTTTTTTTACAGTGAAAAGTTTTTTATTCAAAAGTATTAAAGTTAACAATGACACAGTATATGGACATTAGATACATACATAAGGTCATAAAGGTCCAATAGAACAGGTCAAATAACACCACCTTTAGTTTCCTTCAGATAATGATAGCCTAGAGCAGCTAATACAAAGTTGTGGTCTAGTACCAGATAGCGGTAAGGAGGGGAGAGAGAGTAGGAAGGGGAGGGGAGGGGAGGGGAGGAGAGGGAAGGGTAGGGATGTAGAGAGGGGGGGGAGGGGGGGGATACCTAGAACACATGTTAGAACAGCATTTCTAGCCACAACCAAGAGATAACATAGGAGACAGCTCTATCTAGTAGGATTAACCCATAAACTCTAGTGCTCCTATCCATGAGCATCAATCCATTGGGACCAGACCTTGTCAAATTTTTTGGGGCAGTTTCTACTCTCATACGTTAGCTTGTATAAAGGTAGGACAGAGTTTATTGTTGCCTTCCATGCCTGAATTGTAGGAGGGCCAGGCTGCTTCCACCTCAAGAGAATCTCTCGTCTGGCGTAGTACAGGGCATAGAACAAGAATAATTTTTCATGCCGTGACACTTCGACACCCTCCATAACCCCGAGCAACGCCAGGGCCGGGTCCAGGGTAAGAGACCAGTCCCCGAACGCTCCCAGGACATCTATCACCTCCCCCCAGTATGGCCGCAGCTCTGGGCATGACCACACCATATGAAGGAAGGTGCCCGGAGACGAGTCGCATCTAGGGCATTGAGCACTCGTTCCTGGATATATGCTGGCTAGTCTCGCGGGCGTGTAGTATGCCCTATGCAAAAACTTTAATTGTATGAAGCGGTCTTTTGCTGAGATCATTCGAGTAACATAGTCAGACAGCACGTCCTCCCAGGTCTCGTCAGTCAGTTCTGGAATGTCCATCCTCCATTTATTGTAAACAGTTGTCAGGGATGTCTTGTGCGCTACGGAAAGATAAAAATAGAGGGAGGACAGGGGCTTATCCATAATCTTCGCAATGAGCAATCGTTCAACAGCGTCAGTCTGGAGGGTCAGACGGTCAGGGAACTGGGCCTGTATTGCATGCCTAAGCTGGTAGTATCTAAACTTCATAGAAGTGGGGACATGATACCTAGCTTGTAGTGTCTCAAAGGAGGAAAAAGACCCATCGGAGTAGATATGTTTAACATTAATTATCCCCCTAGATGCCCACAGCTGAGGTTCCGGGAGCCCATAGATATGTGACAACATTGGGTTGCCCCATAGAGGCGTGTGGGGCGAGACGACCGAGGCCGATCTGTAAATAGATCTAGCCCTCTGCCATACTAGAATGGTTGTGCGCATCAGAGACGTGACCTGGGGATGGGCCCCAGGCCCCCTATAGGGTAGGTTAGATAGTGCCGCATAGGACCCCAGGATGGCCGCCTCGAGGGTTACCGCCGGATTTTGTCTGGACTGGTCAAACCACCACCGGACCGTCACCAGGACCGCCGCCCAGTAGTAGAGCAGGAAGTGGGGCAGTGCCAATCCCCCCTGTGACAGGGGGAGCTGGAGTGTCCTTTTGGCCAGTCTCGGGACTTTCCCAGCCCAGACAAAAGTAGTGACAACGGAGTCTACTTTTTGAAAAAAGGATTTAGGTATCGGACATGGAGTATTCCTAAAAAAATATACAAATTTGGGAAGATAAACCATTTTTAACAGGTTCACCCTGCCCACCGGGGATAGGGGCAGCGTTTTCCAGAGGTGACATTTCCTATCGAATTGGGTCAACAGAGGAAGGAGATTATCCTCCATGTACGCCCGAGGGGACCCCCGGACAATCACCCCAAGATATTTAAATTCGTCCACCCAATGGAGAGGCGTGTCGGTGACTGCCCTGGAGCCCGACTGGCGGAGGGAGAAAAGGACCGACTTGTCCCAGTTAACACGAACCCCAGAGTACTTCCCGAACTGGTCTATTATCTCAAGTGCAGAAGCAAGGGAGGGCCCTGCGTCAGCTAGGTACAACAGTGTGTCGTCCGCATACAACAAAATTTTCTCCTGAAGTGCCCCAACCTGTATGCCCTTTACCCTTTGATCCTGACGGATTAAGATCGCCAAGGGCTCAATCGCCAGGGCGAAAAGCCCCGGCGACAGGGGGCATCCCTGTCTGGTACCCCTATGCAGGCCAAAGGGAGGCGACAGCAGGCCGTTAACTCTGACCCGCGCAGTCGGGTCTCTGTAAAGCAACTGAATCCAGGAAATAAACCTAGGCCCAAACCCAAAATTTTCCAGCACCTCCCAGAGGAAAAGCCACTCGACCGAGTCGAATGCCTTTTCAGCATCAAGGGCCGCCACTACACCTGCAGCGCCTTCCTCGGCCAGATCGACGTGGGTAAATAGCCGGCGGATATTGATGTCCGTCCCTCTACCCGGCATAAAACCAGATTGATCCGGATGGACCAGAGCCGTGATCACTCTGTTCAATCGAGTCGCCAATATTTTGGCCAGTATCTTGGCATCCACGTCGATCAGGGAGATTGGGCGATATGATTTGCACAGTTCAGGGTCTTTACCCGGCTTGGGTATAACTACAATAATCGCCTCTGACATGGAGGCAGGCAAAGTCCCCTCTCTCAACGAGGTCAGGAGCATGGAATGAAACCTGGGGGCCAAGTCCTCTGCATACGTTCTATAAAACTCCTTGGGAAACCCGTCTGGACCCGGCGTCTTCCCGGCCTGTAGTGAGGATATGGCCCGCTGGACCTCCTCAAGCGTAACAGGGGAGTCAAGTTGATCTCTATATGTATCAGTCAGGACTGGGAAGTCTACGTCCGAGAGGTAGATATGGAGGTCTTCCGACGTGTAGTCAACCCGAGTAGAATAGAGGTCAGAATAATAGGATGCAAAGCACTCATTAATCGCCCCAGAGGAGGTTCGTCTAACCCCAGTATCATCAACCAATGAGGGAACACTCATAGAGGCCGACTGCTCCCTGACCAACCAAGCCAGCAGCCTACCCCCCCGTTCACCCTCTTCAAAGATCCTCTGGGACTGCTGGAGCAACTTCTTTTTAGTAAGGGATGTGCGAAGCAACATAACCTCTCTAGTACTCTCCTGAAGTTTAATGTGAAGCCCCGGGTCTGCCGACTGGGCATATTGGCGCTCCAGGGAGGCGGCCCTATTCTCCGCCTCAAGCAAATCGGCCCTCAACTGTCTGCGAGCATCACCAATAAGCGTTTGATATTGACCCCTGGAGGAGGCCTTAAAGGCATCCCACACGACCGCAGCCGGGGCCGACCCCGGGTTAAGTGCCCAGTATGTATCCATGTGCAGGCGGAACCCGGAGTCTACCCCAGGGTCAGAGATCCAGAATCTCGACAGTCTCCACAATTTATCCGTAGGGGACCCCTCCAAAGACAACCTAAGGAGGAGAGGGGCATGGTCAGATATGCCCCTTGGTAGGATGGAGATCTGTTGGACCCTAGGTAATAGAGGTCTCCCCGCATACATCAGATCTATGCGTGAGAGAGTTCTATGTGTGGCCGAATGGCAAGTAAAGGATCTGTCAGCGGGGTGACACCACCTCCACAGGTCTGTCAATCCATATGTCTCTGCCCAGACTGAGAGATCCGAAGTGGATCCTCCCGCTGAGCCGAGACGATCCAGCCCAGGATTAGGTGGCATATTAAAGTCCCCCACAAGTATCAAATTGTCTGTACCATAGTTAGCGAGCAGAGGACCCAACTTGTGGAGTACCCTGATCGACGCAGGGGGGGGGCAAATAGACACCCACCAGCACCAACTCAAGACCCTCCACCATTGCATGCAATATTATGTATCGTCCATCCGGGTCAACCACCTGTCCCAAGAGCCGGAACGGCAGGGATTTGCGCACCAGTATACTAACCCCCCTCGCAAAATTGGAATATGTGGAATGGTAGTGATGACCAACCCAGGGTTTCTTTAGACTAAGGATCTTCCTCCCCATGAGATGGGTTTCCTGGAGGACACAGATATGAGGATTATAGGTCTTCAGGAACTGGAACACCAGTGACCGTTTCACAGGGGAGTTAAGGCCCCTGGTGTTCCAGGAGACAAGTGTCAGCGATGCCATTCAGCTTGCAAAGACAGCAACACCGGAGAGCATCCAGGGGATGACCCCGTCCCGGATGGAGCGGAAGCCAACAACCACATAGCACATAGAGAGTAGCCCCCAAGGGTCGGTAAAAGTGCAGGCCCAATTGACTGTGTCAGACATAGAAACTCATAATAAACAGTAAAACAGTAACAAAAACAAACTAAAGAAAAATAACTACAAAACAACCCCCCCCCTCCCCGCCAGCCCCCCCGGAACAGCGGGTGGCATTCCTTCCCAAGAACAGCACGGCACGCCGCCGCGCATTGGAGGTATCGTGTACAAGAGGCTTACTAAACATAAGTCTACAAACCCATAACTGCTAGGGTCGTCCGGATAATAAATATGGTGCTGGTCACCCAGCAAGCTGGGGGTACAAAACTTGGTGTAGTTACAGTCCTTCCCCAAGAGCACGTGAGCCCCTGGCTTTGGCAATGTTTCCCCAGAAGCGATAACCAAGATAAAAGCAACTTTGTCAGGGCATAAGGGGTCCAAATGGACATAACATCAAGGCCCACCCTCAGTAGGCAATGCTGCATTCTGCGACCCTCAGCCTCTCATGGCAGGATAACAGGCAGAAAAAATAAGAGTAAAAATTAAAATAAATTGAAAAAGAAAAACGTCAATGTCCCTGAGTCAATAGGGAAACGCATAGTCAATCATCAGATAGAAGGGGAAAACTGCCAGAGGGCCACGTATAGAGTTGCATTAAAGAGGACTTAAAGGCATCAAGGAAGAGCATAGTGAATACTTGCGTTATTCCGCCCGGATTGTATCAAGCCAGGCAGACGCCTCCATAGGTGAGGTGAAGAATCTCACGCGTTCTCCATCTTGGACCCGGAGCCTGGCGGGAAACAGCATACTGTATTTCAAATTCTTGGCACGAAGGCGGGAGCGCACATGGTTGAATGATTTCCTCTGCTTTTGTGTTTCAATGGAGTAGTCTGGGAATATAAGGAGCTTGGCATTCTCATACTTCAGGTCACCCACGCTTCTGGCTTCTCTCAGGACAAGGTCCCGGTCCCTGTAGTTCAGGAGTTTAAAGATAAATGTACGTGGGGGGTTCCCCGGTGGGCCCCTGGCTGTGGGTATCCTGTGGGCCCTCTCCACCACAAAATGGGGGGAGAAGGAGGCACGAGGCAGGAGAGTACGCAGCAACTGCTCCGTAAACGAGGTGGTGTCTTGCCCCTCAGATCCCTCAGGCAGTCCTATGATGCGTAAATTATTGCGCCTGTTACGATTTTCGGAATCTTCAGCGCGGAATTCCAAGTGCTTGACTCTGATTTTCAGGGTATGGAGGTCAGCCGTGTGTTCCCTCTGCACATCCTCCGCCGCAGACACACGCTGCTCCACCTCTGTCACTCTGCCCTTAAAAGCATCAAAGTCTCTCCTGATCAGGCCCAGCTCTATATGTATATGGTCTATTTTTTCAGTTAGAGCTGTTTTACAGCCGTTTATAGCTTCCAGGAGTGCCCTGTGTTCTGGGGAGGCCTTAGGAGCTGCAACCTCGTGACTCACCTCCTCCTCCTGAGCCGACATGGTGGGGGAGACAGCCGCGGCTTTCCCCTCAGTGTGGCGCGCGGTGCCGCTCTTTATCTGGCTCTGCCGGCGCGCTCCCCCTCCTCTACGATAGCCGGGCATGAGCAGGGGGTTCCCGGGGCAAGGCTCAGGCGGATGTGGTGGCGAGTGGGCTCCCAGCACCCCAGGGATGGAGGATTAAAGATCCGGTCAGCGGAGCGAAGTTAACACACGTCCGCTCCCGTCGCCATCTTGGACACGCCCCCCAGAGATTTGACTCCTTGGGTAAGGGCTGCAAGGTGCTGACAGATGTGATCCATGGCCGACTTCCCACTTGCAGGCTCAGACATTGCTGTCTGATACTGTTACGTACCTGCCAGATGAGCCTGATGTGCAGTGGGAAGGCTTTATCATACAACCCTGGCTCAAGGGCCACCGGAGTTGCAACAGTGGCCGCAAGAGCCTGGCAGTGTATGGGTGCCTGGTTCGTCTTTGGTGTTGTCAGTTTAGCTGATGCAGAAGGAAGCAGGCTGGTAGGTGCAGAAATGGGGAGACACTGAATACGTAGTCAGACAAGCCGGGTTTGGTTACAGACGATCAGATGTAGGTATAGACGACAGGCAGAGAATGGTCAGGATACAGGCAAAGTTCGGCAACAGGATATCAAGCAGTGTAGAGATGATGAGCGTGGTTACAAGGCAGGCCGGGGTCAGGATAACAGAGATCAATCGTAGTCAAACAAGCCGGGTCAAACACAGGAAACAGATCGGATCACAGAAACAGGAAGTTATGGGAACAGGTATGCGCTGCAGATCAGACAGCAAAGACAGTGCTGCTGAGGTGTTTAAATAAGGCAGCCTGTTGCCAATCACTGAAATCAGTCTGCACTATTTTAATCCCTAGGTGGCAGATCCATGACAGAGCCTCTATGGTGAAGTATGTATGATTTGGTAATTCATTTGTAGCAGAAAACACATATTAGAGGTACTCTAAAAAGTTTACAACCGTATAAAAAAAAACGAGCAGCGAGCTTGCGGAAAAGACATCACTTCCAGTGTCCGTATGTTCCTACGCGTGTCGTCATAGTCACGTGACTTCATCAGGGAATAGATATGGACTATGGAAGTGTCTTTAAATAGGTTCAGGTATATTAAGTTAACTGTCCGCTATTTTCTTGGAGATTTACCATTGATGAATGGAGCGGCCATTTTTTGGGTGATGTCTACAGAGACTACAACCGCGGCCGTTTTTCTGAAGCTCAAAACAAGCAAAAACGGTAGCGATTGATCACAACACTAAACTGGTGCTGTGATTATTTATTTTAATACTACAATATGGAGGAATAGACTCTAGAGCAGTGGTTCTGAACCTGGGGGTCGGGACCCCCTCGGAGGTCAAATGATGATATGCCAGGGGGCATCAAATCCTGGGCTGTTCCTGAAGCCTGCACTGCTTTCCCAGCCTTTTTGCGGCCATCCAGCAGGGCTTGTCCCTGGAGCCTGTGGCCGACCAGCTGGACTGTTCCTGGAGCCCACGGCCGCTCACTCAGCCTCTTCGCAGCTGCCCTTTCAGTTCACAACATGGCAGGGGGGCAGAGACTAGAGGTCAGCTGACTGGTGAGGAATGTGAAGTGGGAGGGGCTGGAGGAGACCCTATCTCCTGATTTTGGCATAGGTGTCACTGCTACGAGACACCACAAAGTCGGAGGAGACACAGTGAAGCCGGAGACACAATGAGTAACACTACCTGTGATTATGGTTGCCATTAAAAGTCCCCACTACAGTTCTCAGATCAGCAGATGACCTTGATTAAGAGCACCTAAGTTGGCTGATCAGAATTCCCCGCCAGCACTGCCACTGATCCCAACTCCCCACCAGCACTACCACTCATCCCAATCCCCGCCCCCACCAAGGAGTAAGAGAAGGAATAAAAATAGAGAATACATGGAAGGTAGAGGAAAAGAGGGGGAGGAACAAAAAAAAGGGAGAAAAAGAATAAGAGAAAGAACAAGAAAGACGGCTAGAGAGAGGGATGGGGGAAAAAAATAAATGAAAAATAAAATAAAATAAAAGGGAAATAAAGGAGAACAAAGAGAAAGAGTGGTACATCCTAAAATGTACCATAAGGGGTTTTAATACTGTATGAATGAAAGGGACTCAGGGAGTGCTAAATGTCCGTGCGTTAGGGGCGCAAATTACTCATCTTGCCTTGGGTACTGACAAGTTCAACCCACGCTACGAAAATTATTTTACTGTTAGGGGTCCCCACGACTTGGGAAATTTTATCAAGTGGTCACGGCACTAGTAAGGTTTCAGAACCACTGCTCTAGAGTAATGTGTCCATACAGCCCATCAGCTTAAAACATTACTAGTAAATTGGATGGGGTGTATTTAACTTATGAGCAAATTTGCAATAAGGCTGAGAGACAGTTGAAAAAATATATAACTCTCCCGACCCTGACAGAGGCGCATGTTACCCTTATGGACCGGGATATACAAATTTCAGAGGTCCTCCAAGGTATAAAAGATCTTAAGGTGGGAAAGCGACCAGGGCCGGATGGCTTTACAGCACTTTACTACAGGAAACTGGCCGTTGTGGTAGCTCCGCATTTAACGGCCATGTATAACTCTGTTAAAAATGGTCGCTCCTTTACCCCGGACCACATAAAGGCAAACATTGTGATGATCCCTAAGTCGGATCGCGATCATTCCTCCTGGGCCAATTTTAGGCCTATCTCCCTAATTAACATCGACATGAAAATTTTGACCAAAATTCTGGCTAACCGCCTAAACTCTTTTCTCCCTCGGTTAATCGGGAAGGACCAGGTCGGTTTTATACCTCAGAGACAGGCTGGTAATGCTATTCTGCGTAAATTGCAACTCCAACACATAGCTCATACGCTCGCTGGAATCCATGCTCTTGTCTCTGGACGTAAACAAGGCCTTTGACACTCTGTCGTGGCCTTACCTCATGTCTGTTCTTCGGCATTATGGCTTTGGGTCTTCATTTATGCACTGGATGTCTGTCTTATATGACTCCCCCCGGGCAAAAATTAAGTATTATGGATTCGAATCTCCTCTCTTTAATATCAAGAGGGGCACCCGTCAGGGATGCCCCCTATCGCCTCTTCTTTTTGTATTGGCTCTGGAACCCCTGGTGGAGGCGATTCGTTCGCATCCGGACATACGAGGCATCGAAATAGTGGGTTGTCCCCATAAAATTTCCCTATTTGACGATTATGTCCTTCTTACTTTGACCTCCCCCAGAATTTCTTTACCAAACTTGCAATCCCTTTTGGATACCTTTGCTTCCCTTTTGGGGCTCTGGGTTAATCCCTCCAAATCGAAAGCATTGTCGGTTAACCTCTCTCCTGGTTTGATGAGGGATTTACAGTCGGCGTTCTCTTTTCAGTGGGTCTCCTCGCTACCTGTCAGGAAGGGCAAACCAGAAATGTCATTGACGATATCGGCGCCTCTTCGCGCATGCGCGATAGCGGTGCGCGTGCGGGCACGCGCGATAGCGGTGCGCGGGCACGCGCGGGAGCGCGCAGCGGCGGCTCATGGCGCCAGATGAGGTTATTTGAAGGGGCTGATGGCTGGGCTCTGTGCTGTTCGGTCTACAGCGTTACCTGAGACCTCTGACCCCTGTTTACCTGAATCCTGCTCCAGCTGACCCTTCCTGGTTGTTTGACCATCCTTGCTGATCTGCCTGTACCTGACCCCCGGCCTGTGTTGACTACGTTCCTGCCTGTTCCTTCTGCTACCTCGTTACCTGCCCGTTGCCGAACCTGCCTGTACCTGAGACCTGCCAGCTGCCTAAACCCGCTCATACCTGATCCTGCTCCAGTACTTACCCGTACCTGAGACCTGCCAGCTGCCTAAACCCGCTTATACCTGATCCTGCTCCAGTACTTACCTGAACCTGAGACCTGCCAGTTGCCTGAACCTGCTCATACCTGATCCCGCTCCAGTACCTACCTGCTTGGGACTGGTGTACCCACGCTTCCAGCCCATCTGACCGCACCTGCCTGAGCTCCAGTTGTTAGGCCGTCAGTTGTTTCCGGATCTATTCCAGTCTCCGTCCCAGTTCCGGTCCAGCACACCACCAGCGACCTTTACCAGGCTCTCGTGCGACTCTACACTCCTGCGCCCCCTGTCTTCACTACCAGGGGTCGCGAGTGAGAGGTGTAAGGGAGGCCTCCCTCTGCATAATCAGACTCTTCCATCAGGTACGTGACAGTACCGAACAGCCAAGTCAGAGTCTGTGCAGGGAGCCTCTCCCATGGAGGGTTTCCGCTTACACCTCAAAGACCTCACCCAGACTGTTGAAATCGCACAAGATGCGTATATCCGACTAGAAGGAAGCATCCAGGCTCTTTCCTCACCTACCTCGGCCCCGCAAAGAGCTACTTCAGCAATAGCAATGTTACCTCCAGAAACCGGGGTTCCTACGCCTGAAAGATTCACCGGTGATCACCGATTACGAGGACAGAAGTCAGAGAGACATGTGAGGTCGTCCTGTCCAGCCTGGAAATTAGCCCGAGCCCCTAACATCAGCAGCCTGACATCTCCTACCGCTGCTGCACCCACATCTGATGTCCCTGAACCCAGGCAACTCAGAGTGCCCCGTCCCTCACTTTCCCCTGAGGAACGTCAACGCCGACAACACGAAAACCTCTGCCTGTATTGTGGGAGACCCGGGCATTACGTGAGGTCATGTCCAGCAAAGACCCGCAAGGGTCGAATTATCTTCTCCGCCAGCACGCCCATCCTGCCAACCCACCTGGCTCTCCCCATTGTATTACAGCTTCCGGGAAGAAGTATTCCTGTCTCCGCTATAATAGACTCCGGTGCCTGTAGCTGCTTTATGGACTTGTCTTTTATTGCTAAACATCAAATCCCTTTGCAACCTAGGGCCCAGGGACTTTCAGTACATCTGGCCGACGGGTCTGCTATCAAATCCGGACTGGTGACTCAACAGACTATACCCTTGCCTGTGATCATTGCCGATAGTCACAAGGAATTATTACGCCTGGATGCCATTGCATCCCCGCTGTTTCCCATAATCCTTGGCATGCCGTGGCTCCAAGCACATAACCCTCTTATCAACTGGGTCGGAGGGGAGGTTAAGTTTCACTCTTCCTACTGCCTCCAACACTGCTTGCGGGAATTCTCTTCTGATCCGCCATCCTTGTTATGCTTGGACTCTGATGTTGAAACTCGCTTATCTGTACCAGTTGCATACCATGACTTCTTAGATGTCTTTAGCAAGAAAGGAGCTGAAACTCTCCCTCCACATCGGCCATATGACTGCCCGATTGATCTCATCCCGGGTGTGGAGGTCCCTTTTGGAAGGATTTTTCCTCTGTCGGAATTGGAGCTTGTCGCCCTGAAAGATTATATAGACGATAATCTAAAGAAGGGCTTCATCCGCCCCTCCACTTCTCCAGCGGGAGCGGGTATCTTCTTTGTGGAGAAGAAGGATCGTTCCCTTCGCCCATGTATAGATTATCGTGAACTCAATAAGGTTACGGTCAAGAACCGTTATCCCCTGCCCTTGGTACCCGAATTGTTCCAGAGGTTGGGAGCAGCAACCATATTTACAAAACTGGATCTCCGAGGGGCATATAATTTGGTACGGATACGGGAGGGAGACGAGTGGAAGACGGCTTTTCGCTCCGATTCGGACATTTTGAATATCTGGTGATGCCGTTCGGCCTATGCAATGCCCCAGCAACATTCCAGCACTTTATCAGCGATATCTTCCGCGATTTCCTAGACCTGTTCGTTGTAGCATATCTGGACGACATCTTAATTTTCTCTGCTTCCCGTGATGACCACCGCAGACATGTTAAAAGTGTATTGAGCAGACTGCGACAGCACGGGCTATACGCCAAGCCGGAGAAGTGCGAGTTCGAGCGACAAAACATTACTTTTTTGGGACTAATCCTCTCCACCGATGGTGTCAAGATGGACCCACAAAAGGTCACTGCCATCTTAGACTGGCCAGCCCCAGTGGACAAAAAGGGCATCCAATGCTTTGTCGGGTTCTCGAACTTTTACCGAAAATTCATTAGGGGATTTTCAGCCATCATATCACCAATCACACAACTGACCAAACAAGGCATCCGTTTCCAGTGGTCTCCTGAAGCTCAAAATGCTTTCGAGTCTCTTAAGAAACTATTTACTTCCGCACCGGTTCTGAAGCACCCTGACCCAACATTGCCCTATGTACTGGAAGTAGACGCGTCAGAAATGGCAGTCGGAGCAGTACTATCCCAAAGGCGGGGACCCAAGGCTTTGTTACACCCAGTCGCCTTTTTCTCCCGCAAACTGTCTAACTCTGAAAGGAATTATGATGTCGGAGATAGAGAACTTCTGGCCATTAAAAATGCATTGGAAGAGTGGAGGTACCTTCTAGAAGGAGCAGCGCACCCGATCCTAATCTATACGGATCATAAGAACCTGGAGTATCTGAGGACTGCCAAGAGACTCAAACCACGTCAGGCTAGATGGGCACTCTTCTTTTCCAGGTTCTCTTTTCATCTCACGTACAGGCCAGGATCTAAAAACACCAAACCTGATGCACTCTCTCGGATGTTCTGTGTTACCAGGGACTCCGCACCGCCCGACACTATCCTGTCCTCTGAGAACTTCCTGCTACTTCAGGGAGACCTGCTCTCTCAAATTAAACGGGCTTCTGTAAATGCCCCTTCATCTCCGGGAATAACGTTGCAGGCCAGAGATGATCTACTTTGGCACGAGGACAAAATATTCATACCAGAAAACCTACGTGTCTCTGTTTTGGGATTATGTCACGACCACAAATTAGCCGGACACTTCGGTATCCGTAAAACTGCTGAACTTGTGCAACGCACATTCTGGTGGCCTCAAGTGGAAAAAGACTGCAAGGGCTATGTAGAGTCCTGTACCACTTGCACACGAAATAAGAACAGCAAAACCAAGGCATGGGGCTTGTTGAAGCCGCTATCAGTCCCGAAGAGACCCTGGAAGAATATCTCGATCGATTTTATCGTGGAACTTCCTCCATCTGACGGGTTCTCCACCATCTTTGTGGTGGTGGATCGATTATCCAAAATGGCCCACTTCCTACCCATGAAAGGCACACCATCGGCCCCGGAAACAGCCCAAATCTTTGTGAAAGAAGTTGTTAGGCTTCACGGAGTTCCAGCAAACATCGTGTCAGACCGGGGGGTACAATTCACCTCAAAGTTTTGGAGGTCGTTATGTGAAACCTTGGGAATCGAGTTATCATTTTCTTCCGCATACCACCCCCAAACGAATGGGCAAACGGAAAGAACCAATCAAACTCTGGAACAATACTTGCGGTGCTTCTCCTCATACTCACAAGATGATTGGGCCGCACTACTCCCGTTAGCGGAATTCGCTTATAACAATTCCATCCACTCTGCCACAAAACAGTCTCCATTCTTTGCCAATTACGGGTTCAACCCATCATTTCTGACTAGTACCTTCCCGGAGAGTTCTGTACCTGCCGTTCTTGAAACCATAAATTTCTTTGACACCAACAACAAACTTCTACAGACAACTATGACTAAGGCTCAGGAATATAACAAACAGGTCTTTGATAAGAAGAGGCGGGGAGAATTAATACTGGAACCTGGTGATCGGGTTTGGCTATCCACTACAAATCTAAAACTAATGTGCCCCTCTAAGAAGTTGGGCCCTAAATTTATGGGACCCTTCCCGATTAAAAGAAGGATCAACGACGTGTCTTACGAGCTGGAACTGCCAGACTCCTTCAAAATACATCCTGTCTTTCATGTGGCTTTACTAAAACCTGTAACCCCTGATCCATTCCCTGACTGGGATACAGGCCCACCCGAACCAATATTAGTTAACGGAACAGAGGAATTCGAAGTCGAAGCAATCCTGGACTGTAGGAAAAAGAGAAATCAGATCCAGTATCTCGTCAAATGGAAAGGTTATGGCCCAGAGGAGAATTCATGGGAACCCGAGGACGATGTCCATGCTGAAAGACTTATCCAGGCATTCAAGAGATCCCATCCTTTGAAACTCGCCCGGTTGGGCATCCGGAGGCTGCCCATTGGGAGGGGGCAATGTCAGGAAGGGCAAACCAGAAATGTCATTGATGATATCGGCGCCTCTTCGCGCATGCGCGATAGCGGTGCGCGCGCGGGCACGCGCGATAGCGGTGCGCGCGGGCACGCGCGATAGCGGTGCGCGCGGGCACGCGCAGGAGCGCGCAGCGGCGGCTCATGGCGCCAGATGAGGTTATTTGAAGGGGCTGATGGCTGGTCTCTGTGCTGTTCGGTCTACAGCGTTACCTGAGACCTCTGACCCCTGTTTACCTGAATCCTGCTCCAGCTGACCCTTCCTGGTTGTTTGACCATCCTTGCTGATCTGCCTGTACCTGACCCCCGGCCTGTGTTGACTACGTTCCTGCCTGTTCCTTCTGCTACCTCGTTACCTGCCCGTTGCCGAACCTGCCTGTACCTGAGACCTGCCAGCTGCCTAAACCCGCTCATACCTGATCCTGCTCCAGTACTTACCCGTACCTGAGACCTGCCAGCTGCCTAAACCCGCTTATACCTGATCCTGCTCCAGTACTTACCTGAACCTGAGACCTGCCAGTTGCCTGAACCTGCTCATACCTGATCCCGCTCCAGTACCTACCTGCTTGGGACTGGTGTACCCACGCTTCCAGCCCATCTGACCGCACCTGCCTGAGCTCCAGTTGTTAGGCCGTCAGTTGTTTCCGGATCTATTCCAGTCTCCGTCCCAGTTCCGGTCCAGCACACCACCAGCGACCGTTACCAGGCTCTCGTGCGACTCTACACTCCTGCGCCCCCTGTCTTCACTACCAGGGGTCGCGAGTGAGAGGTGCAAGGGAGGCCTCCCTCTGCATAATCAGACTCTTCCATCAGGTACGTGACACTACCCTATCTGGGAATCCACCTTACCCCTACGTACTCCGGATTGTACCAGGCTAACTTTCCACCCTTGTTCAAAAGACTAACGGATATGCTATTGTCTTGGTCTCATTTGCCTTTGTCTTGGTTCGGCAGAATAATAGCTGTTCGTATGTCTTTTCTCCCGAAACTACTATTTTTTTCGTGTCTTGCCTGTTCGGGTTCCCTCACATATCCTCCGCATACATCAGCGTAGAATTATGCAATTTATATGGGGTTCGACCCGCCCTCGAATCGGCAAACAGGTTTTGTTTGCTAAGAGAAATTAATGGTGGTCTTTCGGTTCCTAATTTACGGGCCTATTACATAGCCGCTAACATAGCCCCACTTTCGTGCCTTCATGAGACCTATCAGCTTCCGCTCTGGGCTATGCTTGACCTGGTTGACATCGACCCTATTCCTATCTCCTCATTGCCCTGGCTCCCTCCTGTGCACCGTCCGGCAGTTATGGGGCCCTGCTTGGCCCACTCCTTGCGAATATGGGACTCGGTAAAGTACTCTGCAGGGTTGATCTCTCCTCATCTCCCACTCTTACGACTCTTTCACTGCTCGCTATTCCCTCCAGGTTCTGATAATCCCTCCCAATTTTCATGGTGGACCATGAACGGGTTCACAGATGTTCACTCACTGTTACGGCCTACTAGGATTTTGGCATTTGACGCTTTACGCTCTTCTCACGGTATTCCCTTACTATCGCTATTTACAACTTCGCCACTTTCTTTAGAGTCTTATTAAGTCTCAATCTACCCCTTATACTTTGACCCCCTTTGAGGGCCTTTGTAGAGCCAGACCCCATTCACCGGGCCTGATATCACTGATATATTCGGCTGTGATATCTACAAAGAGACCCCCATTGAGGCCTTACCACCTTCAATGGGAGAAAGAGTTGGGGAGGCAGGTGGACCCTGAGGACTGGCAGGCGATGACACTAATTCTGTCCAAATGCTCACGTAATGTGTTAATTTTGGAAAATGCCTATAAAGTATTGTATAGGTGGTACTACACACCGGCAAGATTGGCTCGCTTTATTCCAAATTATTTTCCACTTTGTTTTAGGGGGTGTTACCAGGAGGGCTCCATGACACATGTTTGGTGGTCATGGCCACGGGCGTGCAGACTGTGGATTACGGTATTTACTCTCCTCCGCAATCTATTTCATATTAATATCAAAAGAGACCCTTATGTAGCTCTCCTTGGTAAGCCCATCATGGAACTACTGCGTCCAGAAAGGCAACTAGCCCAGCATTTTTTTACTGCAACTAGGTTGACAATTGCGAGAGCATGGAAAACCCCTGCACTCAGCTTTGAGGCAGTCAAAAACCGCCTGAATGATGTCATGGTCAACGAGAAACTAACGGCTATTCTTTCTGATACGCATGACAAGTTTCTTAGAGTCTGGCAACCTTGGATCACATACTACCACCCTTCTAGGTTTGACGCTGCATTGCTATCACTATAGGACTCCTCTTGCGCACACCCCGTGGACCTCCTATTTCCCTCTTCTTTTTCTCCCTCTTCACCTTCTACTCCTCTTCTTGTCCTGCTCCATTTTCTTTCCCTTTTTTCTCTCTTTTTCCATTCTTTCTTAGGCTCTTACTTTGCTGTTAACCCTTTCTATCCTTTCTAGAGGATGCTAACCTTCAGGTTCTATTGTTGTGTATTGTACACTCATTCTACAGGTTTACAGGCATCCGGGCATGGCCCGGGTTCTGGTCCATCGGGTCCTAAGGATTTTTTTTAATTTCTCCTTTTATTTGAATATAGCATAAGATCATGGCTCATGCTTCCTTTCTGTTGGTGAGGGCTTTCGAGTCCAGATCTGCTTTGTATATTGTATGCTATAACACTCTATTGTAAACCTGTACTTTTGATTTGTATGACAATAAACTTTTTTGTAAAAGAAAAAAATATATAACTAATGAGGTGTGCAACTATAAATTAACTAGATAGAGAGAATGTCGAAATCCAATCTAAAGAATTTAAAATATATTGTTATACTGGGGACACCAGAAATGATGTCAGAGAGGAGATATATGTATCCACCAGGGAACAATTGGAGAACAAAAGGAAAAGGCCGGTCAAGCCCACAATGTGATAAATTTACATTTTATATAAAAGTATTAAAATGTATGCACTAAAAGAGATTTATATGATAAAATATTAAATATATGCTAAACTGATGTATGTCATGTAAATACTTAAAAATCACTGATAAAACAATTCAAATCAAATTCTATATTTAGTCCCTGAGGTGCAAAGGTATCCAAAATAAAAATCCATTTGGATTCCAACTGGCTGAGGGTTCTTACTTTGTGCCCACCCCTCCAGTGTTTTTTATACAGTTCGATACCCCAAAATCTCAAATGGGTAGGGTCCTGGTTGTGATGTGTGGCAAAATGCTTGGAAACACTATGTTCCCTTAATGCTGTTCTGTATGTGCTCTTTGATACGTACTTTCAACAGTCTTTTTGTACGCCCTATGTACTGTAAACCGCAACTACATTCCAGGGCATACACAGCCCCTTCTGTATTACAGCATATAAAAATCATTGATTTCACATGTATTGCCTGTAAAAGCACAGTTTGCATGGGTAAAATCCTTTTCCTGTAAAAAACATAAAACCAATCGTAGGTGGATCTGGAATATACTTAACAATTTTGTCTTTTAGCGTTGGGGCTTTTTTGTATACAAATCTAGGGTTCTGAGGAAGGAGTGCTTGTAAATGTGTGTCGGTTAAAATTATGTGCCAATGTCGTTTTGTTATTTTCTCAACCTTTTTAAATTGAGCATTAAAATGTAGAATGATCGGTACTGTATTTGTTATGGGATCTTGTTTTTGTTTGTCTTTAACCACTTAAGACCCGGACCAATATGCAGCGTAAGGACCAGGCCCCTTTTTGCGATTCGGCACTGCGTCGCTTTAACTGACAATTGCGCTGTCGTGCGATGTGGCTCCCAAACAAAATTGGCGTCCTTTTTTCCCACAAATAGAGCTTTCTTTTGGTGGTATTTGATCACCTCTACGGTTTTTATTTTTTGCGCTATAAACAAAAATAGAGCGACAATTTTGAAAAAAATTCAATATTTTTTACTTTTTGCTATAATAAATATCCCCAAAAAAATATATTAAAAAATGTTTGGGTTGTCCATTCATTGGCGAAACACTCATTAAGATTGGCACCTCATCCCAAAAAAAATTTGTTATAAAAAAGAGGTAGGATGAAAGGGATTTTTATGGTGCAGAGGTTGATCAAAGAGAGAGAGCTTCTAATATGATATAATTGATAATTTTATTAATACAAAATTTAGACAAAAGGAATATAAAATATATAAAACCAATCATGGGTTTTTAGGTACATATACAGTATTATACATAGGTGGTGGTCATAATGCATAGAGTTTGGATGAACATAAAATCGCATGGAAACCCAACATGTTTCGCTTGAAACAGCTTCCTCAGGGGTTTGCGATGACCATCCGCACTTGTCAAATATGACTATACAGAAGAAAAAAAGAAATATACAGTTATACATTGAAATGCATTACATATCATATCCAAACAAATTAGGTATGAACAAGGTCTAATTGTTATGCTGGACCACTCCCATTGCTACTTACCCTGCCGTCTGTATTGACTGCTGCTCGACACTGAAAAACGCAGGATCAAGAGCAAAAGTCACCCCATATATAGAAAATGCGGATAGGTGACCACAGTGGACACTATATAGGAGACCGGCTGAAAGCCAAAAACAGAGAAACAGAGATCAGAGAGGAAGAAAATAAATTGTGAATTTTAAGTTCTCAATTAGGAAACGATGGTACGCAATTAAGCAAACCATACAGAGACGGAGAAGTCTGTCTACTATGCAATAAATGAGTAATTGCAATTGATAGATATGACTTACGTAGAGCCAAGTAAACAAAGATATGTTCACTTGCTGAGATGGAGAGACTGTCTGCTTGCAAGAAACCACAGATGGAGATTGTGGAGGCCACTAAAAGAAACCACATTTTTAGGAATTTGTTTACATATAGAGGTTGATATAAATGACATGGTGTGCCTATATCCCCCAAAGAAAAATTAGGCACACATAGTTTAAAAATTTAATTAGTCAGGCAGTTTAAACGACTAGATGTATATGAAACATATATTAAATTAGATAATGATCTTGTAAATAGATATTTATTTTAATAAAAATATATTATCTATTCGTTTGAAATTGCTTTTGAAGTTAGTTCCATATCAAAGTGGAACGTAGTGGACAATAGTCTCAATAAATAAATGTGACAAGATCAAATAGATGGATTAAAAGTACTAATTCTAAAGCCCAACAATCCAATGTGGAAAGAGGGACAGACCCACTTTAGCCTATGATAGCTATATCCTATATGTTGGATGCAGTTCCACATTGTCAAGTACAGCCTAAGATAAAGAAGTTATAATCATAAAGAGTATAAACAGGCAGAAAAAAGAGCAAGAAGGTATATGACTGTTACCTATAAATAGTTGAACCGCCAGCCAGAACTCCACCAACCCACAACGCTGCGAACAGTGTGTGAGCTGGTTATATAGTGTCCACCCGTACGGTCGGCGTCTGACATCACCGACCGTAGAGCGGGCTGGAAGCGCGTGACGTCAGCCCGTAGGACACGCCAACTGCTAGGGACTGCAAGGTCCAGAATGCGTCAGGGCTGGGGGAGGGGGCGCTCACCGTCACACCATACAGGACGGATAGAGCGGGTGCCGCCCTCTGGAAAGTTCCACCAATGGAAGATGTCGGCTAACAGCCACTGGCGAAAAGGTGGAAAACAGCCCGACCAAACCAGAATGCATGTCACCAGGGTCAACGCCGCGCTAAAAATGGGCCATCCATGGGGGATCGTAGATGACCCTGGGTGCCCATGCAGTCACACCGCATAAATCAAGGGGGGACAATGGCCTGAGGGAAACGGTAATGCACAACAGACAAGACTGACGGCAGTTGTCAAAGGAATAAGTGCAAAAACCAGAGCAGCGAGCCTAGCTGAGGGACCGAGTCAGAGATCATATGGCCCGACACTCTGAGGGAGGGGAAAGAGAAAAGGAACCAGCCGAACAAAAAAGACCAATATGTGTCACCAGATAACCATAGTACATTAAAACATTGTACATAAGTGTAAGGTGGATATGGTATCAAAACATAATATACAACATTATAAACTAACAAATGTATAGATGAAAATTAAAACTGGAATGTCCATAGCATGAAGGGTCAAGAAGAAATACTCAAGACCATTGACGCTAAGACATACACCATATAACTGTGGCCACAGTGGACAACAACAACAACAACAACAACAACAACAACAAAAAAAAAAGAAAAAAAAAAGGGGGGGGGAACTTTTTACAAGATCAATAAACAGAAAACCCGAAATAAATCCTAGATATAGCATCAAAGAAATGATCTAAAACTAAGACTTTCGTTGAATCCTGGAGGATGGGTGGCCCTGAGGTCATAGATCCATCGCGACTCAAGTTGGAGAAGGGTCCTGTCTACACTTCCCCCCCTTGAGTCGAGCGGGACATGCTCCAGGGCCAAAAATTTGATGACATTGGGGTCAAAATTATGATAGTTGCCGACATGCCTACTAACTGCTGTCACTACTTTTCTATTGAGAATGGGTTTCATATGGTCCCTTATTCTCTTAAAGAAGGGTCTTTTGGTTTTCCCAACATAGTATCCCCCGCATTGACACTGGGCCAGATAAATCACCCCCACTGATTGGCAGGTGACTAAATCACGGGTAGAGTGCCAATTGCCATTAGGTAATTTAAACTTAGTTTTGGTGTCTACAAAGCGACAAACATCGCAGTGACCACAAGGCGATGTGCCGCCAATAGATGTATTTGTGGAAACTGAAGTAGGTTTGAAATGACTATGAACCAAGCGATCTCTCAAAGAGGAGACCCGTTTAAAGGTAATTTCTGGGTGTTTTTTTATATATTTATTCACAGTCGAATCTGCTAATAGTAATGGCCAGAATTTTGTTAAAATGTTTCTCATTTCTTTATATTGGGAAGCATACCTAGTAATTACTCTAACCGTATCTGTGGTTGCAGAATTTTTTGAAGAGAAAATTAGAGAACTTATTTTTTGGGTTTTTACCCGATTGAAGGCTCGTTTTAAACATCTATGGCTATAGCCTCTGGCTTTTAATCTCTGGTAGAGGTCTTTCGAGGTAGCTTTAAAATCTGTATCCCTACTGCAGTTCCGCCTAAGCCGAAGGTATTGGCTATAGGGGATACTACGCAGGAGAGGTGCAGGATGTGCACTGTTGGCATGAAGGATGGTATTTCCAGCAGTGGGTTTCCTATATAGACATGAGTGAACTAGCCCTGTGTCATCAATAGAAATATTGAGATCCAAAAAACTAATAGTGGTTTGACTGTAGTTGATGGTAAATTTTAAATTAAAATCATTAATGGACAAAAGATCAAAAAATTGCTGTAATTGAATCTGATCACCTGACCAAAAAATCAATAGGTCATCTATATACCTATACCAGGAGATGATATAGTCCAAAAAGGGAGCAAGATCCTCTCTAGAGAAAACCTGTCGTTCCCACCCCCCCAGGTACAGGTTGGCATACGATGGGGCACACTTAGTCCCCATTGCAACCCCCTGCACCTGGAGGTAGTGGGAAGATCCAAAAAGAAAAACATTATGTTTCAAGAAATGAGAAACATTTTAACAAAATTCTGGCCATTACTATTAGCAGATTCGACTGTGAATAAATATATAAAAAAACACCCAGAAATTACCTTTAAACGGGTCTCCTCTTTGAGAGATCGCTTGGTTCATAGTCATTTCAAACCTACTTCAGTTTCCACAAATACATCTATTGGCGGCACATCGCCTTGTGGTCACTGCGATGTTTGTCGCTTTGTAGACACCAAAACTAAGTTTAAATTACCTAATGGCAATTGGCACTCTACCCGTGATTTAGTCACCTGCCAATCAGTGGGGGTGATTTATCTGGCCCAGTGTCAATGCGGGGGATACTATGTTGGGAAAACCAAAAGACCCTTCTTTAAGAGAATAAGGGACCATATGAAACCCATTCTCAATAGAAAAGTAGTGACAGCAGTTAGTAGGCATGTCGGCAACTATCATAATTTTGACCCCAATGTCATCAAATTTTTGGCCCTGGAGCATGTCCCGCTCGACTCAAAGGGGGGAAGTGTAGACAGGACCCTTCTCCAACTTGAGTCGCGATGGATCTATGACCTCAGGGCCACCCATCCTCCAGGATTCAACGAAAGTCTTAGTTTTAGATCATTTCTTTGATGCTATATCTAGGATTTATTTCGGGTTTTCTGTTTATTGATCTTGTAAAAAGTTCCCCCCCCCTTTTTTTTTTTTTTTTTTTTTTGTTGTTGTTGTTGTTGTCCACTGTGGCCACAGTTATATGGTGTATGTCTTAGCGTCAATGGTCTTGAGTATTTCTTCTTGACCCTTCATGCTATGGACATTCCAGTTTTAATTTTCATCTATACATTTGTTAGTTTATAATGTTGTATATTATGTTTTGATACCATATCCACCTTACACTTATGTACAATGTTTTAATGTACTATGGTTATCTGGTGACACATATTGGTCTTTTTTGTTCGGCTGGTTCCTTTTCTCTTTCCCCTCCCTCAGAGTGTCGGGCCATATGATCTCTGACTCGGTCCCTCAGCTAGGCTCGCTGCTCTGGTTTTTGCACTTATTCCTTTGACAACTGCCGTCAGTCTTGTCTGTTGTGCATTACCGTTTCCCTCAGGCCATTGTCCCCCCTTGATTTATGCGGTGTGACTGCATGGGCACCCAGGGTCATCTACGATCCCCCATGGATGGCCCATTTTGACCCTGGTGACATGCATTCTGGTTTGGTCGGGCTGTTTTCCACCTTTTCGCCAGTGGCTGTTAGCCGACATCTTCCATTGGTGGAACTTTCCAGAGGGCGGCACCCGCTCTATCCGTCCTGTATGGTGTGACGGTGAGCGCCCCCTCCCCCAGCCCTGACGCATTCTGGACCTTGCAGTCCCTAGCAGTTGGCGTGTCCTACGGGCTGACGTCACGCGCTTCTAGCCCGCTCTACGGTCGGTGATGTCAGACGCCGACCGTACGGGTGGACACTATATAACCAGCTCACACACTGTTCGCAGCGTTGTGGGTTGGTGGAGTTCTGGCTGGCGGTTCAACTATTTATAGGTAACAGTCATATACCTTCTTGCTCTTTTTTCTGCCTGTTTATACTCTTTATGATTATAACTTCTTTATCTTAGGCTGTACTTGACAATGTGGAACTGCATCCAACATATAGGATATAGCTATCATAGGCTAAAGTGGGTCTGTCCCTCTTTCCACATTGGATTGTTGGGCTTTAGAATTAGTACTTTTAATCCATCTATTTGATCTTGTCACATTTATTTATTGAGACTATTGTCCACTACGTTCCACTTTGATATGGAACTAACTTCAAAAGCAATTTCAAACGAATAGATAATATATTTTTATTAAAATAAATATCTATTTACAAGATCATTATCTAATTTAATATATGTTTCATATACATCTAGTCGTTTAAACTGCCTGACTAATTTAATTTTTAAACTATGTGTGCCTAATTTTTCTTTGGGGGATATAGGCACACCATGTCATTTATATCAACCTCTATATGTAAACAAATTCCTAAAAATGTGGTTTCTTTTAGTGGCCTCCACAATCTCCATCTGTGGTTTCTTGCAAGCAGACAGTCTCTCCATCTCAGCAAGTGAACATATCTTTGTTTACTTGGCTCTACGTAAGTCATATCTATCAATTGCAATTACTCATTTATTGCATAGTAGACAGACTTCTCCGTCTCTGTATGGTTTGCTTAATTGCGTACCATCGTTTCCTAATTGAGAACTTAAAATTCACAATTTATTTTCTTCCTCTCTGATCTCTGTTTCTCTGTTTTTGGCTTTCAGCCGGTCTCCTATATAGTGTCCACTGTGGTCACCTATCCGCATTTTCTATATATGGGGTGACTTTTGCTCTTGATCCTGCGTTTTTCGGTGTCGAGCAGCAGTCAATACAGACGGCAGGGTAAGTAGCAATGGGAGTGGTCCAGCATAACAATTAGACCTTGTTCATACCTAATTTGTTTGGATATGATATGTAATGCATTTCAATGTATAACTGTATATTTCTTTTTTTCTTCTGTATAGTCATATTTGACAAGTGCGGATGGTCATCGCAAACCCCTGAGGAAGCTGTTTCAAGCGAAACATGTTGGGTTTCCATGCGATTTTATGTTCATCCAAACTCTATGCATTATGACCACCACCTATGTATAATACTGTATATGTACCTAAAAACCCATGATTGGTTTTATATATTTTATATTCCTTTTGTCTAAATTTTGTATTAATAAAATTATCAATTATATCATATTAGAAGCTCTCTCTCTTTGATCAACCTCTGCACCATAAAAATCCCTTTCATCCTACCTCTTTTTTATAACAAATTTTTTTTGGGATGAGGTGCCAATCTTAATGAGTGTTTCGCCAATGAATGGACAACCCAAACATGATAGCTCTATCCGGTGTTTAAATACACCATTTTTCCGTCTATCATTGGGGAACACAACAAACAATTTATTCACGATTGTATATCGTATATCAATGAGAGAGTGTTATGTTCACTTATTAAATTGTTTAACATTATTTACTGCCATACTGTGGTAAATCAGTACGTGGAATCTGTTGAGTTTTTGTCTGTTCTATATATATTTATATATATATATATATATATTTTTTTTTTTTTCACCATGGCTGCCTTTAGTGGTGAAGCATGGGAGGGACTTATGAACAGGGTACAATTAAATAGTAGATCCGGAAACATTTCGGATAGAGATTTAGACCAAGCGTTTCTTAGACTTCAAAGAATATTGGAGAAAAAAGTGCGAATTTTTTGGCATAAACGATATTTTGAAAAATATAATGAAAATAACATAGTACCCTGGGGCCTAAGGGTTCAGATCTTTCCAAACCTCAGGAAGGTAGGGGATCTTCTCAAAACACAATGGGAAGCGAACCTACAATCCTGTTCAATAGGCATGATGACCATCCTATGTACTCAATACGAGCATGAGTTAATCGCATTGGATGCATCTGTCTCCAAATGGTATGAAGAGTACAGTTTGGTCATGACCAGCACAAGATTTAAGAAAAAAGAACAGACTCTCAAAGAACATATAGAATCTTATACAATAGATGTGATTAGGACAAAAGAAGATAAATTTGTACGCGACAAAAACTCATATACTAACAACTTTGCATATAAATGGAATGTTAATACCAATCCGAAACCATTCAGATCAAACAGCTATAGAAGTGCTAAAAAAGATGAAAATGCATCAAATCGTTCCACTAATTCTTCTTTATCTTCTAGTCAATCTACGATTTATCGCGATCTGTCTGGGGACAGACTGCCCAAAAAGTGCAAAGGCAATTCGGATGCAGCATCGACCGAATCATTGCGACACCAACTCGGTACCCCTCTACCACGTCAACCATCCGACGCTCAATCTAAATTGATTTCCTCTCACCTTTCCACCCTATTGCACCCTTCTTCTAATACACTTCGAGGTCCTCAACCCACAGCATCGCATGCTATCGTTTCCACCGCACTCTCTACGTCTGTCACTGCATCACCTATGCACCTTGGTGCAATTCCGAAGGTGAGTAATTCAGATATAATGGTATCACCGTCTGGGACGCTTTTACCATCTGATACCAGGATTGCACCCATTTTTTTAGTGAAGGAATAGATTTTCCTTCACCTTCTGGTAATGCACCTAATTTTACCAAACAGGTTGACGATGATTTGGAATTATCTATAATTAACTTGTCCAGATATAGCCTTTCTGAAAGTGAGATCCAAATATTGAAATTAGGATTGACCTTTTGCCCAGATTCTAATGTTGACAAATTTCATTTCATAAAAGATATACATTTGTTTGCACGTCGTCTTATGTATAAAGTAATTTATGATAAACCTTTAGCTGAATCATCCACATGTGACATTGACAACATCAAGTCACGCATTGCTGAACAGAATGCAATGTCTGATTTGATGGATCTCTGGGAGGAGGGCCATGCCTGTGATGGGGATTCCTGGTGGAGCCATACACCAGATTTGTCTATCGCTGGCATGTCCTTCCCCCCTCCTCAATCTTTTAGATCCAAATCTCGAAACTTTCCACTGTTGAACACCAATCCCAATATTTGGGCCTTTGTTCAACAGGTCTCACATAGTATTCAAACAATGAATCTGGTTTCCTCAGCAACCTCAAATTTAACCATATCACAAAAAGTGCCCATTAAATCTCTACAAAATAATTCTGAGATAATAATCAAACCCGCAGACAAAGGCGGTAATCTTGTCATCATGGATGTGGAGAACTATGAGAATATGTGTATGAAGATTTTGTCCAATGTCGAATGGTACAGACCAATCTCTAAAACTGTGTTGGAAAATTATTATGTCAAGTATCGTCATATTATTCTTAAAGCGTTTCAGCAAGGCACTATAGATCATGATACGTGGAAGTTCTTGGACATCAAGAATCCAAGGACTCCTACATTTTATGCTCTGCCAAAGACACATAAATCATTAACCAATCCGCCAGGACGGCCGATAATTTCAGGCTGTTCAAGTCTCACCGAAAATGCCAGTGCCTTGGTTGATAGCTATCTGTCTCCTCATGTCACCTCTCTTTCATCGTATGTGAAGGACACTATCGATTTATTGAGATTAATTGAGGGTATTCAACTTCCAGCTAACACCTGGCTTGTCTCTCTGGATGTTGAAAGCCTTTATAACACAATACCCCATGATAGGGGTTTGGAGGTTATTGGGGGCCATCTTTCAGAGAGAGGTCCCTCCTCTTGGATATATAACAATTTCGTTTTGGAGTTACTGAGTTACATCTTGAAACATAATGTTTTTCTTTTTGGATCTTCCCACTACCTCCAGGTGCAGGGGGTTGCAATGGGGACTAAGTGTGCCCCATCGTATGCCAACCTGTACCTGGGGGGGTGGGAACGACAGGTTTTCTCTAGAGAGGATCTTGCTCCCTTTTTGGACTATATCATCTCCTGGTATAGGTATATAGATGACCTATTGATTTTTTGGTCAGGTGATCAGATTCAATTACAGCAATTTTTTGATCTTTTGTCCATTAATGATTTTAATTAAAAATTTACCATCAACTACAGTCAAACCACTATTAGTTTTTTGGATCTCAATATTTCTATTGATGACACAGGGCTAGTTCACTCATGTCTATATAGGAAACCCACTGCTGGAAATACCATCCTTCATGCCAACAGTGCACATCCTGCACCTCTCCTGCGTAGTATCCCCTATAGCCAATACCTTCGGCTTAGGCGGAACTGCAGTAGGGATACAGATTTTAAAGCTACCTCGAAAGACCTCTACCAGAGATTAAAAGCCAGAGGCTATAGCCATAGATGTTTAAAACGAGCCTTCAATTGGGTAAAAACCCAAAAAAGAAGTTCTCTAATTTTCTCTTCAAAAAATTCTGCAACCACAGATACGGTTAGAGTAATTACTAGGTATGCTTCCCAATATAAAGAAATGAGAAACATTTTAACAAAATTCTGGCCATTACTATTAGCAGATTCGACTGTGAATAAATATATAAAAAAACACCCAGAAATTACCTTTAAACGGGTCTCCTCTTTGAGAGATCGCTTGGTTCATAGTCATTTCAAACCTACTTCAGTTTCCACAAATACATCTATTGGCGGCACATCGCCTTGTGGTCACTGCGATGTTTGTCGCTTTGTAGACACCAAAACTAAGTTTAAATTACCTAATGGCAATTGGCACTCTACCCGTGATTTAGTCACCTGCCAATCAGTGGGGGTGATTTATCTGGCCCAGTGTCAATGCGGGGGATACTATGTTGGGAAAACCAAAAGACCCTTCTTTAAGAGAATAAGGGACCATATGAAACCCATTCTCAATAGAAAAGTAGTGACAGCAGTTAGTAGGCATGTCGGCAACTATCATAATTTTGACCCCAATGTCATCAAATTTTTGGCCCTGGAGCATGTCCCGCTCGACTCAAGGGGGGGAAGTGTAGACAGGACCCTTCTCCAACTTGAGTCGCGATGGATCTATGACCTCAGGGCCACCCATCCTCCAGGATTCAACGAAAGTCTTAGTTTTAGATCATTTCTTTGATGCTATATCTAGGATTTATTTCGGGTTTTCTGTTTATTGATCTTGTAAAAAGTCCCCCCCCCCCTTTTTTTTTTTTGTTGTTGTTGTTGTTGTCGTCCACTGTGGCCACAGTTATATGGTGTATGTCTTAGCGTCAATGGTCTTGAGTATTTCTTCTTGACCCTTCATGCTATGGACATTCCAGTTTTAATTTTCATCTATACATTTGTTAGTTTATAATGTTGTATATTATGTTTTGATACCATATCCACCTTACACTTATGTACAATGTTTTAATGTACTATGGTTATCTGGTGACACATATTGGTCTTTTTTGTTCGGCTGGTTCCTTTTCTCTTTCCCCTCCCTCAGAGTGTCGGGCCATATGATCTCTGACTCGGTCCCTCAGCTAGGCTCGCTGCTCTGGTTTTTGCACTTATTCCTTTGACAACTGCCGTCAGTCTTGTCTGTTGTGCATTACCGTTTCCCTCAGGCCATTGTCCCCCCTTGATTTATGCGGTGTGACTGCATGGGCACCCAGGGTCATCTACGATCCCCCATGGATGGCCCATTTTGACCCTGGTGACATGCATTCTGGTTTGGTCGGGCTGTTTTCCACCTTTTCGCCAGTGGCTGTTAGCCGACATCTTCCATTGGTGGAACTTTCCAGAGGGCGGCACCCGCTCTATCCGTCCTGTATGGTGTGACGGTGAGCGCCCCCTCCCCCAGCCCTGACGCATTCTGGACCTTGCAGTCCCTAGCAGTTGGCGTGTCCTACGGGCTGACGTCACGCGCTTCTAGCCCGCTCTACGGTCGGTGATGTCAGACGCCGACCGTACGGGTGGACACTATATAACCAGCTCACACACTGTTCGCAGCGTTGTGGGTTGGTGGAGTTCTGGCTGGCGGTTCAACTATTTATAGGTAACAGTCATATACCTTCTTGCTCTTTTTTCTGCCTGTTTATACTCTTTATGATTATAACTTCTTTATCTTAGGCTGTACTTGACAATGTGGAACTGCATCCAACATATAGGATATAGCTATCATAGGCTAAAGTGGGTCTGTCCCTCTTTCCACATTGGATTGTTGGGCTTTAGAATTAGTACTTTTAATCCATCTATTTGATCTTGTCACATTTATTTATTGAGACTATTGTCCACTACGTTCCACTTTGATATGGAACTAACTTCAAAAGCAATTTCAAACGAATAGATAATATATTTTTATTAAAATAAATATCTATTTACAAGATCATTATCTAATTTAATATATGTTTCATATACATCTAGTCGTTTAAACTGCCTGACTAATTTAATTTTTAAACTATGTGTGCCTAATTTTTCTTTGGGGGATATAGGCACACCATGTCATTTATATCAACCTCTATATGTAAACAAATTCCTAAAAATGTGGTTTCTTTTAGTGGCCTCCACAATCTCCATCTGTGGTTTCTTGCAAGCAGACAGTCTCTCCATCTCAGCAAGTGAACATATCTTTGTTTACTTGGCTCTACGTAAGTCATATCTATCAATTGCAATTACTCATTTATTGCATAGTAGACAGACTTCTCCGTCTCTGTATGGTTTGCTTAATTGCGTACCATCGTTTCCTAATTGAGAACTTAAAATTCACAATTTATTTTCTTCCTCTCTGATCTCTGTTTCTCTGTTTTTGGCTTTCAGCCGGTCTCCTATATAGTGTCCACTGTGGTCACCTATCCGCATTTTCTATATATGGGGTGACTTTTGCTCTTGATCCTGCGTTTTTCGGTGTCGAGCAGCAGTCAATACAGACGGCAGGGTAAGTAGCAATGGGAGTGGTCCAGCATAACAATTAGACCTTGTTCATACCTAATTTGTTTGGATATGATATGTAATGCATTTCAATGTATAACTGTATATTTCTTTTTTTCTTCTGTATAGTCATATTTGACAAGTGCGGATGGTCATCGCAAACCCCTGAGGAAGCTGTTTCAAGCGAAACATGTTGGGTTTCCATGCGATTTTATGTTCATCCAAACTCTATGCATTATGACCACCACCTATGTATAATACTGTATATGTACCTAAAAACCCATGATTGGTTTTATATATTTTATATTCCTTTTGTCTAAATTTTGTATTAATAAAATTATCAATTATATCATATTAGAAGCTCTCTCTCTTTGATCAACCTCTGCACCATAAAAATCCCTTTCATCCTACCTCTTTTTTATAACAAATTTTTTTTGGGATGAGGTGCCAATCTTAATGAGTGTTTCGCCAATGAATGGACAACCCAAACATGATAGCTCTATCCGGTGTTTAAATACACCATTTTTCCGTCTATCATTGGGGAACACAACAAACAATTTATTCACGATTGTATATCGTATATCAATGAGAGAGTGTTATGTTCACTTATTAAATTGTTTAACATTATTTACTGCCATACTGTGGTAAATCAGTACGTGGAATCTGTTGAGTTTTTGTCTGTTCTATATATATTTATATATATATATATATTTTTTTTTTTTTTTCACCATGGCTGCCTTTAGTGGTGAAGCATGGGAGGGACTTATGAACAGGGTACAATTAAATAGTAGATCCGGAAACATTTCGGATAGAGATTTAGACCAAGCGTTTCTTAGACTTCAAAGAATATTGGAGAAAAAAGTGCGAATTTTTTGGCATAAACGATATTTTGAAAAATATAATGAAAATAACATAGTACCCTGGGGCCTAAGGGTTCAGATCTTTCCAAACCTCAGGAAGGTAGGGGATCTTCTCAAAACACAATGGGAAGCGAACCTACAATCCTGTTCAATAGGCATGATGACCATCCTATGTACTCAATACGAGCATGAGTTAATCGCATTGGATGCATCTGTCTCCAAATGGTATGAAGAGTACAGTTTGGTCATGACCAGCACAAGATTTAAGAAAAAAGAACAGACTCTCAAAGAACATATAGAATCTTATACAATAGATGTGATTAGGACAAAAGAAGATAAATTTGTACGCGACAAAAACTCATATACTAACAACTTTGCATATAAATGGAATGTTAATACCAATCCGAAACCATTCAGATCAAACAGCTATAGAAGTGCTAAAAAAGATGAAAATGCATCAAATCGTTCCACTAATTCTTCTTTATCTTCTAGTCAATCTACGATTTATCGCGATCTGTCTGGGGACAGACTGCCCAAAAAGTGCAAAGGCAATTCGGATGCAGCATCGACCGAATCATTGCGACACCAACTCGGTACCCCTCTACCACGTCAACCATCCGACGCTCAATCTAAATTGATTTCCTCTCACCTTTCCACCCTATTGCACCCTTCTTCTAATACACTTCGAGGTCCTCAACCCACAGCATCGCATGCTATCGTTTCCACCGCACTCTCTACGTCTGTCACTGCATCACCTATGCACCTTGGTGCAATTCCGAAGGTGAGTAATTCAGATATAATGGTATCACCGTCTGGGACGCTTTTACCATCTGATACCAGGATTGCACCCATTTTTTTAGTGAAGGAATAGATTTTCCTTCACCTTCTGGTAATGCACCTAATTTTACCAAACAGGTTGACGATGATTTGGAATTATCTATAATTAACTTGTCCAGATATAGCCTTTCTGAAAGTGAGATCCAAATATTGAAATTAGGATTGACCTTTTGCCCAGATTCTAATGTTGACAAATTTCATTTCATAAAAGATATACATTTGTTTGCACGTCGTCTTATGTATAAAGTAATTTATGATAAACCTTTAGCTGAATCATCCACATGTGACATTGACAACATCAAGTCACGCATTGCTGAACAGAATGCAATGTCTGATTTGATGGATCTCTGGGAGGAGGGCCATGCCTGTGATGGGGATTCCTGGTGGAGCCATACACCAGATTTGTCTATCGCTGGCATGTCCTTCCCCCCTCCTCAATCTTTTAGATCCAAATCTCGAAACTTTCCACTGTTGAACACCAATCCCAATATTTGGGCCTTTGTTCAACAGGTCTCACATAGTATTCAAACAATGAATCTGGTTTCCTCAGCAACCTCAAATTTAACCATATCACAAAAAGTGCCCATTAAATCTCTACAAAATAATTCTGAGATAATAATCAAACCCGCAGACAAAGGCGGTAATCTTGTCATCATGGATGTGGAGAACTATGAGAATATGTGTATGAAGATTTTGTCCAATGTCGAATGGTACAGACCAATCTCTAAAACTGTGTTGGAAAATTATTATGTCAAGTATCGTCATATTATTCTTAAAGCGTTTCAGCAAGGCACTATAGATCATGATACGTGGAAGTTCTTGGACATCAAGAATCCAAGGACTCCTACATTTTATGCTCTGCCAAAGACACATAAATCATTAACCAATCCGCCAGGACGGCCGATAATTTCAGGCTGTTCAAGTCTCACCGAAAATGCCAGTGCCTTGGTTGATAGCTATCTGTCTCCTCATGTCACCTCTCTTTCATCGTATGTGAAGGACACTATCGATTTATTGAGATTAATTGAGGGTATTCAACTTCCAGCTAACACCTGGCTTGTCTCTCTGGATGTTGAAAGCCTTTATAACACAATACCCCATGATAGGGGTTTGGAGGTTATTGGGGGCCATCTTTCAGAGAGAGGTCCCTCCTCTTGGATATATAACAATTTCGTTTTGGAGTTACTGAGTTACATCTTGAAACATAATGTTTTTCTTTTTGGATCTTCCCACTACCTCCAGGTGCAGGGGGTTGCAATGGGGACTAAGTGTGCCCCATCGTATGCCAACCTGTACCTGGGGGGGTGGGAACGACAGGTTTTCTCTAGAGAGGATCTTGCTCCCTTTTTGGACTATATCATCTCCTGGTATAGGTATATAGATGACCTATTGATTTTTTGGTCAGGTGATCAGATTCAATTACAGCAATTTTTTGATCTTTTGTCCATTAATGATTTTAATTAAAAATTTACCATCAACTACAGTCAAACCACTATTAGTTTTTTGGATCTCAATATTTCTATTGATGACACAGGGCTAGTTCACTCATGTCTATATAGGAAACCCACTGCTGGAAATACCATCCTTCATGCCAACAGTGCACATCCTGCACCTCTCCTGCGTAGTATCCCCTATAGCCAATACCTTCGGCTTAGGCGGAACTGCAGTAGGGATACAGATTTTAAAGCTACCTCGAAAGACCTCTACCAGAGATTAAAAGCCAGAGGCTATAGCCATAGATGTTTAAAACGAGCCTTCAATTGGGTAAAAACCCAAAAAAGAAGTTCTCTAATTTTCTCTTCAAAAAATTCTGCAACCACAGATACGGTTAGAGTAATTACTAGGTATGCTTCCCAATATAAAGAAATGAGAAACATTTTAACAAAATTCTGGCCATTACTATTAGCAGATTCGACTGTGAATAAATATATAAAAAAACACCCAGAAATTACCTTTAAACGGGTCTCCTCTTTGAGAGATCGCTTGGTTCATAGTCATTTCAAACCTACTTCAGTTTCCACAAATACATCTATTGGCGGCACATCGCCTTGTGGTCACTGCGATGTTTGTCGCTTTGTAGACACCAAAACTAAGTTTAAATTACCTAATGGCAATTGGCACTCTACCCGTGATTTAGTCACCTGCCAATCAGTGGGGGTGATTTATCTGGCCCAGTGTCAATGCGGGGGATACTATGTTGGGAAAACCAAAAGACCCTTCTTTAAGAGAATAAGGGACCATATGAAACCCATTCTCAATAGAAAAGTAGTGACAGCAGTTAGTAGGCATGTCGGCAACTATCATAATTTTGACCCCAATGTCATCAAATTTTTGGCCCTGGAGCATGTCCCGCTCGACTCAAGGGGGGGAAGTGTAGACAGGACCCTTCTCCAACTTGAGTCGCGATGGATCTATGACCTCAGGGCCACCCATCCTCCAGGATTCAACGAAAGTCTTAGTTTTAGATCATTTCTTTGATGCTATATCTAGGATTTATTTCGGGTTTTCTGTTTATTGATCTTGTAAAAAGTCCCCCCCCCCTTTTTTTTTTTTGTTGTTGTTGTTGTTGTCGTCCACTGTGGCCACAGTTATATGGTGTATGTCTTAGCGTCAATGGTCTTGAGTATTTCTTCTTGACCCTTCATGCTATGGACATTCCAGTTTTAATTTTCATCTATACATTTGTTAGTTTATAATGTTGTATATTATGTTTTGATACCATATCCACCTTACACTTATGTACAATGTTTTAATGTACTATGGTTATCTGGTGACACATATTGGTCTTTTTTGTTCGGCTGGTTCCTTTTCTCTTTCCCCTCCCTCAGAGTGTCGGGCCATATGATCTCTGACTCGGTCCCTCAGCTAGGCTCGCTGCTCTGGTTTTTGCACTTATTCCTTTGACAACTGCCGTCAGTCTTGTCTGTTGTGCATTACCGTTTCCCTCAGGCCATTGTCCCCCCTTGATTTATGCGGTGTGACTGCATGGGCACCCAGGGTCATCTACGATCCCCCATGGATGGCCCATTTTTAGCGCGGCGTTGACCCTGGTGACATGCATTCTGGTTTGGTCGGGCTGTTTTCCACCTTTTCGCCAGTGGCTGTTAGCCGACATCTTCCATTGGTGGAACTTTCCAGAGGGCGGCACCCGCTCTATCCGTCCTGTATGGTGTGACGGTGAGCGCCCCCTCCCCCAGCCCTGACGCATTCTGGACCTTGCAGTCCCTAGCAGTTGGCGTGTCCTACGGGCTGACGTCACGCGCTTCTAGCCCGCTCTACGGTCGGTGATGTCAGACGCCGACCGTACGGGTGGACACTATATAACCAGCTCACACACTGTTCGCAGCGTTGTGGGTTGGTGGAGTTCTGGCTGGCGGTTCAACTATTTATAGGTAACAGTCATATACCTTCTTGCTCTTTTTTCTGCCTGTTTATACTCTTTATGATTATAACTTCTTTATCTTAGGCTGTACTTGACAATGTGGAACTGCATCCAACATATAGGATATAGCTATCATAGGCTAAAGTGGGTCTGTCCCTCTTTCCACATTGGATTGTTGGGCTTTAGAATTAGTACTTTTAATCCATCTATTTGATCTTGTCACATTTATTTATTGAGACTATTGTCCACTACGTTCCACTTTGATATGGAACTAACTTCAAAAGCAATTTTAAACGAATAGATAATATATTTTTATTAAAATAAATATCTATTTACAAGATCATTATCTAATTAAATATATGTTTCATATACATCTAGTCGTTTAAACTGCCTGACTAATTTAATTTTTAAACTATGTGTGCCTAATTTTTCTTTGGGGGATATAGGCACACCATGTCATTTATATCAACCTCTATATGTAAACAAATTCCTAAAAATGTGGTTTCTTTTAGTGGCCTCCACAATCTCCATCTGTGGTTTCTTGCAAGCAGACAGTCTCTCCATCTCAGCAAGTGAACATATCTTTGTTTACTTGGCTCTACGTAAGTCATATCTATCAATTGCAATTACTCATTTATTGCATAGTAGACAGACTTCTCCGTCTCTGTATGGTTTGCTTAATTGCGTACCATCGTTTCCTAATTGAGAACTTAAAATTCACAATTTATTTTCTTCCTCTCTGATCTCTGTTTCTCTGTTTTTGGCTTTCAGCCGGTCTCCTATATAGTGTCCACTGTGGTCACCTATCCGCATTTTCTATATATGGGGTGACTTTTGCTCTTGATCCTGCGTTTTTCGGTGTCGAGCAGCAGTCAATACAGACGGCAGGGTAAGTAGCAATGGGAGTGGTCCAGCATAACAATTAGACCTTGTTCATACCTAATTTGTTTGGATATGATATGTAATGCATTTCAATGTATAACTGTATATTTCTTTTTTTCTTCTGTATAGTCATATTTGACAAGTGCGGATGGTCATCGCAAACCCCTGAGGAAGCTGTTTCAAGCGAAACATGTTGGGTTTCCATGCGATTTTATGTTCATCCAAACTCTATGCATTATGACCACCACCTATGTATAATACTGTATATGTACCTAAAAACCCATGATTGGTTTTATATATTTTATATTCCTTTTGTCTAAATTTTGTATTAATAAAATTATCAATTATATCATATTAGAAGCTCTCTCTCTTTGATCAACCTCTGCACCATAAAAATCCCTTTCATCCTACCTCTTTTTTATAACATATTAAAAAATGTATTTTCTTCAGTTTAGGCCGATACGTATTCTTCTACATACTTTTGGTATACTTGACACTATTTTGGGACCATTGCCATTTTTACAGCGACCAGTGCTATAAAAATGCACTGGTTAAGCCCTGTACACACGATCAGATATCCTATGGATTCTAATCTGATGGTTTTTTCCATCGGAAATCCGATGAAGCTGACTTCCATCAGTCTTGCCTACACACCATCAGTCAAAAATCCGAACCGCCCCAAACGCGGTGACGTAAAACACTCCGATGAGCTGAGAAAAAGGAAGTTCAATGCTTCTGAGCATGCGTCGACTTGATTCTGAGCATGCGTGGGTTTTTTATCCGATGGACTTGCCCACAGACGATCGGAATTTGCTATCGGTTTTTTATCCATCGGATAATTTTAAAACATGTTCTATTTTTTAAAACCGATGGAAAAAAGACCGATGGGTCCCATACATGATCGGTTTGTCTGATGAAAACAATCCATCGGACGGTTTTCATCAGTTAAACTGATCGTGTGTACGGGGCTTTACTGTAAAAATGACACTGGCAGTGAAGGGGTAAACCAGGAGGGGGCGCTGTAGGGGTTAAGTGTGCCCTGATTTGTGTTTCTTACTGTGGGGGGGCGTGGCTTAGCGTGTGACGTCACTGATCGTCGTTCCCTATTACAGGAAACAGACGATCAGTGACGGCTCACTAGGAAGCACGGGAGAGGTTTGTTTACACTTACCTTTCCCCATTCTTCCTCTCTGTGACCCGATCGTGGGACACCAGTGGCAATCGGGTCTGCTGTTCTCGCAGGGACGGTCATGGAGAAGAGGACCGGGTCGCGAGCGCGCCGCCGGCGTCGTGCTCGCGGCCCACGGCTGGGCTCTTAAAGAGGACTTACCTGTACGCCCATGTACCCAGCCGTGCCATTCTGCCGACGTACATCGGCGTGCGGCGGTCCTCAAGCGGTTAATTAGATCTGCTCGGTCCATTTCTTCTACTTCTAAAATCCTTGCTTTGATGTTTTCACTCTTATATCCTTTATGGACAAATTTATGTCCCATTGTTTCTGCTTGGGTTAGGAAATCATTCTTTTGGGTGCAATTTCTTTGCAGATGCATCATTTGATCCCTCGGGATGTTGCAGAGCCAATTTTGATGGTGACAACTCTCCATAGGTAGGTAACTATTTTTGTCCACATTCTTAAAGTGCGTTTTCGTGCTAAGTAAGTTACCTTCTTGTATTATTTCTAGAGCTAGGAACGATACATTCTTACTACTTATATCCCTAGAAAGTGTAATATTTCTCCAGGAAGTGTACCAACCGTTTTTTTTCACCTTCCCATAGTATAAAGATATCATCAATGTACCTCTTGAAAATGTCAAGTTCTGTGGGTGTGTCCATGAAGACAGTTTCGTCCCCAGTCTTTTGGTAATAGTAGTTGCGGTTATACCAAAAATAACTATTCTTTAAACAAAAAAACAAAAATCCAAACACTTAACAAGATATTTCCTCTGAGAACACGGCAGTGAGGTGTGTTTTCTCAGACCCCATTTGTGGCTTCACAAGCCTGATGATGGAATATCACAGTATATAATGAAGATACGTCGGCCGTTGCCAATATCCAAGGTCCTCCTTCTTTCGGTATTTCTTCTAAAATTTGTAACATCTGTTTTGTGTCTCTTAGGTATGCTCTTGTGTTTTTCACAGCTGGTTGTAAATAATTGTCTATATACTGCTCCATTCTTGCGGTCAAGGAATCTATCCCATTCACTATCGGTCTGGGGGGAGGATTTACATTGTCTTTGTGTAACTTGGGCAGTGAATATATAATGGGTGTCCAACATGATTCCGGGATCAGATATTTGGCCTCTTTTTTATTCAGAATATTTCTCTTCAGGCCCAAATGGACGACTAATACAAGTTCCTTCCTACAGCTGAATACAGAATTACTTGGTAATCGGTTGTAGGTGTTTTCATCTCCTAGTAATCTAGAACTCTATATTTGTATACAAAAAAGCAAGGAGAGAGGCGCCTCTAAGTGCAGTAGTGTAAAACAACTTTTTAATAGTAAATACATAATACACTCACATTTTGGTGAATGAATACAGGCGTATAAAACATGTCAGGATGACGACGACCAGCTGCTGCAGATCACAGTACACAGGTTTCCAGCTCAGCTGTGTGAGGCAGGAGTGTCTCTTATAGATAGATATGCCGGCTTCCAGGGACAGCAATCCTGTGGAGTGTAGAAAAGCGAGGCTTGGAACGCACAAGTGACTGGATGGCAGGGAGTGACGTCATCAAAGATGGACGCGTTTCGTGAGCGTGCGGGCTTGCGGTGTCCTGGCAAGTCGCGCTCCTTTTTCAGCATGACATGAGGGCGGAAGTGTATAGACGCCTATTATAGAGGAGAGATGAGCTCGATTGGGTGGCGCAGAAGGAGAGGGTAGTGTCCAATTGGAAGAAGGAAAAAAGGTAATGTGGTCACAGTCACGGAGGAAAGAAAGCAGGAACGAATATAGATGAATAAACATAAAAGAAAAGAAAGATAAGGGAAAGGGAAAAGAAGGAAAGGAGTGGGACGGTGGCTACAAGGCTAAATGCAATATAAAAGATGATAAATATAGATGACACTGGGATATTATGGGGTTCTGAGAGTAGGAATACTGGTGATTAATAATTAACATAGATGCAGACAGTGCTGCAGAGAAAACAAATATAAAATTGAATTAAGTTAAATGGAAGGAATCAGAAAGGGAAAAGAAATAATAACACAGAACACAAACAAGGTTGTGGCTGTGTTGTATATTGGTAAATGGAACCGCTACAGGTAATGCAGCGGGAATATACAGGAAAATAAATAAAAAAATATCTCCTTATAAATGCTAATGGGGAATGAAAGAATAATGCCCTATTAAGTCCTATTAAGTAGGTGGGATATGGGACGGAAAGAGGAAAATAACACATAACATGATTACTGCGGTGATGTCTAAGGGGAGGGGAAGGGAAGGGGAGGGTATTATTATAAGATATGTATTTATTAACTATGGGAGGGCGGGGGGGGGGGGCGACGCAGAGTTCCTGAATGAGGAAAAGTGGACAATAGATGACAGGGGAAAGGGGAAGAATGGACTGAAGAAGGAAAATATATATTTGTCATGCTGATAAATATAAAAATAAATGTAAATATAAACGCAGGTATATACATACATGGATATTGTTAAACTAATAAAATATGTTCATCAAACTAGATGTAGTAACATGTACCACATCCACCACCAAGGTGCAGAAATGAATAAAATTAATTGAGTGAGAGCACATGTGCTCACATGTACAATGTATACGCAAAGAGTAATATGATAATATGCCGAAAAAAAATATAGTAGATTAAGTCACTATGTTAGAAATGTCACCTGACATAAGGGAAGTAAGAAAAATTTATATATAGAGAGTAGTAAAAGATTGTTTTAAAAAATACATATCTACATGCATTTATACATAAAAGAAATTATATCTACATAAAAATGTATATATAAAAACAATTCCTATTAAAATTAATTTTAAAATTGTAAAGGATATAAAATATAAAAATATAAAATATAAAATATTTACTAGTACATGCAGGCCTGTAGGAATATGCAATAAATAATGAAGGTAATAAACAGGTAAGTGGCAATCAAAGTGAGGAAATAAATTCAAGTGATATATATAAAGTAATTTATAAAATTGTGGAAATCTCGATCCCTTCATTTATACCGCCAGGTGAGAGGACATCTAAAGTGTAAATCCAAAAAGTTTCCCTGGCGCATAGCTTTTTGAACCGCTCTGCTGCTGTAAATGAGCGAGGGATCTGTTCGATCACCCAAACTTTAAGGTCACTGGTAGATTTATTGTGGGCTACACAGAAGTGTCTGGGGACACTGTGGGGGTCGGTGCCTACTTCTATTAACCTCCTGTGTTCCCCAAACCTGACTCGTAGCGCTCGTATGGTGCGGCCAACATACATAAGGCCGCAGGGGCAACTTAGGCCGTACACTACAAAATCAGATGAACAATTATAAAACTCTTTGAGTGGAAAGGTTTTACCCTTTGTAGAAAAGGATTTTTGTCCATGATGGACAAAGTGGCAAGTTTTGCATAAAGTTTTATTGCACTTGTACATGCCAACTAACGGTATGAGAACTAGTGGTGCAAGAGAAAGGGAGCCGCTCAGGTGTGGGAATCCTTCAAATCACCTCCTCCCAGCAGACAAAGGTGCAAGCAATGCTATTGACAGCAAACAGGAACGAAAAAGTCTTCTGGACTGCAGCACTCAAAAATAAAAGCCTTTATTTTAAAATAAGGAATCCAAAATACACACTGTACAACGGTACACAGGTCAAAAAAATATGGCTGACATGTTTCGCACTATGCTAGTGCTTATTCATAGCTGATGAGAACTAGTGGTGTAGTAGTACAGGTACGAGGACGAATCTTACTGGGAGCCAATTTGCTTTTAAGGTTGGGTGCTCTGCGGTACGTTACTTTGGGGCGTGCGGGAATGGTCGATTTGAGGGCTGGATCCTGCAAAAGGATCTTCCAATGGTTGGCTAGGATGCTTTCCATTTTTTTATATTCAAAATGGAAGGTAGTAGTGAAACGGAGGGAGTGATTCTCTGCCTCACAAACTATTTTAGGGGGTTTACCCTTAAGGTAAAAAAGAAAGGCCTCTTCGATAAGGTCATCCGGGTACTCTTTCTCACTGAATTTTTTCTTCAGGAGCTTGCTTTGGTCAATGTAATCTAATGCCCCGTACACACGATCATTTTTAATGTCATTTTTTAAACCGACGTTTTTCTCCTCGTTTTTTTTTCATGTTTCCTCTCAAGCCTGCCTTGCGTACACACCATCATTAAAAAAAACGATCAAGCAAAGCGCAGTGACGTTCAACACGTACGACGGCACTATAAAGGGGAAGTTCCGTTCGAATGACGCCACCCTTTGGGACACTTTTGCTAATTCCGTGTTACCGCGTGTTAAGTAAAAGTTTGGTGAGAGACGATTCGCGCTTTTCAGTCTTCGTGCTTTGAAGATCGTTTTCGGGAGTTCAGTTTGCGCCTGTGGGTTCGTATCTGTTTAGCACTGCTTGTAGTCAGTTCGTATCTGTTTATTCAGTGCGGCCTGCTCTGCACGTTCGTGTTTTTCAGCTTGTTCTTCATAGGCCTTGCTGTTCTTCCGTGCGTTCTTCTAGTTCGTTCTGTTCAGCCGACCGTTATCTAGCCATGTTGCAACTACGTACTCGTCGTAGAGTTCGTGCTGTAGTTGGTGCAGGGGTTCATGCTGTATCCCGACTCCATGCCATGAGCAGGGTCAGGAGGAGTTCATGGACCAAGAATTGGTTGCTCCAGCGGCACCAATTCTGTCACATGCCTTTGTTGCGGGAGATCAGGGAGAATAATCCTGATGATTTCAGGAATTTCCTCAGGATGTCTGACCCCGTATTTCAGCAGTTGTTGGCTTTGGTGTCCCCCTATATTACCAGGCAGGACACCGTTATGCGGGAAGCCATCAGTGCTGAGCAGAGGCTCATCGCGATACCTGGCTACTGGGAGAAGCCTGCAGGACCTTAAGTTCTCCACAGGCATATCCCCCCAGGCTCTGGGGATCATTATACCAGAGACTTGTTCTGCCATCCTTCAAGTTTTGCAGGAGGACTATATTAAGGTAAGTGTTCTTCTTCAAAAATTCACATTGTATGGTTTTTATTTTTGGATATTTTTAATTTGCTTTATTTGCAGTCCCTAATTCACATGATTCTTAGCTGCAGGGAATGTCCCCTTTCTCCCCATGTTTTATTATTTAAAGTTTGGGGTTTGGGGTTTGAGGCCTACCTGTAAATTTGGCTTACCTAACCTCACCAGCATGCTATCCTGGGGCCATACCTACCTTGCCTAGTCATTTCCATGTTTTTTATTATATGTTCCATCGTAGTGCTTTACCCAAAACGCACCCTAAATTTTGCCTAGGAATGTTTCATTTTTGTTAACTTCAATACAGAGTGCTACAGCCTTCATGTGTGATATTCCCAACTCATCTTCAACCCCCCCCCCCCATAATGTTTTTTTTTTTTTTTTTTTTCTTGCTTCCAATTTTTTTTTTTTTGAACAGTTTCTACCAATGTTGGCCATGAATGTGTGTATGAAATCAGCTTTCAATGTTTCTGGCTCCAAGTATTAATTTGTTATTTCTTTAATTCCACAGTTCCCTTCTTCGCCACATGAATGGCAGAATGTGGCTTCCGAGTTTGCCCAGCGATGGAACTTTCCGAACTGTGGAGGAGCCATCGACGGCAAACATGTTCGGGTCGTCCCACCACCCCATTTGGGATCCTTTTATTATAATTATAAGGGGTTCCACAGCGTCGTGATGATGGCAGTGGTGTCGGCCACCTACGAGTTCCTCTATGTGGACGTTGGCAAGAATGGCAGGATGTCTGATGGAGGAGTTTTTGCCCAGACGGAGTTTGGAGAACGGCTCCTTTTAGATCTGCTGGCCTTGCCACCAGCGGAGCAGAATGTGGAGGGACTACCTTTTGTGTTTGTGGCGGATGAGGCGTTTGGCCTGGGACCCCATTTGATGAGGCCATTCCCGCAACGCACCCTCACCCCTGAGAGGAGGGTTTTCAATTATCGGCTGGCCAGAGCCAGAAGGGTGGTGGAAAATGCGTTTGGAATCATGGCCAGCCGATTTCGCCTCTTCCTTACCTCCATCCACCTTGCCCCATACAAATGGAACCATGTGGTTATGACGTGCTGTGTGCTGCATAATTTCCTAAGGGTGCATTCAACGAGTTATATATCTTTGAGTGGGCCTGAGGCCTCTTTAATCAATGCAGAAACTTTGGTGGCCCTGGAACCTGGCCGTCCTGGCTTGGCCCCCCCAACCGGACGTGAGGTCCGTAACCAATATGTGGACTATTTTATGGGTAGGGGGGCCATTGAAATGCCAGACAATCTATAATAATTGTATACCAAAAAAATAAAACTTTTTCTTGAGTAAAGATTGGTTTGTATTTTTTATTGTATAATGTTTGATGTTTCTGGTAGGTTTACCTAGTGCACTTGTTTTGCCATGTGGATTAAACAATCTTTTAATTAGCCTTCATTGTCAGTGTAAACACCAAACATTGATTAGTTTACTCAGCACCACATTTACATAATGAAGCCACAATGATTTGTTATGTAAAAATACCTTTATTTTTTTGGTTTAGGTGGGCAACTTCCTTAGAAATGTGGATGTTCCCTTAATTTCGGGTGTATTAAAACGCATGACCAACCATGCATAAACAAACTATATTTGTCAAAATTTTGAAAAAGCTAAACATGTGCTAGTCATTAAAGGGTAAAATAACAAAAAAACATAGAAAACTCTGCAAGTAAAACGTTATTTGGTGTAAAAACATTAGACACGCCCAAGCACAGCCATGATATTTTGGAGCCTTTCCTCCACCCGCTTTGTATTTGCCCTGATCTCTAGCAAGTCTCCCTTAATTTTTTCGAGGTCACGACAGCAGACCATCAGGTATTGGATCAGGATCTGGGCACTGTGATGTGTCAACTTATTGGGGTCTTCGGCCAGAACTGCACCTAAATGTAAAAATAAATATGTAGGATAGAATATGTAGGCCTACATCTATTTAACATGCATGTGTCTGGTTTCTCTCTGACCTGTGGTGGTGCCACTTTCCACTTCCACAACATCACATTCCTCTCCATCCTGGGGTTCTGGGGGTATTGTTGTAGGTATTGCAATTCTCGTCTCATCTGAGGTAGCTTTTCGAATCCCTAGGGAGATTGAAATAAAAGGAATAGTTTCATTAGTAGCGACTCAATTTTGCTAAAATAAGAAACATGAAAAAAAAACTTTGTAATCATTCTTTTGAAGCATGCTCCATTTTAAATTTTACCCCCTGTGCCAACCGGGACAAATGATTGGATACATAGCCCAAACCAGAGCATATACATTTTGAACACAAATTTTAAACATTGTAACACCCCAAAGTATCTACAATGGATCACCTGTGTGTGACACCCTCAAGCTTTTTGGCTTTAGGCCCACACTTGTCCTACTGCGTTCAGATGTTTCATCAGCTGCTGAGCATTCACTCCCTTTAACATTACCATGCATATCATTTTTTCAAACGAACAAATGTCCTTTGGATTAGCACACAAAAAATAAGTGAGGCCCAAATTTACTCCCCCAAATAAACCAAAATACATGGGTGTTCACACTGGATGATCCTAAAACATCGTTTGAGGAACTGTACGGAGAAAGAGGTTTAAATACGTCCGTTTAGTGCCGGTTCACACTTGTGCGAGTTGATACCGAATGCGATGCGTTAAACACAAACTAGATTCGCATGTCATCCAAAAAGTAATTGTTTTCAATGATGGTGGTTCACATCTATGCGTTGCGATTCCTCTCCGAATGCGATGCGATGAAAAAAAGGGTCTTGTGCGAGTTTAGAGTGTTGCGTTGCGAATTTGGTCTCCATAGACATCAATGTAAATCGTTCTGGAATCGCATTTGATGGTTCACATATGTGTGAATTCCACCACACTATTCTCCACAAAAACATTAATCGCAGCTATGTCCCACTCCTGAAATTCGCATTAAAATCGCGGCAAAAACGCGGTAAATTCGCGGTAAATTCGCACCTCAGAATGGAGTGAAAAAACGGAACAAATTCACAGCGCAGCAGTGTGAACCGGCACTAAGTGGCATAACTCTCAATGTCATTATCAAAAGAGGGTAATTTTAAAGCATTATCAAAAGAAGAACGGAATGCGCTGCATTAAAACGATGCTATTAATTCCACCGTGACGAATGTGCCATCTCCATTTCCAACATTAGCTTTACCAAAACGAGCGCTCCCGTCTCATAGTTGCTTCTGAGCATGCGCGTTTTTTTTCACGTAGTGAAAGCATACACACTATCGTTTTTCACGTCGTTAAAAAAAACAACATGAAAAACGACGTGAAAAAAGAGAGCATGTCCGGAATTTTTAATGGCCGTTTTTCACGTCATTAAAAATGCTCTGGAGCCTACACACGATCATTTTTAATGGCCATTTTTTAAAATGGCATTTTTAACGGCATGAAAAACGATCGTGTGTATGGGGCATAAGTCTCTGGTACAGTTCTGTCTGAGTCGGCAAAACTGTCCTTTTGAAATATTATTAATCCATTTGGGAAAATGGCAGCTCGTGTGATGAAGGTAGGAGTTGCCGGCAGTAGGCTTGATGTCGTTTTTGGAGATGATGGCCAGGCTCTCTCGGTCAAAGGCTAGCTTTTCAGTTTTACTCAGAACATGGTTTCTGTTCATCTATGACGGCTGCCCTGTGCAAAGTGGATTCCTTCCATCCCTGTTTCTCTCACATACATCATAGTATGTAGATAGACTTTATGGACTTCCTTTTAGACCATTCACATATACTATATGGTGTTGTACATTATACCCTTTTTTTGTCATTTCTTGCTATTTTAACTTATTTTAATTAATTTAATCCTATTGATCAACTGGGGAAATATATGTTTACGTGGATATTGTGCGCCATTACTTTCTTGTATACAAAAAAGCCCCAACGCTAAGAGACAAAATTGTTAAGAATATTCCAGATCCACCTACGATCAGTTTTACATTTTTTACAGGAAAATGATTTTACCAATGCAAACGATGCTTTGCTTATACTAAAACCAAAGGTCCAGTCGAAAAGAAATTCAAGTTCACTTCTACTAGTACAGGCAATACATATGAAATCAACGAAGGGGCTGTGTATGCCCTGGAATGTAGTTGCGGTTTACAGTACATAGGGCATACAAAAAGACTGTTGAAAGTACGTATCAAAGAGCACGTACAGAACATCATTAAGGGATTCGATAAACATAGTGTTTCCAAGCATTTTGCCACACATCACAACCAGGACCCTACCCATTTGAGATTTGGGGGTATCGAACCTTATAAAAAGAACCTGGAGGAGTGGACACAAAGTAAGAACCCTCAGCCAGTTGGAATCCAAATGGATTTTTATTTTGGATACCTTTGCACCTCAGGACTAAATATAGATATTGATTTGAATTGTTTTATCAGTGATTTTTAAGTATTTACATGACATACATAATTTTAGCGTAATTTTTATATTTCATCATATATAACTCTTTTAGTGCATAAATTTTAATACTTTTATATAAAATGTAAATTTCTTGACAGACTCCATGGCAGACTACGTGTGGGTTAACCCCGTCTCCTCTCCAATGCTATAGGACCCCATACCCATAAGATTGAGCTTACTGCTATGCACTGTGTTCCTTTTTTGTCCTCCTCCATGGACCCTACATCAAGTGGTTTCTGTGCGATGTCCATTTAGGATATTTTCCTGCTCTTGGTACTAAGCTGTGCGGTGAGAACCAGGGCCCAGCTATGAGCGGGCGAGTGTTTTTTTGAGCCTATATTTACCCCTATGGTGGAAGGGAGGTGGCCTTGGAGTACCAGGACGGACGTCGGGCAGAAGCGCCTATTTGGCTGGCAAGGTCTGAAATCTCTTCCGTTTTTTCATCCATGGCAGATGTTTATGTTTGTTGTTTGTCATACCTTCCTGTTATCATACCTTTCAAACAGCTGCCTTCTCGGCCATGGAACGTGTCTGCGTTCCAGGACGCTGCATCTCTTCTGGATTTCCCGGCCGCCGCTCGTCTGCGCATGTGCCAGGCCTCGGCGACACTGAGGCTTGGTTTCGCGCGTGCGCAGCGTGGTGGGGGAGTCCGTGGCTGCACAGGCGCTGTTTGGCCGGCCTCCTCAGTGCAGGAGCGTGACGGAGGCCGGCTGTGACGTCATTCCGGCGGGGGATTTAAGTTGCTGGGAAGCCCATGATGGGTGGGATACCTGTGGGCAGCCAGCGACAGCATCCCGGAGCTCAGCACCACCTAGGGCAAGGTAAGCCCTGTATTCTTTGGCTTATTGTGTGTTTCCTCTTCCCTTAAAGGGGAACCAAATAAAATAAATATATATATATATATATACCGTATATATATATATATATATATATATATATATATATCTATATCTATGATATATGTATATTTAATTTCCTCCTTTGATGCTTATGTTTTAGTCCAAGTGGTGTATGGTTCTTCCTGCTTTACTTGTTTATGGTCGATTGTTAAAACAACCATGGACAGGTCTCCGCCTTCGTGTGGCCAGCCCTCTCGCACAAGGTATGTGCGGATGAGGGGAGGGGGATGGTATGCATAAGGTTATTCATTAGGAGGCACTAATAGCTTTCCTGGTTCCCCCTCTCCCCTTTCTCTGTCTTATCTTATCTCCTTACAGCCCTGCTAGATCAGACCATCAGTTAACGGCCCTAGTCGACAGTGACCTTGCCAGGCCGCAATAACATGCATCTTCTAGGTCCAGACGTGACTCTCCGTCTAGGACCCACCATCAGAGGGGATGTTCCCATTCCTCCTCCAAACAAAAGAGATGTTTACATTCCTCCTCCAGTCACCGCTACCACCACCATGACAGCCTCTCTGACCACAGAACCTGCTGGGGATGTGGGACCGGAGTCCCAGAGGGCAAATCTTTGTGATCCTTGTTATGCCCGGGCGGTTGGAGAAAAAGAGACGGAGAAACAACACATTGAGTCTCTTGTCAAGAGTGTGGTGCAACAGTCCTTAAAAGGAGTTAGGCAACTCCCACACGTGGAGCCAGTCCACCACTCTTTCTGGCTCTCTGGCAGATGAGGCCCAGGAGGATCCCGGCCACTCCCAGCCCTATGATGCCTCCCATGATTCCCCGCAGATCGAGGGAGATGAGTTTGTTGTGGGCTTTGACTATTCCTTGGTCTCCCCACTAATTAGGGCGGTCAAGGAGACCCTGAAATTGGAGGATACATTCGCTCCCCCAGAGAAGCAGAGGAAATTCTTTAAACAATTGGGGAAGGAGTGCTCCAACTTTCCACTCCTTCCTGAACTAAAGGACATTTTTGAGGAAGAATGGAGCAAGGGAGATAAGAAGGTCTCTATGTTGAACACAACCTCCAGATTATACCCCTTCAAGGCTGAGGAAGTAAAGCATCTGGAAAATTCTCCCCTCATTGATGCAGCGCTAATGCGTCTAACTAAACATGTCACACTCCTGTTAGAGGATACAGTATCTTTCAAAGACAGCCTTGAGAGGAAGATAGATCAAGACCTTAAAAGGATCTATGCTTTGGCTGGAATGGGCGCAAACCGGCCTTGGCCCTTGCGGTTACGTCTAAAGCTATAAAAGTTTGGATAGAAAACGTGGACTGTGTTCTGAGAGGAGTCTCAGAAGAGCTGGCTCAGGGCTCGGCAGTCCAAGAACTCAAGCTGGCAGTCGCCTTCTTGGGGGAGGCCTCGATCGCTTTATTATTCGCCTGCTGGCTCCATCTATGCTGTCCTCGGTTACAGCCAAACGGGCCTTATGGTTGCGCCCTTGGCTGGCCGACCCAGCGTCCAAGCAGGCCTGGTGTAAAATTCCCTTTGAGTGGCCCTCACTATTTGGTAACAGGCTTGACAGTGCCATATCTCGGGCCACAGGGGGGAAGTCGGGGTTCTTTCCCCAGGATAGGCGTCTGTTCAATCAGAAGAAGCTTCAGCAAAGACGCAGTACTGAGCGATCGAGGGAAGCTCACTCCTACAGGCTCGGACGGGATTTCAGGAAAAATTGGAGCTGAGGACAGGCACCCTTTCAGAAGTCCGCCAAGAGACAGGCGCCTGGTGGTTGCGAACCGGCTAAGTCCTTTTGAGAGCGGGTCGGGTACGAGCTCTTCTGCTTCTCTTCTGGCACGTCTGGGCGGCCTCGATCTCGGGCTACTGGACCATCAAGATGGTCTCCACAGGCCACACATGGTCCTTCACCAGCGTTCCACCCTGCAGATCAATTCCCACCCTACTGCCACAGTCAGAGGTAAAGAAGCAAGTGCTGCTATCATATGTAAATTCGCTGAAAGTTCAAGGGGCGGTGGTGCCTGTCCCGAAGAGCGAAGAATTCCAGGGGGTGTACTCCCCTCTCTTCCTAGTCCAGAAGAAAAACGGCTCTTGGAGCCTGGTGATAGATCTAACTTTTTTAAACAAATTCATAAAACACGAAAAGTTCAAAATGGAGACCCTCTCTACCATTCAGAAAATTGTGCAACCAGGTGACTGGTTAATTTCCATCGACTTAAAAGATGCTTACTTCCATGTACCGGTTGCAGAGGGATTCCGCAGATACCTCCGATTCCAGGTCGGACAAGAGCACCTACAGTTCACATGCCTTCCATTCGGGCTGACAACCTCACCACTAGTGTTGAGCGAACCCGAACTGTAAAGTTCGGGTCCGTACCAAACTTTAGCTTTTTCCCGAACCCGGACTTTGCGCAAAAGTCCGGGTTCGGGTTCGGCAATCTAATTACGCATTTAGAAATGCTTCAGGGGCCAGCCAATCACCTTTTGATTAGCTGGTGTGCCCTTAGAGGCAATCATAGCCATGCCTACTAATGGCATGGCTGTGATTGGTCAGTGCAACATGTGACCCAGCTTCTATATAAGCTAGAGGCACACAGCACACATGTCACTCTGCTTCAGAATAGATAGGGAGAGGATCTTGGCTGCTGCTGTTGCTAATAGGGAGAGATTGTAAAATACATGAGGTAGTCCTGATTCTGCAATCTGAGGGAAAAGATAGAGAGATAGTGTAGTGTAGGGCCAGGTTCCTGTTGGTGCTTTCAGGGAGAGAGATATATTATATAGGAGTCCAGATTCAGAGATTAAAATCAGCGATCTGCATAGGTTTACCTGTTTGTGTTGCAGTGCACAGTCTTTTTACACTGCCATGAGCCCAGTGTCAGAGAAAATCTAACTTTTATCTGCAAGCTCAGTGCACCAGCACTGCATATTACGTTGAGAGATACACCGTTTCCATACTGTGGGTGTATTCTGCTCTTTGAAAAAGATCCATTTAGGGGGAAAAAAAGGCACTTTATTGTGCTCTTTTCCAAAAGACCCATAGGGCAAAAAAAAAAAAAAAATTTGCATTTTATTTTGCTCGTGCAAAAAAAGACCCGTTTAGGGCAAAAAAAAAAAAATAAAAAAATTTGCACTTTAATGTACGCTTGCAAAAAGAGCCATTCAGGGCCACAAAAAATAGTTTGCAGTGTGTTATACATATGTGGAGGTGTGTGAAATAAACAATTTCTATATAGTTTTCTCCTACTGTGCTATACTAAAAAACCAACATTTTTTTTGAATAGCATTTTCTGCAGTTCTGTAGCTGTGCGATTCAGCGGTTACGTACTGTGGGTGTGTTCTGCTCTTCCAAAAAACGCCATTTAGGGGCACAAAAAATAGTTTGCAGTGTGTTATACATATTTGGAGGTGTGTGAAATAAACAATTTCTATATAGTTTTCTCCTACTGTGCTATACTAAAAAAAAAACATTTTTTTTGAATAGCATTTTCTGCAGTTCTGTAGCTGTGCGATTCAGCGGTTACGTACTGTGGGTGTGTTCTGCTCTTCCAAAAAACGCCGTTTAGGGGCACAAAAAATAGTTTGCAGTGTGTTATACATATTTGGAGGTGTGTGAAATAAACAATTTCTATATAGTTTTCTCCTACTGTGCTATACTAAAAAAACAACATTTTTTTTGAATAGCATTTTCTGCAGTTCTGTAGCTGTGCGATTCAGCGGTTACGTACTGTGGGTGTGTTCTGCTCTTCCAAAAAACGCCGCTTAGGGGCACAAAAAATAGTTTGCACTGTGTTATACATATTTGGAGGCGTGTGAAATAAACAATTTCTATATAGTTTTCTCCTACTGTGCTATACTAAAAAAACAACATTTTTTTTGAATAGCATTTTCTGCAGTTCTGTAGCTGTGCGATTCAGCGGTTACATACTGTGGGTGTGTTCTGCTCTTCCAAAAAACGCCATTTAGGGGCACAAAAAATAGTTTGCAGTGTGTTATACATATTTGGAGGTGTGTGAAATAAACAATTTCTATATAGTTTTCTCCTACTGTGCTATACTAAAAAAACAACATTTTTTTTTAATAGCATTTTCTGCAGTTCTGTAGCTGTGCGATTCAGCGGTTACGTACTGTGGGTGTGTTCTGCTCTTCCAAAAAACGCCGTTTAGGGGCACAAAAAATAGTTTGCAGTGTGTTATACATATTTGGAGGTGTGTGAAATAAACAATTTCTATATAGTTTTCTCCTACTGTGCTATACTAAAAAAACAAAATTTTTTTTGAATAGCATTTTCTGCAGTTCTCTAGCTGTGCGATTCAGCGGTTACGTACTGTGGGTGTGTTCTGCTCTTCCAAAAAACGCCGTTTAGTGGCACAAAAAATAGTTTGCAGTGTGTTATACATATTTGGAGGTGTGTGAAATAAACAATTTCTATATAGTTTTCTCCTACTGTGCTATACTAAAAAAACAACATTTTTTTGGAATAGCATTTTCTGCAGTTCTGTAGCTGTGCGATTCAGCGGTTACGTATTGTGGGTGTGTTCTGCTCTTCCAAAAAACGCCGTTTAGGGGCACAAAAAATAGTTTGCAGTGTGTTATACATATTTGGAGGTGTGTGAAATAAACAATTTCTATATAGTTTTCTCCTACTGTGCTATACTAAAAAAACAACATTTTTTTTGAATAGCATTTTCTGCAGTTCTGTAGCTGTGCGATTCAGCGGTTACGTACTGTGGGTGTGTTCTGCTCTTCCAAAAAACGCCGTTTAGGAGCAAAAAAAATAGTTTGCAGTGTGTTATACATATTTGGAGGTGTGTGAAATAAACAATTTCTATATAGTTTTCTCCTACTGTGCTATACTAAAAAAACTAAATTTTTTTTTGAATAGCATTTTCTGCAGTTCTGTAGCTGTGCGATTCAGCGGTTACGTACTGTGGGTGTGTTCTGCTCTTCCAAAAACACCCATTTAGGGCAAGATCCTAAATTTGGAAAATATGAGGAGAAGGTCAAAGGGACGTGGTGGCCCCGGTCGTGGTGCTGCTGGTGGAGCTCCTGTTGCAGGGAGAGGACGTGGTGGATCTGTACCAGATACACGCACAAGTGAAACACCTTCCTCAGGTGCGAGTAGGCGACCGAGCCTGCGGCGGTATTTTGTCGCGCCTAATGAGGCTGTATGAATGTTTAGGCCAGGACAAGTACAGGCGATAGTAGATTGGGTTGCTGACAGTGCCTCGGGTTCCTTCACATTGTCTCCCACCCACTCTTCTGATGAAAGATCAGAGTTGGCACCTGAAACCCATGTCCATCAGTCTTTCACCTCACCCCCTTGCAAATCAGCCAAGCAGTCTGAGCCCCAAATCATGCAGCAGTCTCTTCTGCTTTTCGATGACTCTGTTAGCAGGGTTTCCCAGGGCCATCCACCTAGCCCTGCCCCAGAAGTGGAAGAGATTGAATGCACCAATGCCCAACCACTTATGTTTCATGATGAGTACATGGGAGGACCATCGCAGTACGTCTCGGATGATAACGAAACACAGGTGCCAACTGCTGCTGCTTTCGCAATTGTGCAGACAGACAAGGAGGGCAGGGGTGAAGACTGGGTGGAAGATGATGTGGAGGACGATGAGGTCCTCGACCCCACATGGAATGAACGTTATGCAGGTGACCAGTGTAGTTTGGAGTAAGAGGCGGTGGTCGCACAGAGCCACCAGCACAGCAGAAGAGGGAGCAGGGTGCAAAAGCGCAGCGTCCGTCCCCTAGACAGTATGTCTGCTACTGCCCAACGCAGCAAGGGACCGAGCACTCCAAAGCCAGGTCCAAGGAGTTCCCTAGCGTGGCAGTTCTTCACACAATGTGCTGATGACAAGACACGAGTGGTTTGCAGGCTGTGCAATCAGAGCCTGAAGCGAGGCATAAACGTTCTCAACCTGAGCACAACCTGCATGACCAGGCATCTAAGTGCAAAGCACGAGCTGCAGTGGAGTAGACACCTCAAAAACCAAGAAAGGTCTCTGGCTCCTCCTGCTTCCTCTTCTGCTGCAGTCTCGGCCTCTTCATCCACCTCTGTAGTGACAGTGGCACCTGCCACCCCGCAAACAGAGGATCTGCCAGCAACACTACCACCTGGGTCACCAACCATCTCCACAATGTCCCATGGAAGCGTTCAGCTCTCTATCTCCCAAACATTGGAGCGGAAGAGGAAGTACCCACCTAGCCACCCACGATCCCTGGCCCTGAATGCCAGCATTTCAAAACTCCTGGCCTTTGAAATGCTGTCATTCCGTATGGTGGAGACGCAGAGTTTTAAAAGCCTGATGGCATTGGCTGTCCCACAGTACGTCATGCCCAACCGCCACTATTTTTCCAGGCGAGCCATCCCTTCCCTGCACAACCAAGTGGGGGACAAAATCAGGTGTGCACTGCGCAACGCCATCTGTGGCAAGGTCCACCTAACTACGGATGCGTGGACCAGTAAGCACGGTCAGGGACGTTATATCTCCCTAACAGCACACTGGGTAAATGCAGTGGCGGCTGGGCCTGAGGCAGATAGCAGTTTGGCGCATGTCCTTCCACCACCGAGGATTGCAGGGCGCTTCAGTTTGCCTCCTGTTGCTAACTCCTCCTACTCCGCTTCCTCATCCTCTACCGCCTCCTCATCCGGTCAGCGTAACACCTTCACCACCAACTTCAGCACAGCCAGGGGTAAACGACAGCAGGCAGTTTTAAAACTTTCCTGTTTGGGGGAAAAACCCCACACCGCGCAGGAGTTGTGGAGGGACATGGAACAACAGACCAATGAGTGGTTGCTGTCAGTGAGCCTCAAGCCCGGCCTGGTGGTGTGCGATAATGGGCGAAATCTCGTAGCAGCTCTGGGCCTAGCCGGTTTGACGCACATCCCTTGCCTGGCGCATGTGCTGAACTTGGTGGTCCAGAGGTTCCTTAAAAATTACCCCAATATGCCAGAGCTGCTGCAGAAAGTGTGGGCTGTGTGTGCGCACTTTCACCCTGCTGCTGCTCGCCTGTCAGCGCTGCAGCGTAACTTCGGCCTTCCCGCTCACCGCCTCATATGTGACGTGCCCACAAGGTAGAACTCCACCTTGCACATGCTGGCCAGACTGTGCGAGCAGCAGCAGGCGATAGTGGAGTTTCAGCTGCAGCAATCACACGTGAGTCGCTCTGCGGAACAGCACCACTTCACCACCAATAACTGGGCCTCCATGCGAGACCTGTGTGCCTTGTTGCGCTGTTTCGAGTACTCCACCAACATGTCCAGTGCCAATGACGCCGTTCTCAGCGTTACTATCCCAGTTCTATGCCTCCTTGAAAAAACGCTTCGGGCGATGATGGAAGAGGATGTGGCACAGGAGGATGAGGAGGAGAAGGAGGAAGCGGGATCATTTCAAAGGCTTTCAGGGCAGTCTTTCACAAGTGGCTACGAGGGTGGGTTCCTGCACCAACAAACGCCAGGTACACAATTGTCCGGCAGAAAGGGCACAGTTCTGGAGGATGACGAGGTGGAGGAGGAGATGGAGGAGGAGGAGGAGGAGGAGGAGCCATTTTCACAGCAGGGTGGCACCCAGACCAGCTCGTGGCCATCACTGGTGCGTGGCTGGGGGGATACAGAGGACACAGACGATACACCTCCCACAGAGGACAGCTTTTCTTTGCCTCTGGGCAGCCTGGCACACATGAGCCATTACATGCTGCAGTGTTTCCGCAATGACCGCCGAGTTGCCCACATTTTAACTGGTGCTGATTACTGGGTGGCCACCCTGCTGGATCCCCGTTACAAGGAAAACGTACCGTCCTTAATTCCCTCACTGGAGCGGGATCGTAAGATGCGTGAGTACAAGCGCACGCTGGTAGACGCGCTGATGGTGGCATTCCCACCTGACAGCAGGCGTACGGTGGAAGCACAAGGCGAAGGCAGAGGAGGAGGAAGAGGTCGCCAACGCAGCCGGGGCACCGGCAGCACCTCAGAAGGCAGGGTTAGCATGGCTGAAATGTGGAAAAGCTTTGTCAGCACGCCACAACAACCAGCACCACCAGCTGAGATGGAACGTCTTAGCAGGAGGCAGCATTTCACCAACATGGTTGAGCAGTATGTGTCCACAGGCCTACACGTACTGGATGACGGGTCTGCCCCCTTTAACTTCTGGGTCTCCAAATTGGGCACATGGCCTGAGCTTGCCCTTTATGCCTTGGAGGTGCTGGCCTGCCCTGCAGCCAGTGTATTATCTGAACGTGTATTTAGCACGGCAGGGGGCGTTATCACAGACAAGCGCAGCCGCCTGTCCAGAGCCAATGTGGACAAGCTCACGTTCATTAAAATGAACCAGGCATGGATCCCACAGGACTTGTCCGTACCTTGTGCAGAATAGACATGTATACCGGTGTTGTGACAAAAACTGTCCGGCCATCGGATTGTGTCCGGCCCATACTGCGAAGGCGCAGCGCTTGCGCAGTACAGAGGACAAGGAGATTCACAAAATCTCCGAAGATGAACGGCGCCTGCGCAGTGAGTGCAGGTTCAAGCCCCACCATCCAAGTGGACATACGGTAGCACATAGTAACAGGGCCCCTCACGGGCTCGGTTCGATCGCCACGCTTCGGGCACGGCCTCACTTGGCTCGGCTTGAACCACGGATGGTGTGGCCTTCACCTGAACTCACCACGCAGGCGCCGTTCGTCTTGGGAGATTTTCTAAATCCCCTTGTCCTACATACTGAGCAAGCGCAGTACAGGGTGGACACTATTTGATGGGGGACAGAATTCGACACATCACCGGCCTTACCCAGCCATTGTTGTATTTTTGAACCAGTGTTGGCTACCTCGTCCTCCTCCACCGCCGCTTCCACCTACACAGCCACATCCACCGCCACCTCAACCTCCTACTCCATATGGACCTCGTCCTCCTAGGTCAAGATTATAATTTTTATTTTATTTTTTTGTAGCGCACAGATCCTTTCCCCCTTACCTGCCTTTATGTTGTTGGCTCCTCGCAGGAGGGAGAAAGGCACACCGCACTACCAGCCCGTACCCTCCTATATAAAGAGGTTGAGCGGTGTACTTGACGGGCCGTGTCCACAGCCGGAGTCAAAACTCCTCCAGAGGATGATTCTCACCTCTACTGTAGGTAGAGGCAAGTCCTTTAATTCCCAGTAAAGTCAATGTCCACACCAGCTGAAATTACAACTCTTATTCTCTCATGGCAAAATAAACTCTACTCGGATAGAAAAGGTTAGAGCAAAGAAACAGGACAGCTTAAGGTGTGGAGGAGGTCCAGGCACAAACGTAGCACATTCACTTCACTGCTTAGGTTTCTCAAACAGTTTTAGGTGCACGGTCTCTGCCACAGACCTTGAGGTTGGTCTCTGCCACAGACCGGGTGTACAAGGCCCCTGCCACGGACCTGGAGAACTTTGGTCTCTGCCACAGACCAGGGTGTATAAGGCCCCTGCCACGGGCCGGGTGAATAAGGCCTCTGATACAGTCAAGATGACCTTGAGCTTCTCCTTCTACGAACCTAGCCCATATCAAGGGGAAGACATCTCTCCAGGGAGTCAACAGACCCTTCCTTCACCGTGACTCCCGCATCGGTCCATCAGAATAATCCTCCCTTCCCTGGAACATGGTCCCCTACACGAGGCGGTACCCTAAGACTCCTCGACCCTTAGCGGACTCCAGACGAAGGCTCTGGACTCCAGGCTTTACTCCCGCACCTAGGCCTCCATACCCAGGGCAGCAGGAACTCCAGGATAGTACCTCCCCCGGGCTAAAGGTACCCGAGATGGAACAGGAACACATGCACCCAGGCCGAAGGCACCTGGGCGTGGACCCCACTGGACATCAGCCCCCAGGCCAAAGGTCTGCCCCTTTTATATGCTCTCCCGGCATGCACAGCAGGTTCCCCTCCCCGCTGTACTACTGCCAAGAGGGGACACAAAAGGCACAGCACTGTATCGGCGGTTCAACCCTAGCCTACCATGGCAGCGCCACCTGTAGGCCGCAGGGAACTGCACACCAATACTTTCCCCCGAGGACAAAATGGTCCATGAATCCTACAGAATTAGGGTGTTTGAGCCTATTTACCACTCAAACACTTCCCTTAAATTTAGCACCCCGCTACATTTTTATTTCAAAGTATTTTATTTTCCCACTAGCTTATCCATTAAATTGAATAATTTATTCCAGAAAGGGCGTATTCTGGGGCATTCCCACCATATGTGTGGCATCGTGCCATTGAGTTTCTGAGGTTCTTAATGACTTCCCGTACCTCTTCTGCTGAAAAGGGGGCCTCCAGCATATTTTTTTATTTTTTTATTTTTTTTATGTTATTTTAAGTTATTTCCCTATCCACATTTGTTTGCAGAGCACTTGCCATGCTCTTAACAACATTTTGCTGCCATTTGCAGCCCTCTAGCCCTTTCCATTACTTTTTTAGAGCCTTTTTAGTCCTTAGAAGTCCGGGTCCCCATTGACTTCAATGGGGTTCGGGTTCGGGTCCGAGTTCGGGTTAAAGTTCGGTCCCGAACCCGAACTTTTTTCCGAAGTTCGGTCGAACCCGAACATCCAGATGTCCGCTCAACTCTACTCACCACGAGTCTTTTAAAAAATCCTTCTGGCTGTAGTGTCCCTTATCATAACCGGAGGGGTACGACTGTACCATTACCTCAACGATCTTCTATTATTATCCCAGGACAGGCAGCAGCTGCTAGCTCACAGGGAACAAGTTACTTCCACCCTGACAGAGTTCGGATGGCTTCTGAACCTAGAAAAAAGTAATTTAGAACCAGTACAGTGCCTGGTCTACAGTATCTAGGGGCTCAGTTCAATACTGTGGAGAATACCATCTCTCTTCCCGAGGAGAAAATTCTGGTTATCCGAGAGAGAATCTCCCTAGCCCTAGGCTCCTCACGCCCGAGGGCCTCGCAGTGCCTAAAGATTGTTGGCACGATAGTGGCCACGACCCCCATGGTCAAGTGGGCAATGTGGAGGCTACGTTCCTTCCAAACAAGGCTGCTTCAGCAATGGAGGTCAGGGGACATCAAACAACTTGTTCATATAACTCCGTCAATGAGGAACAGCCTCTTCTGGTGGCTTCAGCGCAAGAACCTGCTCACGTGCCATTCTCTTGCTTCCCTTCAGTGGGTGACTGTCACATCCGATGCCAGCAATACTGGTTTGGGTGCCCTTTGCGGGTCAGAACTTGCACAAGGCAAATGGGATGCCCGTATCCACAATCCGGGGTCGAATGTCCTTCGGTCCTTCTCTCACCTCCTGAAAGGTGAATCGATATTAGTGAAAATGGACAACACCACATCGGTGTCCTACGTGAAGAGGCAAGGGGGCACCCGGAGCCTCACCCTGCTTCAAGAAGTCGAGCCCATCATGTCTTAGGCCCAGAAGAATCTGATCAATGTTTCAGCAGTCTTTATTCCCGGGACGCAAAACGTCCAAGCAGACTTCCTGTCCCGCAATCAGTTGGACAACAACGAATGGTCCCTTCATGCGCAGACGTTCGAGTGGATTCTATCTCTGGGTGTCGATCCTGAGGTAGATCTATTTGCTTCCCCCTGCAACTTCAAAGTCAGGAAATATTACACTTGGGGCCATTGCAGTCAAGCCTTCGGAGTGGACGCTCTGACGGATCAGTGGAAGTTCAACAGGGCATATGCCTTCCCTCCCCCCGATCATTCTCAAATTTTTACAGAGACTGCAAGTGGAAGCAGTCGAGGTTGTGGTGATAGCGCCCTACTGACTGAGCAGGCCATGGTTTCCCCTCCTGACCCAGTTGAGCTTCCGGGATCCTGTGCCTCTCCCTCTCAGGCCGGACCTTCTTTCTCAGGGAGCAATCCTGCACCCTTGTCCGGCAATACTGAGACTGATGGTCTGGATCTTGAGAGGGAGAGGATGGAGTCCCTCGGGTGTGCTTCAAGTGTAATTTCCACCCTTATGAGTTCAAGAAAGCCGAGCACAAATAAAGTCTATAGCAGAATTTTGGCCAAGTTTGTGGAATTCTCTACCGCTGCTGGCAAGTCATGTAGAGACCCGGGAATCCAAGATATCCTCAGCTTCCTTCTGTCTGGTCTAGACCTATCTTTATCCATCAGCTCTCTTAGAGATCAAGTCTCAGCTTTGTCGGCCTTCTCTGGAACTTAATGGGCCGTTCACCCTCTAATCCGGCAATTCTTTTGCGGGCCAACAAGACTCAGGCCCCAAAGGAAACCAAGGTTCCCCAAATGGGATCTTTCCTTTGTACTTGACTCACTAACTGCTCTCAGCAGCACAGAACTTGCTCATCCTTCTATTAAAGACTTATTGACAGAACTGGCCTTCCTAGTTGCCATCACCTCCGCCAAGAGAGTTTCGGAGATTAGTTCTTTGGGTTGCCAGGAACCCTTCCTAACGTTCTTCCCGGACCGGGTGGTCCTCATCCCTATGCTCGGCTCAAATCCAAAAGTCACTTCAGTGTTTCATGAGAACCAGGAAATAGTGCTACCCACATTCAAGTCCCCGGAGTCCACAGAGGTACATCCCCTGGATATGGGCAAGGTACTGAAGTAATACCTATGAGTTACTTCATCTTTCAGGCGTCCCGCTCATCTGTTTGTCTTACACTCTGGCATTAACAGAGGGAAACGTGCTTCATCTAGAAAATTGCGGCCTGGATCGTCCAAACCATCCAACAGGCCTACAGGGTGAAGGGCTTGGCTCCTCCGGAGGCGGTGACGGCACATTCTACCAGAGGCATGGCAGCCTCATGGGCAGCAGCTCGACACGTGGCTCCTGACGTCACCAGTAGGGCAGCCTTGTGGGTCTCGATTAATACCTTTATGTCACATTATTGCATAGAACCTGCTTCACTTTCCTCTGTGAACTTTGGTTTGAGAATCCTGTCGGTTGACGGGACAGATTAAAATATTTTTGTTCAGCATACCCTCCCGTGTGGCCTGGCTAGTTATTTCCCACACGTAGTCTGCCATGGAGTCTGTCAGGAAAACTGAAAATTTATTATCAAATACTTACCGTAATTTTCCTTTCCTGATAGACTCCATGGCAGACGGAGTTCCCACCCATGGGTCAATGAGTCGGCTAGTTACGGAACACAGTGCATAGCAGTAAGCTCAAACTTATGGGTATGGGGTCCTATAGCATTGGAGAGGAGGCGGGGTTAACCCACACGTAGTCTGCCATGGAGTCTATCAGGAAAGGAAAATTACGGTAAGTATTTGATAATAAGTTTTCCATTTTATCACATTGTGGGCTTGACTGGCCTCTTCCTTTTGTTCTCAACTTGTTCCCTGGTGGATACATATATCTGTTGGAAAAGTTTTTTATGTCTATTGTGTGACTATTTGTAGGAATTTAAAATGGATTCCGATTTCTAAAATGGCTTCTAAAGACAAGTTGCTTCAAACTTGTATTGTTCAATTTGTTTCAACTTACTTCCTAAAATCATAAGCTTTGCTACGAATTGTAAAAAGACACTGGGATTGGCAATAAAGCTGTTTTGTGTCATGAGCCACCAGTGAACTTTTAGCCAATAATATTCTTCCTGTTGACTCTATAAAAAGGTCACACACCTCGTGTCTGTATGTGACTTTTGCTTTTCTCAGCATGAAAGGCTCATCCATTTGTACCGGTACATTTGAAATAAATTACCTTACTTCTGGAACACTTGAAGTTTGACTGATCACAGGGGAAGAATTTTCCAACATTTTGGTCCTTCCAGCCTAACCCAATGCATGAAACCCGGGTCCAACGTTTCTGATCGATCAGAAATCAGTGAGTATCGGATCTCAAAACTCACTGAGAAAATAAGTCCCCCCACTTAACATTAGTGGTCAAATAGGGGCCGATTGCTACCGGGACCCGGGTCCAACCATCTGGTTCCGAACCTCCCGCGATCCAGTCCTTCTAGTGTGTTTGGGAGGTAAGATACTTTAAAATTACTTTTCATTTTTTTTCTAAATCTCTTTTTCTCTTTCTGCTTGATTCTGGTTATGAGTTATAATCCGACATTGGGATTGATTGTATAATCCGATGCTCGAAGACAGAGGCATTTGGGGCGTTGCCTACGGTAAAATAGACGTCACCTGCTGTCCAGGACAGATAAAAAAAAGATTTGTTGATGGGTATACCGAATGTCGAAGGTTGCGGACCCGACGATTTAAGCGCTAAAAGTAGCTGAGTGATCTAAACAGATTGCAAGGCCTACTTTCTTCTTGGTGATCACTTCTTTTTGTATAATAGGTGGTGTACTTCCATCTCCTTCTCTCTCTCTCTTTCTAATGCTTAACCTTACTGCTAACTTTACCTCTTAATTGAACAACAGTACTGCAGAGACGGGTTTTAACAAATTTTTTTATTCTCCACATAGTGTGTGGTGTTTTTATATTTTTGATTTTCCTGTATTCTTATTGTTATTGTGACCCCAGAGTTGCTACCCCGGTGTTTTACAAGTTAATAGAAAGCCAGATTAATGCTAACGACAGGAAACTTTTCTGTTAAGGCAGTTATATGTTTTGTGTCTGCAATCTTGTGGTTAGACACTGGACTCAATCCCCCCCTTCACAGACATTTGTATTGTTAAGGAATTGTCCAGCCATCTAAGATAAGTGTACTTCCTCTTTTGTGTGTGTGTGTATGTGCGCGTGTGACTTCTGATCAGGTCACTCCATTTTTTTTTATTATTTTTTTTTCTTTCTACTTTTTTTGTTGTTCTTTGTTTTTGTTTTTTTGTTTTTTGTTTGTTTTAAACCAACTGTACTTCTAAAAAAAAAAAAAAAAAAGAGGGGGGTGAAGGTACAGATTATATATCTATATATGTGCATATGTTTCCTGTTTGGGGAATTTAGACTTTGTTGTTTTATATAGATTTTGGTAGGGTTCTTGTACTATAAACTCAACATTGAAGTAAAAGAACAGAGAAAGGGGGAATAGTTTCTGTAAAGGAATGTATTGTGCGTGTTGCTGTTGTGTTCCTAATGCGCCATTAGAAGGAGATAAGAAATTTATGCATAGCAAAGAGCCTAAGTCTATGAAATGTTGTGCCAAATGGGTAAAAAAAATTGTAAAAGGTTGTCAGGATTTGGACTGGGTGGGAGGATAGCATCCCCTGACAATGACCGTTTTCAGGCCATAGACTGAGAAGGACATACAAAAGGCTACAGAACACATAAAACATCCAAAATTAGGTCCAGCGGAATTTATTGAAAACATAGAGGGATTACGGAACAGTTATAAGTTGAACGGGGTGGAGGTAGAGAGAGCCCTGAGGAGAGCACTGGGATCAGATTGGGCTTCGGTAAAGGGTGATTGGGACCCTTGCGACCTAGCAGACGGACAGGGGCGAAGGGATCCATTACCTCCAGATAGCCCAGACTTAGGAAACAGGTTGACTGCCTTACTGAATAGATGCCAGCTTAGATGGGTACAATGGACTGATTGGCAGAAAATAAATATGACAGTACAAGAAGACAAGCAGAGTGTCAGTGACTACCTAAATAAACTACGAGAGGTTTTTAAAGTGTTCTCCGGGCTCCCCGAAGCTGAGGATGTGAATAGTGCATATCAGCAACAGCTAAAAATAGCTTTTGTAAATGGATTAAAACAGGATCATAAGGATTACATTGTTAAAAACATGGTTACTTATCGAACTGCATCAGTTTTAGATGTTTTACAATATGCTAAACATTCAGAGAGGTATTTGAAAATGAAAACGATGGGAAAAAAAATGTGAAAGTAAAGGTTTTTGTGCAAAGTGTTGAAGGAGATGAGGATGTAGAGGAGTACACCGCCGGGGCGAAAACAGAGGAGTCTCATAGAAGGAAGCAGAGGAGGGTATAGCCTCTGTAATAGATACATTTTTACAACAGGGGTGATTATTCCGTGTCCTGACAGCCCCTGTAACACCCCTCTTTGGTATACCTTCACCAGGTTGCCCCAGAGCTATTGCGAGTCCCCCACCATCTTTTCACAGACAATGTCCTCAAACTTGGCTCAATTTGTGCCCCCAGGGGGAAGACAGCTCCTCCTCTATGTAGACGACATTCTAGTGGCATCTCCCTCAGAGGAGGTTTGTAGGACTGATACAATGGCTCTGTTGTATTTTCTCCATGATCAAGGGCATAAGGTAAATAAAACTAAAACTCCAGTTGTGGCAACAGCAGGTCAAATACTTGGGGTATAATATCTCAAAAAAAGGTTGGCACCTGGATGAAGAGAGAATTAGAATCCTCCTCCAGGTGCCGAGATCAAAGACCAAAAAAAACAAATGTCTTTTTTGGGCATGACGAATTTTGTAGGGTTTGGATCCCCGAGTATTCAATATTGACCGCCCCGTTGGTCCATGCCATACATGGTAACCCCATGGCCCTACAGGACGCTATAAAATGGAGTGAGGAAACAGAGATAGCCTTTACTGACTTAAACAAGTCCTTTCTAGTCCATCAGTGCTAGCCTTACCAAACTATGACAAACCTTTTGAACAAATAGTAGACTCAAGAGAAGGTCACATGACATCAGTACTTACACAGTCACATGGCGGGTGCCAGAGGCCAATTGCTTACTATTCTACAAAACTAGACAGTGTAACTTCCTCAATTCCTTAAAACACCAGAGCCTATTGCATGGACCAAATACAATATTAAATTACTTGTCCAAGTGGTTACTGATCAGAGGTTATCCACCTTCTCTACACTAACCTCAATGTTTAATCTTCCTAGCTCTTATCTATTTAGATACTACCAGCTTTCACATACTTTTCATGCAGAGTTTCCACAGAATAGTTTAACGATGATACAATCTATCTTGGAGTTAGTACTTAGGTCTGAGTGTCTGGATAAGCCTACCTCGAGACTCTATTCTCATCTTACTTTAATTTCTATCCTGCCATTAGAGAGTCTTCGAGCTAGGTGGATTCGAGATATACCAGATTTGAGTATGGAGGACTGGAGCTGTGTGTGGGATTTCCCTTTGAGATCTCTGGTCTCCTTGAGGGATCGTGTTATCCAATTTAAACTCATACACAGAGCATATATCACGCCATATAGACTTCAAAAGATAAATCCTGCTTGTTCCTCTAAGTGCTGGAGGTGCGGAGCAGCTCGAGGGGATTTCACACACATCTTCTGGACCTGTCCATATATAGTTAAATTTTGGATGGAGGTAGTGGATCTATTAAACTCTATTACCTCTGCTCCTTTACCGTTTTCAATGTCAGTCTGTTTGCTGGGCTTAGTAGAGGATATTACCCCTATAGAGACCGAACAAATATTTATTAATACAACATTATTCTACGCAAGAAAATCTATTGCAGTATATTGGAAGAAACCTCATCCTCCTCCGTTTATATATTGGAAACAATTGATTAATAATAATCTTCCATTGTACAGAGATACCTATAGGAATAGGGGTCGCCCTAGTAAGTATGATGAGGTTTGGGAAAAGTGGCTGGATAAGCCATATACGGCATCTAACATAGAGGGAGGTAACAACTCATAGAAGGGATGTTCCCTATATGGGATATTTGTGTTTAGAAATGATTGGAAATAATAGTGATAATCATAATTTCTTTATTTCTTGTTTTTTGCTATGCAAGGTGATGGGATCGTGTTATTTTACTAATATATTTTAGATTTAATGTGTATGATGTGTTGTCATGTTATGTTATGTTTTGTTTGTTTAAGAAATGAAATAAAAAGATCTATAAAAAAAAAAAAGACAGTGTAACTAGAGCACTTCCACCCTGTGTACAGGTAGTGGTAGCTGCAGCCGAAGCAGTTAAGGCCTCAGCATCTATAGTGCTATATCACCCGCTGACACTCAAAGTACCACATGCAGTATCTGTTAATCTTTTACAACAAAAGATATCACATTTGAGCCCAGCACAACACCTTTCCTGTATGACAATACTCTTGACACAACCTCACTTAACAAAACAGAGGTGTACTACATTAAACCCATCCACACTACTACCACTTCCTACTGCTGGCCATAAACATAACTGTACTGCTGCTATTGCTGAAAAGGTACTGCAACGAAGTGATTTGAAAGATGTACCGTTATCTAACCCTGACATGACACTTTTTGTTGATGGCTCCAGTAAGAAAAATCCAGATGGCACAAATGCAACTGGATATGCAGTGGTGACACAGGATGAAATCTTGGAAGCTAGGCCATTACCAAAACATTATTCAGAACAAGTAGCAGAACTTGTAGCACTGACAAGAGCATGCATAATTACAAAAGGAAAATCCGTAACCATATACACCGATAGTCAATATGCATTTTCAACAGTACATGTTTTTTCACAACAATGGAAAAACGGGGATGGTGACCTCTAGTGGTAAGCCAATTTCACACACAGACTTCATTCTAGAACTTCTAGATGCAATACAGTTACCAAAAGAGCTTGCAATATGCAAATGTCAAGCACACACAAAACATACAGACCCCATCTCGGAGGGGAATAAAAGGGCAGATGAAGCGGCTAAAATAGCGGCACAAGAAACACATCAAATGACAGAACTGGAAATCATAGAGATAGATCATACAGTCCTTACTGATATGCAGCAGAATGCACCCCCCCGGGGAGAAACAATATTGGAAAACAAAAGGTTGCACAATGATAGATAACATTATTTACACATCACCTGAAGGAAAACCGGTATTGCCAAAATCACTATTTAGGTATGCAGCAGTGTTGACACATGGAGTAACTCATGTGTCAAACAGGGGGATGACTGAGATGTTAAATAAGGTATGTACAGCATTGCTTCACAAACTACTCAAAAACTTTTTGTTCACAATGCATTATATGTGCAAAACACAATGCTCAGGGTGGCATAAGGCCACAAAAAGGTAAGTTCCCCACACCACAATATCCATTCCAACACATTTGTATGGATTTTATTGAATTGGACAAATGTGAAAGAAAAAAATATTGTCTGGTAATAATAGATGCTTTAACCAAATGGGTGGAGGTATTCCCAACAGGAAGTGCGGACACACAGACTGTAGCCAAAGCATTACTAAGAGATATAATTCCTAGGTTTGGAATCCCTGAAAAGATCTACAGCAATAATGGATCCCATTTTGTAAATAAAACTATACAACATTTGACAGAAGTGATGGGTATCCAAGTAAAAAACCATTGTGCCTACCACCCCCAATCAGCTGGATTGGTGGAAAGACACAATGGAATTCTGAAAAATAAACTGAGAAAAGCTATGGAAGAAACAGGTAAAAATTGGATGTACTGCCTACCATTAGCTGTGACTAGCATGCATATTACACCCACACAGGAAGGTTTGAGTCCATTTGAAATGATACATGGAAGGCCATATACAATACCCTTACTACTAAATGAAACACCAGTTGAAGAATCTGAACGTACCTTAGCAGAATATATGTCTAACTTGTTGAAACAGAAACAAATTAATGAGGTATGTTGCATTCCAGAAGGTCCAATCCAAGGAGAAGAGAAAATTCATATCGGAGACTGGGTCCTGATAAAAGTAATAAAAAGGAAACATTGGCACTTGCCTAAGTGGGAGGGGCCATATCAGGTTCTTCTCACCACTCCCACGGCAATAAGGATTGCAGAGAGGTCTACCTGGACTCACCAGTCCCATTGCAAAAAGGTTTTACAGGCAGACCAGGGTCAGTTGGCGACAGAGCTCTGGTAAGTCCGGCTACAAAGGGAGGTCCCGCACAAGGTGGGGCTTATCTCAAACCGGTGAAGACTCCCTTACCTTACCCCCTGGGGCTCTGTAGCTGGTCAGGATGAAAGGGACAGTAATTATCTTGGGTCTACTGGTGACTCTAGGTGAGATGTCTATATGGGGAGGCAGAAACTGGAAAGAGAAGGAACCTCTAGAATGGGCAAGTACGGGGAAGGCCTTTAACTTAACCTTCATAGAAGGAGTAACTAGTACCATTTTAGTTGATTTTTGCCAAAATGGTGGACTGTAGGGACATAACTGAAGCAAGAAGGCTCCAATGGGCAGATAAATATGTTTGTTATCTTTCAAGTGGAACTGACTGTTCAGTATGGAACCAGGCCCTGTGGACCACAGCACACCAAGATTGGGGGTACAACATTCTAGGCATAAATGGTTTAAAAGAAAGACTCACAATAACAAAGGCGGCCAATTCCCCCTGTACACATAGCAGAGATTGCAACCAATTGCTAATAACATTAAAAGAACCTTAAAAAAAAAAAGGATCAACTGTTATGTTCTATGGGAGCATGGGTATCGGGAACAGATCCTTTAGGTAAATTTTTCCTCAAGGTAGTACCACTCAATAAAACCAAACAGGAAAAGGTAGACACAGAAGGGAAAGAAGAAGGCCATACTAAAATAGAAGTTCTGAGTAACACTATAAGATTTACTAACCTAACAGTAGAAGATGTCAAAGCTTTGGAGACGGGTTACCAAGAAAAAAATGAGTGGTTAGAATGGTTGAGGTACACGGTTAAAACTCTAAAAAAGGAAAACTGTTTAGTTTGTGCTGGAGCTAGACCACATTTAGCAACGGTCCCTTTTCCTCTAGATTACAATACAGATCCAGAAGGTTTAAAATGTATGCTGCGGTTGTATAATAAGAGCTATAAACCAGAAGCAAATTCTACCTGTCACACATTGAGTTTGTTGTTTCCCCCCAGTGCAGGGACCTCAGATACCTCCAGCGGTTGCTATGTATCTGGGCAATTTTACTTGTTTTGCACTCCCAGGGAACAGTAGCGCGGTGGATCTTTGGTCACTATCTGATGACTGCTGTGCGGAGAGGATTAGCAAGGAAAATGGTGATTGGGTTGAACATGACACTCAGAGAGCTGATGTCTGGTGGATGTGTGGGGATAAGAAACTGTGAGCTAGGATTCCGGCCAATGCCCAAGGGGATTGTGCGATGGTCCAGCTGGTTATGCCCCTGAGAATCCTGTCAGAACACCCGTGGACTAAGAGTCACCAACTGTATCGAAGGGACACCTCTCCCAAGGGGTCATTTGACTCCCAGATCTACATAGATGAGATTGAGTTCCTCGGAGGGTGCCGAATGAGTTTAAGGCCAGGAATCAGGTAACAGCTGGGTTTGAGTCTCTTCTCTGGTGGGTGACTATAGATAAAAAATGTTGACTGGATTAACTATATATACTACAACCAACAACGATTTGTAAACTATACCAGGGACGCTGTAAAAGGTCTAGCAGAATAGCTGGGCCCCACCTCTCTAATGGCATGGCAGAACCGAATGGTCTTAGATAGGGTCCTGGCTGAAAGAGGAGGGGTATGCAAAATGTTTGGTAGCATGTGCTGTACCTTTATCCCTAACAATACAGCTCCTGGAGGTACTGTGACCAGAGCCCTGGAAGGACTAACTGCTCTATCGAATGAATTAGCGGAGAATTCATCTATTAATGATCCATTCACAAACTGGCTTGAAGGATGGTTTGGTAAATGGACTGGACTTATCACATCATGTTTGATCTCAATTGCTGTGGCTTTGGCCGTTCTGGTCACTTGCGGATGCTGCTGCATTCCCTGTATTCGAGGACTTTCACAAAAACTGATCGAAACTGCAATCTCAAGAACAATGTATCAAGCACTTCCTACCTCTGAGGAGACCTGTGTGGACATTGAAGCTCAACTTAATGACATACAGTCCGAAAGTGCATAAAACACAGGGACTATCATCGAAATGTGTTGAGATAAAATAGCCACACAAGAGGTGGGAATGTTGGAAAAGTTTTTTTTTATGTCTATTGTGTGACTATTTGTAGGAATTTAAAATGGATTCCGATTTCTAAAATGGCTTCTAAAGACACGTTGCTTCAAACTTGTATTGTTCAATTTGTTTCAACTTACTTCCTAAAATCATAAGCTTTGCTACGAATTGTAAAAAGACACTGGGATTGGCAATAAAGCTGTTTTGCGTCATTAGCCACCAGTGAACTTTTAGCCAATAATATTCTTCCTGTTGACTCTATAAAAAGGTCACACACCTCGTGTCTGTATGTGACTTCTGTTTTCTTCTCAGCATGAAAGGCTCATCCATTTGTACCGGTACATTTGAAATAAATTACCTTACTTCTGGAACACTTGAAGTTTGACTGATCACAGGGGAAGAATTTTCCAACAATATCTCATCACTGACATCATTTCCGGTGTCCCCAGGATATATTTTAAATTCTTTAGATTGGATTTCAACATTCTCTCTACCTAGTTAATTTATAGTTGCACACCTCATTAGTTATATATTTTACCTTTTTTTTTTGTTCTTTTAAATTCATTCCATTAGGAATTTGAGCTATGCGACTATTTGAGTGGAAATACATTTTAACCCTGTCATTTTTCAATTGTCTCTCAGCCTTATTGCAAATGTGCTCATAAGTTAAATACACCCCATCCAATTTACTAGTAATGTTTTAAGCTGATGGGCTGTATGAACACATTACTCTAGAGTCTATTCCTCCATATCGTAGTATTAAAATAAATAATCACAGCACCAGTTTAGTATTGTGATCGATCGCTGCCGTTTTTGCTTGTTTTGAGCTTTAGAAAAATGGCTGCGGTTGTAGTCTCTGTAGACATCTCAGAAAAAATGGCTGCTCCATTTTGACCAATGGTAAATCTCCAAGAAAATGGCCAACAGTTAACTTAATATACCTGAACCTACTTAAAGACACTTCCAGAGTCCATATCTATTCACTGATGAAGTCACGTGACTGCGACGACACGCGTAGGAACATAGGAACATACGGACACCGGAAGTGACGTCTTTGCCGCGAGCTCGTTGCTCATTTATATTTCATACGGTTGTAAACTTTTTAAATGCGAGTACCTCTTGTATGTTTTTTTCTGCTACAAATAAATTACCAAATCATACATACTTCTCCATAGAGGCTCCCTGTTCCTCCTTACTTCCCTTATTACTTGCCACGTCACTCTGAACAGAACAAGACCAACCTATGTACCCTGAGGAAAAAGGGAACATAAAGTAAGAACCTATCAGGCCATATACAAACCGGAATCATCGACAAGGGACCGTGGAAGGATTTTCTCTGAGTACCCATTATTACTCTGCTGTTTACTTTACAGCGTAAGATAAGAAGCTAGTACACCCGCTGGGTGTAAAACGCACCGAAGATCCCGATCACTGAAGTCACAGGGTCACAAATAAATCTTTTTGATATTTAGCACTTTTGTAGCACCAGCACTTTCTCTGAAATCACCATCTATATATGATTAACTTTGTGAAATCTTATCACTTGCACTTTAATATGTGTGGACTCTTAATGGAATATATTGTATGAAATTCTCATTTGTATGGATTTCCACATTTATTATCGAATATTATTTATTTTAGTTTGTTGATGAATTTAGGATTATTTATTCATTTCACTATATTTATATTTGAGTCATAACTTTGTCACGCTTAGCACTTTATATTTATTGTTTCTGGAGCGCAGCACCATCTATTGTTTTTTTTATATTGATCTTTCTTGGGTAGCGTTTGACCCATACAGTGCCTGCTGCACCTGATATTTTTATTTGCAACTATCTAGGTAGCGTGGGAATATCCATCATCACATTCCTAAGAATACTACCTTGGAGGTCTTTTACTCAATTTAGCTCCCATGTCCCTAAAATCGTTCTTTAGGACACTCCATCTGCCTCTGACTTTGTCATTGGTGCTTCCCCCCACTTTCACTGGAGGAGTTATTCCCTTTGGCAGCTAGGAGAGTCCCTCAGCTCCAGCAGTGCTGGTCCCTGACTGGTTTCACCAATGTCACTCAATGAAGCGTACTTATTGGGATGCTCCAGCCCAGGATCCGCCTCCCTGGCACTTTCCCCTCTATCCTTCCTGACTGTCACCCACTGGCGTGGGGGGGCAGGGGGGCCGTAGCACCAGACGCAACATTTAGGGGGGGCCCGCCAGTATGTGTCACAGTGGCTGCCTCCTAAATGTACTGTGTCCCCGTGTCCCTGTGCCCGCCGCCATGTTCAGTCTCAGGCACCCTGTGATTGGGCGTATGAGGTCATGTGTGGTGGCGGGGCTGGCCTGTCCACGATCGCGGTAGATCCTGGAGTCCCACCTTCGCCTAATCACAGGGTGCTGGAGACTGAACATGGGCGGAGGCGGGACTCCAGGATCTACCGCAATGGTGGACAGGCCATCCCAGCCGCTGCACATGACCCCATACGCCCAATCACAGGGCGCCTGAGATTGAACATGATGGCGGGGATTATCGCCGAGCAGAGGCTGCAGAGTGAAGCAGGTGCCGAACATGGCGAGTCGGATTACTCCAGCAAGGTACCGGGGATCGGGAGGAGGGCAGCCGCTGACACTGTTCCAGGCAGTCTGAGCCAATGCAGGGGAGGAAGGAGAGCACGGAGCCGGGAATAGAGCACAGGCAGCAGGGGGTGGAGGAGAGAGGAATGCGGGAGAGGGGAAGTCACAACATGGAGGAGAAGAGAGGAATGGAGAGGAGAGGGGGAGCAGCCTGGAGGACAGATGGAGGGAATAGAGGAAAGACACACTTCTTTATACACATGAATGGGACAGGAGGAAATCAGTGGAGCTGGGATTGTCACATCCATTGGGGGGGCATGGAATCAGTGGGAGATGACATTAACAGGAGTTGGGACTGTCACATGAGATGAGGGGTCCATGGATGGGAGCTGAGAGGGGTCCATAAATAGGGGTACAACACACACAGGGACAGGAGAGAAACGTGGGTGGAGGCATGGACACTTACTGTGTGTTCTATGAACAATGAGATCCACAGAACTTCCACACACCAGCTCACTCCCCCCACCTGTCATACAGCTATGCCATTCTGGACATCACAATCCCAGTACACCTCCACTACACCGCACAGCACACCTCCACTACACCGCACATCACACCTCCACTACACCACACATCACACCTCCACTACACCGCACATCACACCTCTACTATAAGGCGGGGGGTGGGTCATTGGAAGGCGCCACAAAAATCTCCTCCTACACCGTATAGTCAGGGGCGGAGCCAAAGGGGGTGTCAAAATTAGGTTTCACCTAGGGTGGCAAAAATCCTTGCACCGGCCGTGGTCAGTGTAGTACAGTGGTCAGTGTAGTGGTTAGTGTAGTGGTCAGTGTAGTGTAGTATAGTGGTCAGTGTAGTACAGTGGTCAGTGTAGTGGTTAGTGTAGTGGTCAGTGTAGGAATCAGGTAGGTCAGTGTAGTGATCAGTATAGTGTTTAGTGTAGTGTAGTGGTCAGTGTGGGAATCAGGTAGGTCAGTGTAGTGGTCAGTGTGGGAATCAGGTAGGTCAGTGTAGTATAGTGGTCAGTATAGTGTAGTGGTCAGTGTAGTGTAGTGGTAAGTATAGGAATCAGGTAGGTTAGTGTAGTGGTCAGTGTAGGAATCAGGCTGGTCAATACTTTTGTAGGAAGGGAGGGGATAGGACTCGGGGAGTGCTAAAAGTCCGCAGGTTAGGGGGGCGCAAATTACTTGCCTTGCCCCGGGCGCTGACAACCCACGCTACGCCACTGCTGTCGCCCATCTACTTGTTTCTAGTGCCTGCACCTCTTTGTCTCCATCCGCCTCTTTGCTGGTCCCTGCCGGCACCTGCCGGGTACGTTTCCGGCTCTCCTTTAGTATGGAGGGTCTTCTCAGTGCTGACAGTTGCTTCCCTAGATTCAGAACCTGAACCTCAATGCTTCCAGGGAAACAATGTGCTTACATTTTGCACAGCAGTATTGGCCCTTGGTCGGATGATCAAGGAACGTATACATGCCGCAAGATGAACACCGAGTCGCATCTCCACACGCGCCAGGCATCGTACCTACTAATTTAATGAGGATTGGGGATTATACTGTTGCCTTATGGGACATGTATAAACTGCATTGAAGAGCGGTAAAATATTGTAACTATGAATATATTACAAATAGCTTGATGTACATGTATTTCATTTAGCTAACTGAATATATTTAATTTAGCTGACCGAATATATTTCAATTGGCTTGCTGTAGATATAGTTCATTTGGCTTTCGGAATATATTCCCTTTCTGGAGCCCCACGCTTGTAGAGACAATGCCATTGTGTTAAACCCACTCTCGTCAATGAGTCCCATGCTGGGATAATACAAGGGACGGAGCCTCACCTATAACCCTGGGAAAACTTCAATCACATCTCCGGCCCACATAGAGTGACCAGGATTTGCATGAAAGGGGGCTGACTTATGGAGTAAGCCCTCCAATCATGACCCAAGCTAGGCCAACCAATGGGGTATCAGTATAGAGAGATATACTCAGAGAGAGGGAGATTGGAGGGCACTACTTGATGGAAGGATGGCCTGAAGGACGGGTCTAAAGGGGTAATTATGCCAAAGGTCTGTCTATGTAACTACTCATGTTAGTACTTTAAGGTTTTAGGAGGATGCTCTATGTTCCTCCATGTAAATACTTTGTATATTTTAACCTACTATTTCCTGCTTGTCTAAGACTGTATAGATAGCTTCTTTGTGTTAGTTTAGACTTTACCAATACGGAATAAATGTTCATTATGTTAAAGCTTTCAAATCTTGTCCAAAAAGAACTCTTATTAAACCTATATCATATCTGTGAGATATTAAATCTTAAATATAGATATTATTTGTAACAGTTGGCGACCAACGAAGTATACAGGACTGAAAGTATTTAATATAATAACAAAATTTGTGTATTAGAGAGAGGAGGAATTTAAGCTGAGTCAGCTTATCCAACCTATCTAGGAAAAATGAGACATAGAAGGAATTTAAGCTGAGTCAGCTTATCCAATCTATCTAGGGACTATCTAGGGAAAATATAGGTAAATGTTTGTGTTTTATTAGTGGGTATTAGATTAACTCTAATATGAGGGAGGATACACCACATAATTTTTTTTAATATCCCGTAAATCATAATTGATATAAGTACTTTGGATGTACCATTAAAAACCTGTTAATTTAATGGGGAGGAGGTATAGGGATTTTTGTTTTGATTTTTGATTGTTTTATTGGAAAGAGGACACTAAAATAGGAGTCCTTGGTTTTGTGGAAAAAAAAAAATTTTTTACATGGCGGGAAAAATTTCGTTTTTAATTATTGTTTTTCTGCCTCACTAAGCTTCATTGCTAGCTCTAACCAGTGTGAGTTTGCGTGATGCATTGAAACCTACAAAAGATTTTGGCTTTTGTTGTGGTTTTTTTAACAGTGGGAATTTACAAGCAGTAATATTCTCATTGATGTCAGAAAGTACAAAACTGTGGAAGTTTTACTACTGAAGCTAATATCTGAGATTATTATTAGTGTAAAATAAAGGTGCAATTAGCATACTGTATTTTATACCTTGATTTTTTTTTCTTCTTCTTCTTTGGTAAACTGAATTGGGTGTAGCAAATATAGGTGTATACATGGCTGTGTTTACATTTCTATTGCCTACCTAGAGCGGTATACCTATGGTTCCATTTTACAGCTCTCATTTGTTTTTGAAAATGAAGAAAGAATTTTTTTTTTCTTTTTTTTTTTTTCAATTTTCAAAACTTTGTGACAAAAAGCGAGATCTGCAAAATACTCACAATACCTCTCAGCAAATAGCTTGGGGTGTCTACTTTCCAAAATGGGGTCATTTGGGGGGGGGTTTGTGCCATCTGGGCATTCCATGGCCTCCGAAACTGTGATAGGCAGTGAGAAGTGAAATCAAAAATTTATACCCTTAGAAAGCCTGAAGGCGGTGATTGGTTTTTGGGGTCCCGTACGCGGCTAGGCTCCCAAAAAGTCTCACACATGTGGTATCCCCGTACTCAGGAGAAGTAACAGAATGTATTTTGGGGTGTAATTCCACATATGCCCATGGCATGTTTGAGCAATATATCATTTAGTGACAACTTTGTGCAAAAAAAAAAAAAATTGTCTTTTTTCCGCAACTTGTGTCAACATATAAAATATTCCATGGACTCGACATGCCTCTCAGTATATAGCTTGGGGTGTCTACTTTCCAAAATGGGGTCATTTGGGGGGGTTTTGAACTGTTCTGGCATTTTATACACAACATTAGGAAGCTTACATCCACTCTTCTAACCACTTGAAGACAAAGCCCTTTCTGACACTTTTTGTTTACATGAAAACATATTTTTTTTTGCAGGAAAATTATGTTGAACCCCCAAACATTATATATATTTTTAAAGCAAAGGCCCTACAGAATAAAATGGTGGGTGTTGCATTTTTTTTTTTTACACAGTATTTGCGCAGCGATTTTTCAAACGCATTTTTTGGGGAAAAAATACACTTTTTTTTATTTTAATGCACTAAAACACACTATATTGCCCAAATGTTTGATGAAATAAAAAAGATGATCTTAGGCCGAGTACATAGATACCAAACACGACATGCTTTAAAATTTCGCACAAACGCGCATTGGCGACAAACTACATACATTTTTAAAAGCCTTTAAAAGCCTTTACAGGTTACCCCGTTAGATTTACAGAGGAGGTCTACTGCTAAAATTACTGCCCTCGATCTGACCTTCGCGGTGATACCTCACATGCATGGTGCAATTGCTGTTTACATATGACGCCAGACCGACGCTTGCGTTCGCCATTGGGCAAGAGCAGGGCAGGACAGGGGTGCTTTTTTTTTTTTTTTTTTTTTTTATTATTAATTTTGCTTTTTTATTTTATTTTTAAATTGTTCCTTCCATGTTTTTTTTTAATCATTTTTATTGTTATCTCAGGGAATGTAAATATCCCCTATGATAGTAATAGGTAGTGACAGGTACTCTTTTTTTGAAAAAACTGGGGTCTAGACCCTAGATCTTTCCTCTGCCCTCAAAGCATCTGACCACACCAAGATCGGTGTGATAAAATGCTTTCCCAATTTCCCAATGGCGCTTTTTATATCCGGGGGGGACATTCCCTCCCACTGCTTGTAAAAGCAGTCCAGAGGCTAATTAGCCACTAGGGTTGCTTTTACATTAAAGCCGGCCGCTGGCTGAAAAGAATGATACCAAGATGATACCTAAACCCGCAGGCATCAATCTGGTATAAACATTCAAAGTCCAGCAACATACCAGTACGTTGCTGGTCCTTGTTGGACATGTATTGTAATCTTTTTTTTTCATGCAGCCAGGTGGCTGAACGAAAAAAGAGATTGATCGTGGGTATGCCCACTAGACATGTGCACTGCCAAAAAATTCTTTAGTTTTCGTTTTCGTTTCATTCGTTTTTTTTTTTTTTCGTTTTTCGGGTCATTCGTTATGATCGCAATTCGTAAATTCGTAAATTTGTACATTCGTAAATTTGTACATTCGTAAATTTGTACATTCGTAAATTTATACATTCGTAATTTCATACATTCGTAATTTCGGAAATTTGGAAATTCGATATTTTCGAAAACCCGAAAATTTTAAAATCTGAAAAAATAACTATTAAATTATAGGTATTGTAATTTCCTTTCAAATTTGGCTGTTAGCGAACGTAACGAATACAAATTTATCTGAAGTTACGCATAACCTGAAATAACAAATGCCGCATCTAAACAAATGGAACAGAACAAATTAATAATAATAATAATAAAACGTTTTTATTATTATTATTGTTATTTATTATTATTATTAATTCATTACGTTCCATTCGTTTAGATACGGCATTCATTATGTCGGAAAACAATTCGTAACTTCGTTAAGTTCACTAACAGCCAAATTTGAAAGGAAATTACAATACCTATAATTGAATAGTTAGTAATAGTTAAGTTATTAGTTAATTATTATTTCAGATTTCCGAATTTACTAATTTACGATTGTACGAATGTACAAATTTACGAATATTCGGAAATTCGTAAATTCAAATTTACGAATTTCCGGATAGTTGTACATTCGTAAATTCGTGCATTGGTAAATTCGTATATTCGTAAATTCGTACATTCGTAAATTTGAATTTACGAATATTCGTTAAAATTCATTAAATGAGTTTTCGTTAATTCGGATATTTCCGAATTAACGAATTTGTCGAAATTCGTTAAAAACGAATTTGGAACGAAACGAATTGCACATGTCTAATGCCCACCATTAGAATACCGCCCTTCATCCACCCACTTCTAATGATGGGCATACATGCACCATTTATATATGCCGAAGCATGGGGGCATCCTCCCGCAAAAAAGTTATGCCGCACACACATGGTCGGACTTTTTCACGGGCAAGCCTCCGTCGGAATTTCGACCGTATGTACGCGGCATTAGGAGCAAAATCGCTCCTCCGCCCCTGCTGCCCCAATGCTTCGGCATATTTGCTTCTTTTTTTTTTAACTGTGGTGGTGAAATCACCTCCTACAGCACTGGAGTCGCAGGGATCAGGCCTGTCTCTGCGAACGCTGCAGTTATGTGTGTTGTGTTTTGTAAGTGACAGTGATCGATCGATACTGCACTTGGGTGGCCTGGGCTGGACGGAGGGGCAAAACGCAGGTGCCAGCAGGTATCTGGGCTGATCCCGCTAACACTGCGTTTTTGGGAACCCTAAACTGCTGGGGACGCTAGTATAGATCTGATCAGATCAGATATTGATCTGTTCAGATACTATACCACTAAGGGAGGTGTATGCTTCACGCGTGGGTGTTAGCGTTACTGGCACTAACCTGACGCTGCCTGGGGTGTGACGCAGACCCTCTCTGACGCTAAAACCTAATTGATATCACCCGCCGGGCGATCAGGGGGTTAAACCTTTATTGGGTTATATACGGCGGGTGCCCTGACACTATAAAAAGCAAACTAACTAACCAGCGTCACCCGTAACACTTATATGATGATTACTGGTGAAAGGGTTAACTAGGGGCAATTAGGGGGTTAAAACCTTTATTAGATAATATATGGGGGTACCTGACGCTATAAAAACCTGCGGCGAACCTAAAAAAAATTACTGGGTACCGATCTGCATCACCGACGCCAAGACAGCGATCAGAAAAATGATCGCTTAGTGACAGTGGTGATAGGGGGTGAAAGGGTTACCTGGGGGGCGATCAAGGGGGTTAAACCTTTATTAGATAATTTATGGGGGTACCCGACGCTATAAAAACCTGCGGCGAACCTAAAAAAAAAATACTGGCTACCGATCAGCATCACCGACGCTAAGACATCGATCAGAAAAACGATCGCTTAGTGACAGTGGTGATAGGGGGTGAAAGGGTTACCTGGGGGGCAATCAAGGGGGTTAAACCTTTATTAGATAATATATTGGGGTACCTGACGCTATAAAAACCTGCGGCGAACCTAAAAAAAATTACTGGGTACAGATCTGCATCACCGACGCCAAGACATCGATCAGAAAAACGATCGCTTAGTGACAGTGGTGATAGGGGGTGAAAGGGTTACCTGGGGGGCGATCAAGGGGGTTAAACCTTTATTAGATAATTTATGGGGGTACCCGACGCTATAAAAACCTGCGGCGAACCTAAAAAAAATTACTGGGTACCGATCTGCATCACCGACGCCAAGACATCGATCAGAAAAATGATCGCTTAGTGACAGTGGTGATAGGGGGTGAAAGGGTTACCTGGGGGGCGATCAAGGGGGTTAAACCTTTATTAGATAATTTATGGGGGTACCCGACGCTATAAAACCTGCGGCGAACCTAAAAAAAATTACTGGGTACCGATCTGCATCACCGACGCCAAGACAGCGATCAGAAAAATTATCGCCAAGCGACGGCGGTGCTAGGGGGTGAAAGGGTTATCTGGGGGGTGATCAAGGGGTTAAACCTTTATTAGGGGGGGTTAGGGGGCTACACTGGACCTAAAACTAAATGTAGTGACACTTTTACAGTCACAAATGTCACTGATTGCAGTGATCAGTAAATAAATGGTCACTGCAATCAGTGACACTGTGACTGGGGGCTGGGGGGTGATCTGGGGGGGCTGGGGGGTGATCTGGGGGGGCCTGGGGGGGCGATTTATGTGCCTATGTGTGCTGGTGTTAGTGTAGTGTTAGTGCACTGACCTGTGTGTCTTCTCTTGTACGACGCTCGGTATATGTGAGCGCCGCACAGGAGATGACATCACTTCCTCCTGCTTTCTCTATCTGTGTAAACAGTACACAGACAGAGGGGGCATTTCTATTCGCCGGGAGCGATCGCGGGGGGGTGGTCGGAATCGAACGGCCGCCCCCCCATCTCGGAACGCTCCCAGACGAATTCCGACCGCTCACTGTACAGAAGGGGGGTCCGATCGGACCCCCCAACTGTACAAAGGCAATCACGTATGCTCTACGTGATTGTGCCTGTCGGTGCCATTGTGCCGACGTATATATACAGTGAGCGGTCGTTAAGTGGTTAAAAAAAAAACAATTTGAAAAAAAAAAACATTTTTGAAAAAATTGTTCCGCTCTTTCAACTAATGATGGGACTTCTTCAATTTTTTTTCTACTATTTCTACTTTTTAAAATATTAAGCTTTTTAACACTTTTCACAGTTACTCCAGCCACTCCAACCACACAACAGTTGCTCAAACCACTCCACCCAGTTACTCCACCCACTCCAGTTGTAGACTACTGGTGGAGGCAAGAACACGTCACACAATTTTCCCAGAAATTGTAGCTTTTCTAGTTATTATTTTTATTCTTATTCTTATTATAGCCAAATTTTACCACCCTAACTCCTCCCACAGTTTTTACACTACATAGACAAGTAATATACCGAAACGTGCGGATTGTTCCCGATTGGTGTGCTATTACTTTGTGGAATGTTTCGCCGAATCGTTCACGAAATATCGTCATTTTTGCGGCAAAATTTGTCCCATAGGAATGAATGGCGAAACTAGAGTGTGAGCTGACAAAATCTGAAAAATCAGCACACTCCATCATTTTTAAGCCCACCTACACAAATTTTATATAAAAACGTTCAGCTATCCCTGCTGCCACTACACGTGTCCACGGCTAAGCCATAGTCCTTACAGTTTTCACGGTATGATGATTTGTTTGCAACTCACGCCACCCATTGACATTCATTGAAACTCCCCTCAGTTTTCACGGTATAATGATTTGTTTGCAACTCACGCCACCCATTGACATTCATTGAAACTCCCCTATAGCCACTTCAAATTTGAAGGGCAATCTCTAAACTGCGACTGTGCCTTTAATTTAAATATATTTCAGAGACATACTATATATCAAAATGTAGGTCTGGGTCTTGTGATTCTCACAATATAAAGCTCTTCTCTGTAGGATTCATAGTTTTTAAAATACGACCGTTTGAAAAATGGCAAGTATTCAGGAGAGGCTGAAAATACTGTGTGACCTGTGGTTAGAGCCTGCATAAACAAACATTGCTTTCCTTGGCAACGCTGAGGGACCTATAGCTCCTCCAAAACACAACTTTGAGAAGAGTTTCTGAATCACAAATTGTTGTAACATGGAGGTTGGCTGTGTTGTCTTTCCCTCAGGACACAGTATGTTCCCAGTTGGGGTGTCTGGGGAGAAAGACAATGCACGTCGCCTCTTATTTCTCTAAGGCATTTCTAATGTTCAACTTTGCTTACTCTTTTGATTCTGTTATCTGTAAATTAATTACTATGTACCTCTACACTTTTCACAGTTACTCCAGCCACTCCAACCACACAACAGTTGCTCAAACCACTCCACCCAGTTACTCCGCCCACTCCAGTTGTAGACTACTGGTGGAGGCAAGAACACGTCACACAATTTCCCCAGAAATTGTAGCTTTTCTAGTTATTATTTTTATTCTTATTCTTATTATAGCCAAATTTTACCACCCTAACTCCTCCCACAGTTTTTACACTACATAGACAAGTAATATACCAAAACGTGCGAATTGTTCTCGAATGGTGTGCTATTACTTTGTGGAATGTTTCGCCGAATCGTTCACGAAATATCGTCGTTTTTGCAGCGAAATTTGTCCCATAGGAATGAATGGCGAAACTAGAGTGTGAGCTGACAAAATCTGAAAAATCAGGACATGATTTCTAACCTGTGACCACTCCATCATTTTTAAGCCCACCTACACAAATTTTATATAAAAACGTTCAGCTATCCCTGCTGCCACTACACGTGTCCACGGCTAAGCCATAGTCCTTACAGTTTTCACGGTATGATGATTTGTTTGCAACTCACGCCACCCATTGACATTCATTGAAACTCCCCTATAGCCACTTCAAATTTGAAGGGCAATCTCTAAACTGGGACTGTGCCTTTAATTTTTATATATTTCAGAGACATACTATATATCAAAATGTAGGTCTGGGTCCGTTTGAAAAATGGCAAGTATTCAGGAGAGGCTGAAAATACTGTGTGACCTGTGGTTAGAGCCTGCATAAACAAACATTGGTTTCCTTGGCAACGCTGAGGGACCTATAGCTCCTCCCACACAGCTTTGAGAAGAGTTTCTGAATCACAAATTGTTGTAACATGGAGGTTGGCTGTGTTGTCTTTCCCTCAGGACACAGTATGTTCCCAGTTGGGGTGTCTGGGGGGAAAGACAATGCACGTTTTTGCGACGAAATTTGTCCCATAGGAATGAATGGCGAAACTAGAGTGTGAGCTGACAAAATCTGAAAAATCAGCACATGATTTCTAACCTGCCACCACTCCCTCATTTTAAAACCCACCTACACAAATTTTATATCAAAACGTTCAGCTATCCCTGCTGCCACTACACGTGTCCACGGCTAAGCCATAGTCGTTAAAGTTTTCACAATATGATGATTTGTTTGCAACTCACGCCACCCATTGACTTTCATTAAAACTCCCCTGTAGACACTTCAAATTCAAAGGGCAATCTCTAAACTGCGACTGTGCCTTTAATTTTAATATTTCAGAGACATACTATATATCAACATGTAGGTCTGGGTCTTGTGATTCTCAAAATATAAAGCTCTTCGCTGTAGGATTCATAGTTTTTAAAATACGACCGTTTGAAGAATGGCAAAAATTCAGGAGAGGCTGAAAATACTGTGTGATTTGTGGTTAGAGCCTGCATAAACAAACATTGGTTTCCTTGGCAACGCTGAGGGAATTATAGCTCCTCCCACACAGCTCTGAGGGGAGTTTCTGTATCACAAATTGTTGTAACATGGAGGTTGACTGTGTTGTCTTTCCCTCAGGACACAGTATGTTCCCAGTTGGGGTGTCTGGGGGGAAAGACAATGCATGTCGCCTCTTATTTCTCTAAGGCATTTCTAATGTTCAACTTTACTTACTCTTTTGATTCTGTTATCTGTAAATTAATTACTATGTACCTCTGCTATGTACTGTAATACGACGGATACTGTTTTCCGCTGTTTATGACCCCCCCCCCCATGAAAAAATAAATAAATAATAAATTGAAAAAAAAAAATTGAAAAAAAAATTATAATTTTTTACAAAAATATAGATTTTTGAAAAAAACATTATTTAAAAAAATATCTATTTTTTTAAAACAAAAATCATTTTGAAAAAAAAAAATTTGTGAAAAAAACAAACATCTGAAAAAAAACATTTTTGAAAGAAAAAAAACATTTTTGAAAAAAAAATTGAAATTTTTTTGGAAATAAATCATTTAAAAATTTAAAAAAAAATTTTTTTGAAAAATTTTTTTTTTTGGAAAAAATTAAATATATTTTTTTAAAAAATGTTCCGCTCTTTCAGCTAATGATGGGACTTCATTTTTTTTCTACTATCCAGCCACTCCAAACACACAACAGTTGCTCAAGCCACTCCACGCAGTTACTCCGCCCACTCCAGTTGTAGACTGCTGGTGGAGGCAAGAACACGTCACACAATTTCCCCAGAAATTGTAGCTTTTCTAGTTAAGTGTTCTTGCAAAGCAAGAGCACTTATTGTTATCTCACATATATATTATTATTCTTATTATAGCCAAATTTTATCACCCTAACTCCTCCCACAGTTTTTACACTACATAGACAAGTAATATACCGAAACGTGCGGATTGTTCCCGATTGGTGTGCTATTACTTTGTGGAATGTTTCGCCGAATCGTTCACGAAATATCGTCGTTTTTGCGGCGAAATTTGTCCCATAGGAATGAATGGCGAAACTAGAGTGTGAGCTGACAAAATCTGAAAAATCAGGACATGATTTCTAACCTGTGACCACTCCATCATTTTTAAGCCCACCTACACAAATTGTATATAAAAACGTTCAGCTATCCCTGCTGCCACTACACGTGTCCACGGCTAAGCCATAGTCCTTACAGTTTTCACGGTATGATAATTTGTTTGCAACTCACGCCACCCATTGACATTCATTGAAACTCCCCTATAGCTCTTCGCTGTAGGATTTATAGTTTTTAAAATACGACCGTTTGAAAAATGGCAAGTATTCAGGAGAGGCTGAAAATACTGTGTGACCTGTGGTTAGAGCCTGCATAAACAAACATTGCTTTCCTTGGCAACGCTGAGGGACCTATAGCTCCTCCCACACAGCTTTGAGAAGAGTTTCTGAATCACAAATTGTTGTAACATGGAGGTTGGCTGTGTTGTCTTTCCCTCAGGACACAGTATGTTCCCAGTTGGGGTGTCTGGGGGGGGAAAGACAATGCACGTCGCCTTTTATTTCTCTAAGGCATTTCTAATGTTCAACTTTACTTACTCTTTTGATTCTGTTATCTGTAAACTAATTACTATGTACCTCTGCTATGTACTGTAATACGACGGATACTGTTTTCCGCTGTTTATGACCCCCCCATGAAAAAATAAAAAATAATAAATTGAAAAAAATAAAGAATTGAAAAAAATAAAATAATAATTTTTGAAACAAATATAGATTTTTGAAAAAAACATTATTTAAATAAATATCCACTTTTTTTTTAAAAAAAAATGTGGAAAAAAAATATCTGAAAAAAAAAATTTTTGAAAGAAAAAAACAAAAATTTTTGAAAAAAAATAATTTGATTTTTTTTTGAAAAAAATCATTTAAAAATTAAAAAAATTTTTTTTTTTAAAAAATTGATTTATTTTTTAAAATAAATATTTTTTTTTAAATGTTCCGCTCTTTCAGCTATTGATGGGACTTCTTCATTTTTTTTCTACTATTTCTACTTTTTAAAATATTAAGCTTTTTAACACTTTTCACAATTACTCCAGCCACTCCAAACACACAACAGTTGCTCAAGCCACTCCACCCAGTTACTCCGCCCACTCCAGTTGTAGACTGCTGGTGGAGGCAAGAACACGTCACACAATTTCCCCAGAAATTGTAGCTTTTCTAGTTATTATTAAGTGTTCTTGCAAAGCAAGAGCACTTATTGTTATCTCACATATAAATTATTATTCTTATTATAGCCAAATTTTACCACCCTAACTCCTCCCACAGTTTTTACACTACATACACAAGTAATATACCGAAATATCGTCGTTTTTGCGGCGAAATTTGTCCCATAGGAATGAATGGCGAAACTAGAGAGTGAGCTGACAAAATCTAAAAAATCAGGACATGATTTCTAACCTGCCACCACTCCCTCATTTTTAAGCCCACCTACACAAATTTTATATCAAAATGTTCAGCTATCCCTGCTGCCACTACACGTGTCCACGGCTAAGCCATCATCCTGTGAAAACTGTAAGGACTATCAGTTTTCACAGTATGATGGTTTGTTTGCAACTCACGCCACCCATTGACATTCATTGAAACTCCCCTCTAGACACTTTTAATTTGAAGGGCAATTTCTAAACTGCGACTGTGCCTTTAACCACTTTCCGCCCAGTCAATAGTGAATTGACGTCCGGGAAGTGGTTGCAATATCGATACTGGACGTCATATGACGTCCTGCAGGATAATGCCTTCCTCGCGCCCGCGGGGGCGCGCAGCGCGGTGATCGGGGACGGCATGTGTCCCTCGGACACAGCGCTTCCCCGATCACGGTAAACAGCCAATTTCATTGGCTGTTTACCATGTGATCGGCTGTGTCAAAGTCACAGCCGATCACCTGTCATAACAAACTCGGCGGCGCGCTCCGTGCGCGCCGCCACAGGCTTGCAGAGCGGGGATCGGGGAAGGCGAGTGTCCCTTGGACACAGCGCGTCCCCGATCAGAGTAAACAGCCAATGAATTGGCTGTTTACCACGTGACCGGCTGTGTCCAATCACAGCCAGTCACAAATGTAAACAAAGTCCACAGGAGTTACTACCTGATCCCTGCTCTCTCCTCACACACCGATCTGTGAGGAGAGAGAAGAGATCAGTAAGTTAGCTCAGTGTAGTTTGTCTACATAAGTTTACAGTGCATAACACGCCCCCTCCCCATAAAGAGGACCTGTCACACAGCCCAGCACATCAATCAGCCCAGCCAATCAGCCCATCTGTCAATCAGCCCATCTGTCAATCAGCCCATCTGTCAATCAATCAGCCCATCTGTCAATCAATCAGCCCATCTGTCAATCAATCAGCCGATCTGTCAATCAATCACCCCACCTGTCAATCAATCACCCCATCTGTCAATCAATCAACCCATCTGTCAATCAATCAATCAGCCCATCTGTCAATCAATCAGCCCATCTGTCAATCATCTGTCACAGGCCCACCTCCATCGGTACCGCCATTGGCACCGCCACACAGGCTACCAGTACCGCCATCGGTACCAGTACCACCACCAGTACCGCCACCAGGCCCAGCATCTATACTGCCACACAGGCCCGCTACCAGTATCACCACTAGTGCCGCCATCGGTACCACCACCAGTACCACCACCCGTACCACCGTCGGTAGTGCCACCACCACCTGTACCACCACCTGTACCGCCATCGGTACCATCACCACCCGTACCGCCATTGGTACCACCACCACCTGTACCGCCATCGGTACCACCACCACCTGTACCGCCATCGGTACCACCACCACCCATACCGCCATCGCTACCACCACCACCCGTACCGCCACCTGTACCGCCATCGGTACCGCCGCCACCACCACCACCCGTACCGCCATCGGTACCACTACCACCTGTACCGCCATTGGTACCACCACCACCCATAGCGCCATCGGTACCACCACACAGGCCCACCACTAATACCTCCATCGGTACTACCACACAGACCGCCACCACTACCACCAGCAATACCATTACACAGGCCCACCAATAAGCACTGCCATAATGTCCCAAAGGGTTTACACACCTGAGGAGGCATATGCCATTCTTGCCATGTCGGATGATGAGAGCAGCGGGGAGCTCCCATTATCCGATTCTGGTTCGGAATACGAGCCAGTGGAGGATAGTGGCTCAGAGTCCGAGTCCCCGGAGGAAACCGTCCCTCCCACGCGATCGGCACCAAGATCAGCACCAAGATCAGCACCAAGATCAGAAGAACTGCCCACCACCAGCAGCGCCATACCCCAGGAAGAGGAGCCCAGTACAAGCAATGGAAATGCACGCCCAACCCGAAGAATCCAGCCCCAATCCTACCTTCCCGATGCCCTGGCAAACCCCTTATGGTTGCCTGCCAACTCAGGATCCGCTATCATCCCCCCTTTCACCGCACAGCCAGGTGTGCAGCCCGACACTACAAATTTTTCTAAATTTGATTATTTTTGTTTATTTTTCCCACAAGATTTGCTGCAGAATATAGTGGATCAAACGAATCTGTATGCATCCCAATTTATTGCTGCCAACCCTGATTCTTCCTACGCCCGCATGTTCCAGTGGCGGCGTCTAACATTGGAGGAATTTAAATTATTTTTGGGCCTTATGTTCAATATGGGGCTTACAAAAAAGAACGAAGTCCATTCATATTGGTCCAAACGCCCCATCCAACACATGCCCATATATTCCGCTGTCATGTCCAGGAAAAGATACGACATGATTATGCGCTTTCTCCACTTCAATGACAATTCACAGTGCCCTCCCCGAGATCATCCCAACTACGACAAATTGTACAAGATACGCCCCCTAATCAATGCCTTTTCCCAGCGATTTGAAGAAGTTTTCATCCCAGACCAAAAAATTTGTGTGGACGATTCCCTCGTACATTTCACCGGCCGACTGCAGTTCAAGCAGTACATACCAAGCAAGAGAGCCAGGTATGGGTTAAAATTAAATAAATTATGTGATCGAGCCACTGGATACGTCTGCAAATTCAGGATCTACAAAGGCAAAGACTCCCAGCTCCAGCCCCGTGATTGCCCCACATATATTGGAACCAGTGGGAAAATTGTCTGGGAGTTAGCATACCCCCTGTTCGGAAAAGGTTACCATTTATATGTTGATAATTATTATACCAGCCTGCCCCTTTTTCGCCACCTTTACAGTAAACAAACCCCGGCCTGCGGTACCTTCAAAAAAAAACGGAAGGGATTCCCACAAAATTTATTGACAAAAAAATTGCGACCTGGAGAATCGGCATCCATGAGGAACGAGGAGGTGTTGGCCATGAAGTGGAGGGACAAGAAAGATGTCCACATCCTCTCTACGATCCACAATGACACCATGGTGGAGATCCCAAGAAGACGCGGCTCCATTGTAAAGCCTGAATGTGTCCACGACTACAATTTGTACATGGGGGGGGTGGATTTAAACGACCAGATGCTACAGCCCTACTTATCAACCAGAAAGTCCCATTATTGGCACAAAAAAGTTGCGTTTCACCTGTTTCACATGGCCCTTTTTAATTTGTTTGTCTGCTACCAAAAAGCAACTCAAAATCACCGACTCCTCTACCTCCAATATATCGAAGATATCATCGATGCCCTCATTTACCAACAAGATCCCGCCCCAGGAAGCATTCGCTCTGATAGTGTGAGTCGGCTTCACGAGCGACACTATCCCTTTAGCATCCCCCCCACAGAATCTGGAAGAAGACGCCAAAAGAAATGCCGTGTATGCAGCAGAGGAGGAGTAAGAAGAGACACCAGCTATTATTGTCCCGATTGTCCCTCCCAACCTGGCCTGTGCATCGGAAATTGCTTCAAAAATTATCATACATCCATTAGTTCCCCTTATTATTAACAGACTGCCATTTCCCTATTTGCCTGCTACCATGTTACTAACTACCTTCCATGTTAATTAACTGACCCTGGCCTGTTTACCGACGATGTCTTTGCTTGCCGATTTAAACCACGTTTCTGACCTCCACGTGCACCAACCTCAGCCTGTTTACCGACGATGCCTCTGCCTGCCGATTTAAACCACGTTTCTGACTTCCACGTGTACCGACCTTGGCCTGTTAATCGACCATGTTTTTGCCTGCCACTTGGACTGATCTTTTGGCCATCTACTTTTAGTACACAGGGGTCTCACATATGTGAGGGGCTTCAGAATAGCGTTCTGAGTAGAGAAAACCAGTTTTTCGTTTTCTGTGCTCCAAGAACAGGGTCTGATTGCCCGGAGGCTTCAAAGCGATTTGGGTGGGAGAAGCCTCTACCCCTGTCCCCCTGGCCCTAAGCTTGATGGTCCTTCCTGCTGCCTGGACCAATAATTTGGCTGTGCTGACCATATTACTGCCTGTAATGACCCATGACATTATGGACCATGTTTCTTCCTGCTGCTTGGACCAATACTTTGGCTGTGTTGACCATATATCTGCCTGCTGCCTCTACTGACTTTGGACAGCATTTCTGCCGGGACACCTCTGCCTGCTACCTGGACCTGTGCTTTGGCTGTGCTCTGGCTGTGCTGACAGTATCTCTGCCTGTGCGAACTATGGACAGTATTCCTGCCTGCTGCCTGGATGATTGCTTTTGCTGTCGCTGACCTCATCCCTGCCTGCTGCCTGGACCGATGCTCTCCTCTGTGGACCACTGCACTTCTAAAACCACAGGTAATCTTTTGTTATTTGGTATGTACCTGCTATGTGTTAGATATATGAAGGGCCTTCAAAAATGTGATCGGTAGTCAGAAAATGATATGTGCAATTAATGCTGCTAGAATGCCTGGAGGTGCTACTTGGATGTTGGGTATCTGTATGTGGCCAGGCTGTGTAAAAGTCTCAAACATGTGGTATCGCCATACTCAGGAGGAGTAGCAGAATGCATTTTGGGGTGTAATTTTTGCTATGTACATATTATGTGTTAGAAATATCTTATAAATTGACAACTTTGTGTAAAAAAAATGCATTTTAATTTTTTCTCCACATTTTCCAAAACCTTCTGGAAAAAAATGAACCGTTCAAAAGACTCATAATGCCTCATAGATTATAAGTTGGGGTGTGTGCTTTCAAAAATGGGGTCATTTTGTGGAAAATTCTATTGTCCTGGTGCTCCAGGGCCTTCAAAATTGTAATAGGTGGTTGAGAAAGGATATGTGCGATTTATGCTTGTAGAACGCCTGAAAGTGCTACTTCAATGTTGGGCCTCTGTATATGGCCAGGCTGTGTAAAAGTCTCACACATGTGGTATCGCTATACTCAGGAGGAGTAGAAGAATGCATTTTGGGGTGTTATTTTTGCTATGTATATGCTATGCGTTAGAAATATCTTATAAATGGACAACTTTGTGTAAAAAAAATGCATTTTCATTTTTTCTCCACATTTTCCAAAACCTTCTGGAAAAAAATGAACCGTTCAAAAGACTCATAATGCTTCATAGATTATACGTTGGGGTGTGTGCTTTCCAAAATGGGGTCATTTTGTGGAAAATTCTATTGTCCTGGTGCTCCAGGGCCTTCAAAATTGTAATAGGTGGTTGAGAAAGGATATGTGCGATTTATGCTTGTAGAACGCCTGAAAGTGCTACTTCAATGTTGGGCCTCTGTATATGGCCAGGCTGTGTAAAAGTCTCACACATGTGGTATCGCTATACTCAGGAGGAGTAGCAGAATGTATTTTGGGGTGTAGTTGCAATTATGCATATGCTGTGTGAGAGAAAAAAGTAGGATTTTTAAAACAGCTTACCTGTAAAATCCTTTTCTTGGAGTACATCACGGGACACAGAGCAGCATAGTCATTACTATGTGGGTTATATAGAATTACCTTCAGGTACTGGCACTGGCAACTTCCAAAACAGGAAGTACCCTCCCCTATATAAGCCCCTCCCATCCGGGAGCACCTCAGTTTTGTAGCAAAGCAATACGTGTCCCCAAAAGAGGGGTGGGAGCTCTGTGTCCCGTGATGTACTCCAAGAAAAGGATTTTACAGGTAAGCTGTTTTAAAAATCCTACTTTCTTGTTCATACATCACGGGACACAGAGCAGCATAGTCATTACTATGTGGGACGTCCCAAAGCAATGCCAAATGAGGGGGGATACACCATACATAAGCTGGGCGCTATCAGGCAAGAGGATCTTTTGCGGCCTGCAACACACTGCGCCCAAAGGCGACATCCTCCTGACTTCTAACGTCCACCTGGTAGAACCTAGTAAACGTGTGCACTGAAGACCATGTTGCGGCCTTACAAATTTGAGCCAGGGAGGCCTGGTGATGCACTGCCCATGAAGTTCCAACTGCTCTCGTGGAGTGCGCCCTAACTTTGAACGGAGGCGGTCTACTTCTCAAGCCATAGGCTTGTATTATGACCTGTCGAATCCACTTGGCTAAAGTAGATTTTGATGCTGCCTGACCCTTTCTGGGGCCTTCCGGCAGAACAAACAAAGAATCCGTTCTACGAATCTGAGCAGTGGCTTTTAGATAAGCTTTAACTGCTCTTACTACATCCAAAGAATGCAATAACTTTTCCTCTACCGAGCTTGGTTTGGGGAAAAAAGAAGGAAGAACCACATCCTGGTTCAAGTGAAACCCCGATACCACCTTAGGAAGAAAGGCTGGGTGAGGGCGTAATACTACTCTGTCCTTATGAATAACCAGATATGGCTCTTTACAGGACATGGTGGCTAATTCCGACACTCTTCTAGCCGAGCATATGGCTACTAAAAATATCAATTTTCTGGTGAGTAGAACCAAGGAAATGTGCCGCAAAGGTTCAAATGGCTGCTTCTGTAGAACCGACAGAACCAAATTTAGATCCCATGGGCATATGGGAGCTTTAATCGGTGGAATAATACGAGTCACACCTTGCATAAAGGATTTGACAAGTGAATGCATAGCCAGGGGCCTTTGAAATAGTATTGATAAGGCCGAAACCTGGCCCTTGATAGTACTTAAAGTAAACTTCCTGTCTACAGCCCACTGCAGGAAGTCCAGAATTCTGCCTATAACGTACTTACGTGGATGCCATTTTCTGGCCTCGCACTAAGTGATGTACGCCTTCCAAACTCTATAGTAGATCTGCCTGGATACAGGCTTCCTGGCATTGATTATAGTTGATACCACAGAGTTAGAGAGACCTCTCTTCTTTAGGATGTGGGATTCAATAGCCAGGCCGTTAAACTTAGAGTTAATAAGGAAGGGTGGTATATCGGTCCTTGCGAAAGCAGGTCCGGTCGACGTGGAAGGGTCCAAGGACTCCCCACAGACATTTTGATGATCTCCGCGTACCAGGCCCTTCGGGGCCACGCTGGAGCCACCAGGATCACCGGCTTCTTTCCCAACCTGACTCTGCGAAGGAGTCGAGGCAACAATTGTAGCGGAGGGAATGCATATATCAGTCTGAACTGATCCCAAGGGAACACCAGAGCATCCGCGCCGCAAGCGAGGGGATCCCTTGTCCGGGAGACAAATCTGTCCACCTTTGCGTTGAATCTGGATGCTAGCAGATCTACATCCGGTGTTCCCCACCGCTGACATATTGCTCGGAAGACCTCGGGATGAAGGGACCATTCCCCTGGGCATAACTGTTGGCGACTCAGAAAGTCCGCCTTCCAATTCTCCACCCCTGGAATGAAGACAGCTGATATGCTTTTCTGCCCATTCCAGGATGTGACTTACTTCCCTCTGGGCTGCACGACTCCTGGTGCCTCCCTGATGATTGATATATGCCACTGCTGTGGCATTGTCTGATTGATTCTGACAGGGGACCCTTGGAGTCTGGATGTCCAGGCTACTAGGGCATACCGGGCTGCTCGTATCTCTAAGAGATTGATGGGCAGGGTTCTTACTACATTTGACCATCTGCCCTGGAGAGACCATTGCTCCAGTACTGCCCCCCCAGCCTATAAGGCTGGCATCTGTAGTGACCACCTTCCAGGATATCGGACTGAAGGGTTTTCCCTTCTGGAGATTCTGGGGGATCAACCACCAGCAGAGACTCTTCCGAACGGAAGGGGACAAAGCCATCCGGAAGTCTAGAGCCTGAATCTTTCCGTTCCAGGCTGACAATATGGCCCTCTGTAAATTCCTTGAGTGGAATTGGGCGTATGGCACAGCTTCGAATGATGCTACCATCTTTCCTAGCAGCCTCATGCACAGGCGTATGGACGGCTGTCTTTTTGCACAAAGCAGACGGACCAAGCCCCTCAGAGAGGATACCTTGTCTAGAGGTAAGAAAATCTTCCTCTGGTCTGAATCCAGCCGCAGCCCTAGATATACCAGGTTTTTCACTGGCTGTAGGGCTGACTTGTCCAGGTTGATGACCCAACCGTGAGATTCTAGATACTTGATTGTATCGACAATTACCACTTCTAGCTTGGCAACTGAGTGGTCCATCAACAACAGGTCGTGTAGGTATGCCATTATCGTTACACCTCGTGTACTTAGATCGGCCAACAGTGGGGCCAGAATTTTTGTGAACACTCGTGGTGCTGTGGCCAGACCGAATGGTAAGGCTCTGAACTGAAAATGGCGCCCTTCTACTGCAAAGCGTAGACATTTTTGATGACCTGGAAAGATGGGAACATGCAAGTAAGCATCTTTGATGTCGATCGAGGCTAACCATTCCTCCCCCTGTAGGGCAGCGGTGACCGATCGGATCGACTCCATCCGGAAGGACCGGACGTTTAGAAATTTGTTTAGACTCTTTAGGTCCAATATGGGTCTTTTGTCCCCGTTTGGTTTCGGGACTGTGAAAAGGTTTGAGTAGAAACTCAACCCCCACTCTTCCATACGAACCTCCATAATTACTCCTTGGAGCAATAGTTGTTCTAACGCCACTAGGAGACACCTTCTTTTCAGAGGGTCTTTTGGCATGCCTGACCACATTAAATGGGAAGGAGGAGACTCTTTTAACTCCAACTTGAATCCCTGAGTTACTGCGGAGAGCACCCATCTGTCTTTGATCGTCTCCCGCCAGGTCTCTGTGAACAACTGAAGTCTTCCCCTCACCCGTTTGAGTGGGGGCAGCCCTTCATAGGCTTGACTTGGAGGCTGGTTTAGTACCTCTTCGGATCCAGGGCTTTTTATTACCCTGTGACTGTCCCTGATTTTTACCTCCTGAGTTTGACCGAGGAGGCCGTCGGAACTGCTTAGTAGCAGACGTCCCAGGGATAGGAGAGGTAGTCCTCCTAAAAGACGGACCCCTAGACCTCTTTTTAATTGGTAAGAGAGTACTTTTACCACTGGAAATCTTCTGGATATATTTATCCAGGTCTTCGCCAAAAAGGCGTTCTCCATGAAATGGGAAGCTAAGTAAGAGCTTCTTACAGGGAGCCTCAGCAGACCAGTTCTTGAGCCACAGAAGCCTACACATATGTACCAAAGACAGCGTGAGGCGGGAGGCCTGATGGATAGAATCCTTGATGGCGTCAACCGCAAAGCATAATGCTCTAGGCAGATCAGCCAGAGCCTGGGCCTGCTGGTCTGGCAAATCCCTCAGGACCATTTTCATTTGATCCTTTAAAGCTTGGCAGACCCCAATAGCTGCCACTGCTGGCTGTGTAACAGCCCCTGCTGTGGAAAAAGCAGATTTTAATAAAGATTCCAATTTTTTATCTACTGGATCTTTGAACATTTGAACATTATCTACTGGACATGTCAGTGATTTGTTCACAGAAGAAATGGCTGCGTCCACCGTAGGAACATTCCATCTCTGGGTGAATTTTTCCTCCATGGGATAGATCACCTGAAATTTCTTAGGTGGAACAAATAGTTTATCAGGATGTTCCCAGTCCTGGTATATAAGTCCTTCCAATAATGGATGAAATTGGAAAGGAGCAATTAATCTGGGGAGCTTTTAGCGACCCCAACGAGGAGACAGCAGTAGTTGATGGTTCAACAAGAGGCATTTTAAATGCAGATCGAACCATGTCAGTTAGGGTCTGGACCCACAATCTTTCAGTCTGTGATGCTGAAAATGGTTCATCTACTGTCGATTCCTCAAAAACAGAGTTAACCTCCTCCTGATCCCCTTCAGGTAGGTCAGTCCCTTCCTGGGACTGTTGCTCTGCCAACAGGCACTCTAATGGAGGGGATGGAGATCTGGCGCGCTTTCTTTCCTGTAGAGAAGAAGCGATCAATGCTGCCAATCTCTGCTCCAATCCCTCCAGAGTTGAGGCAAAAACCTCCTCTGTTATATATGCAGGAGCAGGTGGACTGAGGACAGCCGCAGTACCTGGCACTCCCGGGGGTTCCTTATGGGTATTAACCTCTGATTTCTCAGGGGAGGAAGGTGCAGATGACTGCTCCAGATCCTCAGAGCCCGATGGAGACCCCCTACACTTCCTGAGAGGTATATCTCGGAGTTTTTTAGGCGGCATATTCCTTAGTTCAAAGCTGAGGTATTCCAGCCGCAATACACCCCTTTACTGAAATAGTCTAATGAAATTTGCTGCTATGTACATCAGTGGGTGTCTACTAATGCGTCTTTCTGGGGATGCCTGTATCAACCGCCCGCTGTAAGCCCCTATACCATGCTACCAGCTCCTTTTCATGCTCTGTGTCCATAGCAAGCAGCGTGGACTGAGTCCTTTTATCTTGCTGGGACGCCCGCACATGCGCAGAAGCGCTGGGTGCACAGAGCGCGTCATCCGCCAGGCTCCGCCCCCTTTTTTGAAGCTAAATCTTATAAAAAGAAAGCGTGTGTGCGCGGGCGCGCGCGTGCACGTGTGCGCTCTTGGTGCCATGTAGGGAGAGGAGCCAGGGTCCCTGTTTCACCAGGACTCGGGGATGGAAGGAAACTACTCGGCAGCATGACAGAGGATTGCAGCTTCCCTGATAGAGAGCTCACTCATCTGCCTGGACTTTCACCATGGAAGGAATAGTCCCAAGAAAAAAAGACGTTCCACAGCGGCCTCTAGTGGACAAACACAGGTACCGCACTTTGTCTTTTTTTTTTTTTTTTTTAAAACCCCCTTTATGAAAAACATTTCTAGGTTTACAGTTTTTAAAACTTCCTTATGAAAAGACATTTCTAGGATTTCTTAGGCATATACAGCTATTAGCGGGAATACCTTTAGGTAACAGGCAGAAAGACATATTAGGCTTGGGGGTCCCCTCAATAGAACCAAGTTCCTGAGGGGCCCCCACTTACCTTTTCCCCGCCGCAGGACTTTGTTTGGTCCACAGAAGCCCAAACTTCACCTCTCACGGCAGGCATTGTACTAGACCTTCAGGGACCGGGTTCCCAAGGATTCCACTCCCCTGGACCTGTATAGCACCCTGCACAGATAGCCTCTTGGTTTTGGGTATGACCAGAGCTCTGGATCCCAGGGTCCAGCCCTCCTAAGAGAGGCATTACAGGCAAAACCCTGCTCTTCTCTGCAAGGCCCGGGTACCGACCGTTTAGCTATGAAACTTTTTTGGTTGGATCCGGAATAGCTTGCTAAGGCCCAGAGAACCTGTACACAAGCCCAGATGAATACATGTTAACCTTGGCCAACACCTTAGACACTGGCAAAAAACTGAGGTGCTCCCGGATGGGAGGGGCTTATATAGGGGAGGGTACTTCCTGTTTTGGAAGTTGCCAGTGCCAGCACCTGAAGGTAATTCTATATAACCCACATAGTAATGACTATGCTGCTCTGTGTCCCGTGATGTATGAACAAGAAAAATGTTAATATGACCAGTTTGTGTAAAAAAAAAAAAAAAAAAATGAAATTTTCCCAAGAATTGTGGGAAAAAAATACAACTTCAAAAAACTCACCACGCCTCTTAGTAAATACCTTGGACTGTCTACTTTCCAAAAAGGGGTAATTTTGGGGTGTTTGTACTTTCCTCGCTTGTTAGTGTCTCAAGAAATGAGATATCCCTTCAGTACATCAGGCGTGATCAGATGTGATAAATTTTCAGTGATTGCCACCATAGTTTGTAGACTCTATAACTTTCACAAAGACCAAATAATATACACTAATTTGGGTTCATTTTACCAAAGATATGTAGCAGTATACATTTTGGCACAAATTTATAAAGAAAAATTACTTATTTGCAAAATTTTACAATAGAAACTAAAAAAAAGTGTTTTTTTTTTTAAAAATTGCTGTTTTTTTGCTTATATCGCAAAAAATAAAAAACCCAGTGGCGATTAAATACCACCAAAAGAAAGCTCTATTTGTGAGGAGAAAATGATAAAAATTTTGTTTGGATACAGTGTAGCATGACTAAGTAATTGTCATTCAAATTGTGAGAGTACTGAAAGCTGAAAATTGGTCTGGGCGGGAAGGTGCATAAGTGCATGGTATTGAAGTGGTTAATTTTAATATTTCAGAGACATACTATATATCAAAATGTAGGTCTGGGTCTTGTGATTCTCACAATTAGGGATGAGCTTTGTGTTCGAGTCGAACATACGTTCAACTCGAACATCGGCTGTTCGATCGTTCGACGAAGATCGAACGATTTGGGCCGTTCGCGCCAAATTCGAGTGACGCGAACGGCCCACAATGCACTACGCCATCGCAGTGTCATCCAGGCGCTGTGATTGGCCAAGCATGCACTGTGACCCCGCATGCTTGGCCAATCACAGCGCCGGCAGCGAGGAGAGCAATGATTGGCCACAGGCAGGATGCCTGTGGCCAATTATTGCTGAGGGGGTTTAGTACACGCCCCACACTATAAAAGGCCGCCAGCGTGGCGGCCTTGTGTAGTGTGTTCCGGAGCAGGGAAAGAGAAGCATAGGCAGGGACAGTGTCATTTTTTTTCCTTTACTAATCCTGGATTCCTTGTGTTTAGGGACAAATAAGGATAGGTAGGCAGAGTGTCAGTGTGTTATTCTGTGCTAAACCTTGTTTGTAGGGACAGAGAAGGACAGTGAGGGAAAGTCTCAGTGTGCTATTCTGTTCTAAACCAATCTTGCTGAACCATATTTGAAATCCTTGAGTTTAGGGACAGAGAGGTACAGTGAGGGAAAGTGTCAGTGAGCTATTCTGTTCTAAACCAATCTTGCTGAACCATAATTGAAATCCTTGAGTTTAGGGACAGAGAAGGACACTCGTGGAAACTATCAGTGTGCTATTCTGTGCTAAATCTTGTTTGTAGGGACAGAGAAGGACAGTGAGTGAAACTGACAGTGTGCTATTCTGTTCTAAACCAATCTTGCTGAACCATATTTGAAATCCTTGAGTTTAGGGACAGAGAGGTACAGTGAGGGAAAGTGTCAGTGTGCTATTCTGTTCTAAACCAATCTTGATGAACCATATTTGAAATCCTTGAGTTTAGGGACAGAGAAGGACACTCGTGGAAACTATCAGTGTGCTATTCTGTGCTAAATCTTGTTTGTAGGGACAGAGAAGGACAGTGAGTGAAACTGACAGTGTGCTATTCTGTTCTAAACCAATCTTGCTGAACCATATTTGAAATCCTTGAGTTTAGGGACAGAGAGGTACAGTGAGGGAAAGTGTCAGTGTGCTATTCTGTTCTAAACCAATCTTGCTGAACCATATTTGAAATCCTTGAGTTTAGGGACAGAGAAGGACACTCGTGGAAACTATCAGTGTGCTATTCTGTGCTAAATCTTGTTTGTAGGGACAGAGAAGGACAGTGAGTGAAACTGACAGTGTGCTATTCTGTTCTAAACCAATCTTGCTGAACCATATTTGAAATCCTTGAGTTTAGGGACAGAGAGGTACAGTTAGGGAAAGTGTCAGTGTGCTATTCTGTTCTAAACCAATCTTGCTGAACCATATTTGAAATCCTTGAGTTTAGGGACAGAGAAGGACACTCGTGGAAACTATCAGTGTGCTATTCTGTGCTAAATCTTGTTTGTAGGGACAGAGAAGGACAGTGAGTGAAACTGACAGTGTGCTATTCTGTTCTAAACCAATCTTGCTGAACCATATTTGAAATCCTTGAGTTTAGGGACAGAGAGGTACAGTGAGGGAAAGTGTCAGTGTGCTATTCTGTTCTAAACCAATCCTGCTGAACCATATTTGAAATCCTTCAGTTTAGGGACAGAGAAGGACACTCGTGGAAACTATCAGTGTGCTATTCTGTGCTAAATCTTGTTTGTAGGGACAGAGAAGGACAGTGAGTGAAACTAACAGTGTGCTATTCTGTTCTAAACCAATCTTGCTGAACCATATTTGAAATCCTTGAGTTTAGGGACAGAGAGGTACAGTGAGGGAAAGTGTCAGTGTGCTATTCTGTTCTAAACCAATCTTGCTGAACCATATTTGAAATCCTTGAGTTTAGGGACAGAGAAGGACATTCGTGGAAACTATCAGTGTGCTATTCTGTGCTAAATCTTGTTTGTAGGGACAGAGAAGGACAGTGAGTGAAACTGACAGTGTGCTATTCTGTTCTAAACCAATCTTGCTGAACCATATTTGAAATTCTTGAGTTTAGGGACAGAGAGGTACAGTGAGGGAAAGTGTCAGTGTGCTATTCTGTTCTAAACCAATCTTGCTGAACCATATTTGAAATCCTTGAGTTTAGGGACAGAGAAGGACACTCGTGGAAACTATCAGTGTGCTATTCTGTGCTAAATCTTGTTTGTAGGGACAGAGAAGGACAGTGAGTGAAACTGACAGTGTGCTATTCTGTTCTAAACCAATCTTGCTGAACCATATTTGAAATCCTTGAGTTTAGGGACAGAGAGGTACAGTGAGGGAAAGTGTCAGTGTGCTATTCTGTTCTAAACCAATCTTGCTGAACCATATTTGAAATCCTTGAGTTTAGGGACAGAGAAGGACACTCGTGGAAACTATCAGTGTGCTATTCTGTGCTAAATCTTGTTTGTAGGGACAGAGAAGGACAGTGAGTGAAACTGACAGTGTGCTATTCTGTTCTAAACCAATCTTGCTGAACCATATTTGAAATCCTTGAGTTTAGGGACAGAGAGGTACAGTGAGGGAAAGTGTCAGTGTGCTATTCTGTTCTAAACCAATCTTGCTGAACCATATTTGAAATCCTTCAGTTTAGGGACAGGTAAGGACACTCGTGGAAACTATCAGTGTGCTATTCTGTGCTAAATCTTGTTTGTAGGGACAGAGAAGGACAGTGAGTGAAACTGACAGTGTGCTATTCTGTTCTAAACCAATCTTGCTGAACCATATTTGAAATTCTTGAGTTTAGGGACAGAGAGGTACAGTGAGGGAAAGTGTCAGTGTGCTATTCTGTTCTAAACCAATCTTGCTGAACCATATTTGAAATCCTTGAGTTTAGGGACAGAGAAGGACACTCGTGGAAACTATCAGTGTGCTATTCTGTGCTAAATCTTGTTTGTAGGGACAGAGAAGGACAGTGAGTGAAACTGACAGTGTGCTATTCTGTTCTAAACCAATCTTGCTGAACCATATTTGAAATCCTTGAGTTTAGGGACAGAGAGGTACAGTGAGGGAAAGTGTCAGTGTGCTATTCTGTTCTAAACCAATCTTGCTGAACCATATTTGAAATCCTTGAGTTTAGGGACAGAGAAGGACACTCGTGGAAACTATCAGTGTGCTATTCTGTGCTAAATCTTGTTTGTAGGGACAGAGAAGGACAGTGAGTGAAACTGACAGTGTGCTATTCTGTTCTAAACCAATCTTGCTGAACCATATTTGAAATCCTTGAGTTTAGGGACAGAGAAGGACACTCGTGGAAACTATCAGTGTGCTATTCTGTGCTAAATCTTGTTTGTAGGGACAGAGAAGGACAGTGAGTGAAACTGACAGTGTGCTATTCTGTTCTAAACCAATCTTGCTGAACCATATTTGAAATTCTTGAGTTTAGGGACAGAGAGGTACAGTGAGGGAAAGTGTCAGTGTGCTATTCTGTTCTAAACCAATCTTGCTGAACCATATTTGAAATCCTTGAGTTTAGGGACAGAGAAGGACACTCGTGGAAACTATCAGTGTGCTATTCTGTGCTAAATCTTGTTTGTAGGGACAGAGAAGGACAGTGAGTGAAACTGACAGTGTGCTATTCTGTTCTAAACCAATCTTGCTGAACCATATTTGAAATCCTTGAGTTTAGGGACAGAGAGGTACAGTGAGGGAAAGTGTCAGTGTGCTATTCTGTTCTAAACCAATCTTGCTGAACCATATTTGAAATCCTTGAGTTTAGGGACAGAGAAGGACACTCGTGGAAACTATCAGTGTGCTATTCTGTGCTAAATCTTGTTTGTAGGGACAGAGAAGGACAGTGAGTGAAACTGACAGTGTGCTATTCTGTTCTAAACCAATCTTGCTGAACCATATTTGAAATCCTTGAGTTTAGGGACAGAGAGGTACAGTGAGGGAAAGTGTCAGTGTGCTATTCTGTTCTAAACCAATCTTGCTGAACCATATTTGAAATCCTTCAGTTTAGGGACAGGTAAGGACACTCGTGGAAACTATCAGTGTGCTATTCTGTGCTAAATCTTGTTTGTAGGGACAGAGAAGGACAGTGAGTGAAACTGACAGTGTGCTATTCTGTTCTAAACCAATCTTGCTGAACCATATTTGAAATTCTTGAGTTTAGGGACAGAGAGGTACAGTGAGGGAAAGTGTCAGTGTGCTATTCTGTTCTAAACCAATCTTGCTGAACCATATTTGAAATCCTTGAGTTTAGGGACAGAGAAGGACACTCGTGGAAACTATCAGTGTGCTATTCTGTGCTAAATCTTGTTTGTAGGGACAGAGAAGGACAGTGAGTGAAACTGACAGTGTGCTATTCTGTTCTAAACCAATCTTGCTGAACCATATTTGAAATCCTTGAGTTTAGGGACAGAGAGGTACAGTGAGGGAAAGTGTCAGTGTGCTATTCTGTTCTAAACCAATCTTGCTGAACCATATTTGAAATCCTTGAGTTTAGGGACAGAGAAGGACACTCGTGGAAACTATCAGTGTGCTATTCTGTGCTAAATCTTGTTTGTAGGGACAGAGAAGGACAGTGAGTGAAACTGACAGTGTGCTATTCTGTTCTAAACCAATCTTGCTGAACCATATTTGAAATCCTTGAGATTAGGGACAGAGAGGTACAGTGAGGGAAAGTGTCAGTGTGCTATTCTGTTCTAAACCAATCTTGCTGAACCATATTTGAAATCCTTGAGTTTAGGGACAGAGAAGGACACTCGTGGAAACTATCAGTGTGCTATTCTGTGCTAAATCTTGTTTGTAGGGACAGAGAAGGACAGTGAGGGAAACTGTCAGTGTGCTATTCTGTGCTAAACCAATCTTGCTGAAGCATATTGCAAATCCTTGTGTTTAGGGACAGAGAAGGATAGGCATTGGACAGTGTCAGTGTCATTGTTGCTAAGCCTCCTGCACAGTATACACCTGAAGGTAGCCCTTATTGCTGTTTTTCCCATCTCCCTGCAGGCCATCCATTAAAATGTCTGGAAGGCAAACAAGGAGAGGCAGACAGTCAGGAGGCAAAAAAAGAGGGCAAGCAGGCTCTGTGTCTGGGGGCAACAGTGCTGGTCGTGGACGCGGTGCATTGTCATCAGCACATGGCCATGGGACACGCTTGTCCTTCTTTTCGGCAGCAGGACATGTTGAGCCACATCATGCCGAAGACTTGGTAGAGTGGATGACCAAGCCCACCTCATCCTCCTCATCCTCTCTCACCCAGGCTCAGGGTACTGGCAAAGCAGCTGCCAAAGCGTCCTCTTCTCTGGTATCATTATCTTCATTAGTCAATCCTTCCCTAGACCCACCATGTTCTCCTCCTGAGGAGTCCCCCGAACTGTTTGAGCACAGTGTTGGGTACATGCTCCAGGAGGATGCCCAGCGTTTCGAAGGATCTGATGATGATACCCAGCTAGAGGAAGGCAGTAGCGTGAGAGCAGAGAGAGGGGATGCTCAAGAAGGACACCAATCTGGCAGTCATGCTCCAGCAGCTGCAGCATACTGCCAGATTGGCTCCAGTGATGAGGAGGGAGGGGATGATGAGGTCACTGACTCCACGTGGGTGCCTAATAGGAGAGAGGAGGAGGAGGAGGATGAGGAGGAGGCACATCTCCAACGAGGCAGGATGCCCTTGAGTGGCCAGCGTATGGGCAGCACACCGACGGAATCACACCGCAGAGCTCTGCCTGTGCAGGGCGCTGCCTCTGCCCGTCATTCAAAAAGTTCTTTGGTGTGGGCCTTTTTTGAGGCGAGTGCATCAGATCGCACAGCTGCTGTTTGCAACATATGTCTCAAGCGTATATCGCGTGGCCAAAACATCAGCCGCTTGGGCACCACATGCTTGATCAGACATATGTTGACCTGCCATGCAGCTCGTTGGCAAGCCTACCTTAAAGACCCACACCAAAGAACAAAGCGGACCTCTCCTTGCACCGTATCAGCTGGGATCTCAAAACCCACTATACCTTCAGTCCTCTCTGAAACCTGCACTGAGAGGAATGAAGGTGTAGAATTAGGTGTGTCACAGCCCAGTACTTGCGGCCACTCTGCTAGCAGTACACCGACGTCCGATTCTAGCAGGCAAATTTATCTGCCCCAGCTGCTGGACCGTCGAAAGAAGTTCACTCCCAGCCATCCACATGCCCAGCGGTTGAATGCTAGCTTGGCTAAATTGCTAGCGCTTCAACTGCTGCCTTTTCAGTTGGTAGACTCGGCCCCCTTCCGTGAGTTTGTGCAATGTGCGGTTCCTCAGTGGCAGGTTCCCAAACGCCACTTTTTCTCACGGAAGGCGATTCCGGCTCTCTACAGGCATGTGGAAGGCAATGTCTTGGCCTCGCTGGACAGGGCGGTCAGCAGTAAGGTGCATATTACCGCTGACTCATGGTCCAGCAGGCATGGACAGGGACGTTACCTTTCTTTCACGGCCCATTGGGTCACTCTTTTGGCAGCTGGGAAGGATGCAGGACAAGGTGCAGTAGTGTTGGAGGTTGTTCCACCACCACGCCTCCAAAATGCTACTACTGGTTGTGACACACCTCTCTCCTCCACCCCCTCCTCTTCTTCTTCCTCCATGGCCTCTTCCTGTGGTTTGTCCTCAGAACCAGCGGTGCTCCGTAGGCGTTCAAGGGGCTACGCAAGTACGCAGGCAAAAAGATGCCATGCCGTGCTTGCGCTGGTGTGTTTGGGGGACAGGAGCCACACTGGGGCAGAGGTCCTGTCTGCTCTGCAGGGGCAGGCCGAGAGGTGGTTGACGCCATGCCAGCTTAAGCCAGGAATGGTGGTTTGCGACAATGGCACCAACCTCCTCTCCACCCTCCGACAGGGACAACTGACCCATGTGCCCTGTATGGCTCACGTCCTTAACCTGGTGGTGCAGCGGTTCTTGGGCAGGTACCCGGGCTTACAGGATGTCCTGAGGCAGGCCAGGAAAGTCTGTGTGCATTTCCGCAGATCTTATAATGCCAGTGCTCGCCTGGCTGAGCTGCAAAAGGAGTTGAACCTGCCCAAGAACCGCCTTATATGTGACATGCCCACCAGGTGGAACTCAACGTTGGCCATGCTGCAGCGGCTGCACACGCAGCAGAGGGCCATCAATGAGTACCTGTGCGACTACGGCACCAGGACAGGGTCAGGGGAGCTCGGGTTTTTTTCACCACGCCAGTGGGGCATGATCAGGGATGCATGCACTGTCCTGGCACCATTTGAGGAGGCCACGAGGATGGTGAGCAGTGACAGTGCATGCATCAGTGACACTGTACCTCTTGTCCACCTGTTGGAGCACATGCTGCGTGGAATAATGGACAGGGCACTTGAGGCAGAACAGAGGCAGGAAGAGGAGGACTTCCTTGCCTCTCAAGGCCCCCTTTACCCAGACAGTGTTCCTTCTGTCCCACCCATCGCACAGGAAGAGGAGGAGGAGGAGGAGGATTGTGTCAGCATGGAGGTGGAGGCTGGCACTCAGCATCATCAGCAGCAGTCTTTTAGGGATGATTTACAGTCCCAAGAAACCAGTGGACTTGTACGTGGCTGGGAGGAGGTGGCTGCGGATCATGTCGTCCTTAGTGACCCAGAGGACTCCGGACTGAATGCCTCAGCTAACCTACGCTGCATGGCCTCCCTGATCCTGCAAAGTCTGCGGAAGGATCCTCGTATTCTTCGGATCAAGGAGAGGGACCATTACTGGCTGGCCACTCTCCTTGATCCACGGTACAAGGGTAAGATTGCGGACCTTATGTTACCGTCGCAGAGGGAGCAGAGGATGAGAAAACTCCGGGAGGCCTTGCAGAAAGGTCTGTGCAACGCGTTCCCAGAAACTGGGAGGTTACAAACTCCTGGTCCTGGACAACGAGTTGCTGAGGCTTCGGGCAGTCAAAGAAGGAGCGGTGGGGAAGGTGGCCGTCTGACCGATGCGTTCAGACAATTCTTTAGTCCGCAGCCCCAAAGTATGATCGGTTCCAGCAACCATCGCCAGCGTCTGATATACATGGTGCAGGAATACCTAGGGGCAAGGTCAGACTTGGACACCTTCCCCACCGAAAATCCTCTGGCTTACTGGGTCTTGAGGATGGATCACTGGCCAGAGCTTGCACAGTATGCAATTGAGCTACTGGCCTGTCCTGCATCCAGCATTCTTTCAGAACGCACATTCAGTGCTGCTGGAGGATTTGTCACGGATCACAGGGTGCGCCTGTCCACCGACTCGGTTGATCGACTGACTTTCATCAAGATGAACCAGTCTTGGATCACCACCAGCTACCACACACCTGATGCTGATATAACAGACTAATTGATTTTTAAATGTCACATCCCTTCAAGACTGATGCTGATGCTGAGTTCCTGTGCTGTTATGTTGACTAGCTATCCTCCTCCTCCTCCTCAATGATCCGATTAATGATGATAGCTTGGAAGATCATTTTGGTTTATGGGTGCCGCCACCAGTGGCTAAGGCCCAATTTTTCAGCCCCTGTTTAACAGGGGTGTGTAATTACAATTTTTGATGCAATACTTTGCAACAGGCCTCATTGCTGTGCTCCAAGTACAGTATCTGTGAGGGGTTGCAGTGTTGTGCCACCAGTGCCTAAGGCCCAATTTTTCAGTCCCTGTTCAACAGGGGCATGCAATTATAATTATTGATCTAATAATTCACAGCAGGGCCCATTGCTGCGCCCACCAAGAGTAACTGTCAGGCCTTACAGTGTTGTGTCAACACCACCACCAAAGGCCCAATTTTTCAGCCCCTGTTCAACAGGGGCATGCAATTATAATTATTGATCTAATAATTCACAGCAGGGCCCATTGCTGCGCCCACCAAGAGTAACTGTCAGGCCTTACAGTGTTGTGTCAACACCACCACCACCACCACCACCACACCCACCACCAAAGGCCAAATTTTTCAGCCCCTGTTCAACAGGGGCATGCAATTATAATTATTGATCTAATAATTCACAGCAGGGCCCATTGCTGCGCCCACCAAGAGTAACTCTCAGGCCTTACAGTGTTGTGGCACCAGCACCACCATCAAAGGCCCAATTTTTACTACCACTGTTCAACAATTATATGTTATTACAATTCCTGATATAATAGTTGACAGCAGGGCGTTCCAGCACCCACCAAGAGTAACTGTGAGTGCTTACAGTGTTGTGCCAACACCAACACCTAAGGGGCCAATTTCTGCAGAGTATATATGGCAGGTCCCTACTTTCAAACATCCAACTTACAAACGACTACTACTTGCAAACGGAAGAAGACAACAGGAAGTGAGAGGAAATCTACCCCTTGGAAGGAAAATTCTCTCCTGTAAGAATTAATATGGGAGAAAGGTGTCTCCTCTCTACTGATGCTTTATCACCAATCCTTGTTTCAATAAAAACACCACATTTCAAAAACAGTTGTCATTGGGACGCAAAGTGAGGTGAAATGTTCTGAACAGGGGCACAGACAGCAAAACAAATGTTACAGGGGTGATAACCCTTCCCTATGTTTTCCAAAAAGCTTAAAAATAGGTATTTGGGCTGGAGCTACACTTAAACAATGTAGCTGTTCAAAATTACAAACAGATTCTACATAAGAACAAACCTACAGTCCCTGTCTTGTATGCACCGCCTGTATACGGCTGTTCAGAGTATATAGGGCCTTTTTTATTTTGTGTGCGGGGTTCCCCTTAATATCCATACAAGACCCAAAGGGGCTGGTAATGGGCTGGGGTAGGGGGGGGGGTTGATGGGGTAGCTATGCCATTTTTCTTAAAGATTTTCATCCATATTACCAGGACCAGACATTACATTAAAGCCGCAAGCAGTTTTAAATGGCTTTTTTTTCCTTTAGAAATGTTATTTTGTGCAGGGACAGTTCTAAACACGGGAAACACGTGGCACTTCACAGGCATACTTTAGACACCCCCCAGGTACAATATTTAAAGGAATATTTGACTTTTTTTTCACTTTATGCATCATTAAAATGACTGCTCCCGGAAAACGTCCGTTTTTAAAACTTCTTTTTGCATTGATACATGTCCCCTGGTGCAGAACCCGGGTTCCCAAACTCTGTTTAGGACAATAACATGGATAATAGTCGTTATAATTAGCACTTTAGAATCCGAACGTTCGCATCCATTGTATTTAATAGGGTTCTAATGTTCGTGCGAACTTTCGGTCCGTTCGCGGGTTCTGGTGCGAACCGAACCCGGGGGTGTTCGGCTCATCACTACTCACAATATAAAGCTCTTCGCTGTAGGATTTATAGTTTTTAAAATACGTACGTTTGAAGAATGGCAAGTATTCAGGAGAGGCTGAAAATACTGTGTGACCTGTGGTTAGAGCCTGGATAAACAAACATTGGTTTCCTTGGCAATGCTGAGGGACCTATAGCTCCTCCCACACAGCTCTGAGGGGTGTTTCTGAATCACAAATTGTTGTAACATGGAGGTTGGCTGTGTTGTCTTTCCCTCAGGACACAGTATGTTCCCAGTTGGCGTGTCTGGGGGGGGGGGGGGGGGGAAAGACAATGCACGTTGCCTCTTATTTCTCTAAGGCATTTCTAATGTTCAACTTTGCTTACTTTTTTGATTCTGTTATCTGTAAATGAATTACTATGTACCTCTACTATGTACTGTAATACGACGGATACTGTTTTCTGCTGTTTATGACCCCCCCCCCATGAAAAAATAAAAAGTAATTTTTGAAAAAAAAAATAATACATTTTAAAAAAAATCTGAAAAATAATAATAATAATTTTTGAAATTTTTTTTTTTTTGAAAAAAACATTATTTAAAAAAAATTTTTTTTTAAAACAAAAATCATTTTGAAAAAAAAAAAAAATTTTTTTTTAAAAATGTTCCGCTCTTTCAACTAATGAGGGTTAGAGCCTGCATAAAATAACATTGGTTTCCTTAGTAACGCTGAGGGAATTATAACTCCTCCCACACAGCTCTGAGGGGAGTTTCTGTATCACAAATTGTTGTAACATGGAGGTTTGCTGGGTTGTCTTTCCCTCAGGGCACAGTATGTTCCCAGTTGGGGTGTCTGGGGGGGAAGACAATGCACGTCGCCTCTTATTTCTCTAAGGCATTTCTAATGTTCAACTTTGCTTACTCTTTTGATTCTGTTATCTGTAAATTAATTACTATGTACCTCTACTATGTACTGTAATACGATGGATACTGTTTTCCGCTGTTTATGACCCCCCCAATGAAAAAAGAAAAAGTAATTTTTGAAAAATAAAAATAATAAATTAAAAAAATATATATAATAATTTTTTTAAAAATATCATTTTGAAAAAAAAAATATTTTTTGAAAACAAAAATCATTTTGAAAAAAAAATCATTTTAGAAAATATTGTTCCGCTCTTTCAGCTAATGATGGGACTTCTTCATTTTTTCCTACTATTTCTACTTTTTAAAATATTAAGCTTTTTAACAATTTTCACAGTTACTCCAGCCACTTCAACCACACAACAGTTGCTCAAGCCACTCCACCCAGTTACTCCGCCCACTCCAGTTGTAGACTACTGGTGGAGGCAAGAACACGTCACACAATTTCCCCAGAAATTGTAGCTTTTCTAGTTAAGTGTTCTTGCAAAGCAAGAGCACTTATTGTTATCTCACATATATATTCTTATTCTTATTCTTATTATAGCCAAATTTTACCACCCTAACTCCTCCCACAGTTTTTACACTACATAGACAAGTAATATACCGAAACGTGTGGATTGTTCCCGATTGGTGTGCTATTACTTTGTGGAACGTTTCGCCAAACCGTTCACAAAATATCGTAGTTTTTGCGGCGAAATTTGTCCCATAGGAATGAATGGCGAAACTAGAGTGTGAGCTGACAAAATCTGAAAAATCAGGACATGATTTCTAACCTGCCACCACTCCCTCATTTTTAAGCCCACCTACACAAATTTTATATCAAAACATTCAGCTATTCCTGCTGCCACTACACGTGTCCACGGCTAAGCCATAGTCCTTACAGTTTTCACAGTATGATGATTTGTTTGCAACTCACGCCACCCATTGACTTTCATTGAAACTCCCCTCTAGACACTTCAAATTCAAAGGGCAATTTATAAACTGTGACTGTGCCTTCAATTTTAATATGTCAGAGACATACTATATATCAAAATGTAGGTCTGGGTCTTGTGATTCTTACAATATAAAGTGTAAAATACGACCGTTTGAAGAATGGCAAGTATTCAGTAGAGGCTGAAAATACTGTGTGACCTGTGGTTAGAGCCTGCATAAACAAACATTGGTTTCCTTGGCAATGCTGAGGGACCTATAGCTCCTCCCACACAGCTATGAGGGGAGTTTCTGTATCACAAATTGTTGTAACATGGAGGTTGGCTGTGTTGTCTTTTCCTCAGGACACAATATGTTCCCAGTTGGGGTGTCTGGGGGGAAAGACAATGCACGCCGCCTCTTATTTCTAATGTTCAACTTTGCTTACTTTTTTGATTCTGTTATCTGTAAATGAAATACTATGTACCTCTACTATGTACTGTAATACGACGGATACTGTTTTCTGCTGTTTATGACCCCTCCCCCCCCATGAAAAAATAAAAAGTAATTTCTGAAAAATAAAAATAATAAATTAAAAAAATAATTGGAAAAAAATATATAATAATTTTTGAAAAAAATAAAGATTTTTAAAAAAAACATCATTTAAAAAAATAATTTTTTTTAAAACAAAAATCATTTTGAAAAAAAAAACATTTTTGATAAAAAATCTATTTTTGAAAAAAAAAACATTTTTGAAAAACAAAATTTTTGAAAAATAAAATATCTGAAAAAAAAAAATTTTGTAAGGAAAAAAACATTTTTGAAAAAAAAAAATTTTTTTTTTTTAAAAAAAAATCATTTAAAAATTTAAAAAAATATAATTTTTTAAATTTAAAAAAAAAAAAATTAAAATGTTCCGCTCTTTCAGCTAATGATGGGACTTCTTCATTTTTTCCTACTATTTCTACTTTTTAAAATATTAAGCTTTTTAACACTTTTCACAGTTACTCCAGCCACTTCAACCACACAACAGTTGCTCAAGCCACTCCACCCAGTTACTCCGCCCACTCCAGTTGTAGACTACTGGTGGAGGCAAGAACACGTCACACAATTTCCCCAGAAATTGTAGCTTTTCTAGTTAAGTGTTCTTGCATAGCAAGAGCACTTATTGTTATCTCACATATATATTATTATTATTATTATTATTATTAAGTGTTCTTGCATAGCAAGAGCACTTATTGTTATCTCACATACAGGTCCTTCTCAAAAAATTAGCATATTGTGCTAAAGTTCATTATTTTCTGTAATGTACTGATAAACATTAGACTTTCATATATTTTAGATTCATTACACACAACTGAAGTAGTTCAAGCCTTTTCTTGTTTTAATATTGATGATTTTGGCATACAGCTCATGAAAACCCCAAAATCCTATCTCAAAAAATTAGCATATTTCATCCGACCAATAAAAGAAAAGTGTTTTTAATACAAAAAAAGTCAACCTTCAAATAATTATGTTCAGTTATGCACTCAATACTTGGTCGGGAATCCTTTTGCAGAAATGACTGCTTCAATGCGGCGTGGCATGGAGGCAACCAGCCTGTGGCACTGCTGAGGTGTTATGGAGGCCCAGGATGCTTCGATAGCGGCCTTAAGCTCATCCAGAGTGTTGGGTCTTGCGTCTCTCAACTTTCTCTTCCCAATATCCCACAGATTCTCTATGGGGTTCAGGTCAGGAGAGTTGGCAGACCAATTGAGCACAGTAATACCATGGTCAGTAAACCATTTACCAGTGGTTTTGGCACTGTGAGCAGGTGCCAGGTCGTGCTGAAAAATGAAATCTTCATCTCCATAAAGCTTTTCAGCAGATGGAAGCATGAAGTGCTCCAAAATCTCCTGATAGCTAGCTGCATTGACCCTGCCCTTGATAAAACACAGTGGACCAACACCAGCAGCTGACATGGCACCCCAGACCATCACTGACTGTGGGTACTTGACACTGGACTTCAGGCATTTTGGCATTTCCCTCTCCCCAGTCTACCTCCAGACTCTGGCACCTTGATTTCCGAATGACATGCAAAATTTGCTTTCATCCGAAAAAAGTACTTTGGACCACTGAGCAACAGTCCAGTGCTGCTTCTCTGTAGCCCAGGTCAGGCGCTTCTGCCGCTGTTTCTGGTTCAAAAGTGGCTTGACCTGGGGAATGCGGCACCTGTAGCCCATTTCCTGCACACGCCTGTTCACGGTGGCTCTGGATGTTTCTACTCCAGACTCAGTCCACTGCTTCCGCAGGTCCTCCAAGGTCTGGAATCGGTCTTCCTCCACAATCTTCTTCAGGGTCCGGTCACCTCTTCTCGTTGTGCAGCGTTTTCTGCCACACTTTTTCCTTCCCACAGACTTCCCACTGAGGTGCCTTGATACAGCACTCTGGGAACAGCCTATTCGTTCAGAAATTTCTTTCTGTGTCTTACCCAATGGCTTGAGGGTGTCAATGATGGCCTTCTGGACAGCAGTCAGGTCGGCAGTCTTACCCATGATTGCGGTTTTGAGTAATGAACCAGGCTGGGAGTTTTTAAAAGCCTCAGGAATCTTTTGCAGGTGTTTAGAGTTAATTAGTTGATTCAGATGATTAGGTTAATAGCTCGTTTAGAGAACCTTTTCATGATATGCTAATTTTTTGAGATAGGAATTTTGGGTTGTCATGAGCTGTATGCCAAAATCATCAATATTAAAACAAGAAAAGGCTTGAACTACTTCAGTTGTGTGTAATGAATCTAAAATATATGAAAGTCTAATGTTTATCAGTACATTACAGAAAATAATGAACTTTATCACAATATGCTAATTTTTTGAGAAGGACCTGTATATATTATTATTATTAAGTGTTCTTGCATAGCAAGAGGACTTATTGTTATCTCACATATATATTATTATTATTATTATCATTAAGTGTTCTTGCAAAGCAAGAGCACTTATTGTTATCTCACAAATATATTATTATTAAGTGTTCTTGCAAAGCAAGAGCACTTATTGTTATCTCACATATATATTATTATTCTTATTATAGCCAAATTTTACCACCCTAACTCCTCCCACAGTTTTTACACTACATAGACAAGTAATATACCGAAACGTGCGGATTGTTCCCGAATGGTGTGCTATTACTTTGTGGAACGTTTCGCTGAATCGTTCACGAAATATCGTCGTTTTTGTGGCGAAATTTGTCCCATAGGAATGAATGGCGAAACTAGAGTGTGAGCTGACAAAATCTGAAAAATCAGGACATGATTTCTAACCTGCCACCACTCCCTCATTTTTAAGCCCACCTATCAAAACGTTCAGCTATCCCTGCTGCCACTACACGTGTCCACGGCTAAGCCATAGTCCTTACAGTTTTCACAATATGATGATTTGTTTGCAACTCACGCCACCTATTGACATTCATTGAAACTCCCCTATAGCCACTTCAAATTTGAAGGGCAATTTCTAAACTGCGACTGTGCCTCTAATTTTAATATTTCAGAGACATACTATATATCAAAATGTAGGTCTGGGTCATGTGATTCACAATATAAAGCTCTTCACTGTAGGATTTATAGTTTTTAAAATACAAATACGACCGTTTGAAGAATGGCAAGAATTCAGGAGAGGCTGAAAATACTGTGAACTGTTGGTTTCCTTGGCAACGCTGAGGGACCTATAGCTCCTCCCACACAGCTCTGAGGGGAGTTTCTGAATCACAAATTGTTGTAACATGGAGGTTGGCTGTGTTGTCTTTCCCTCAGGACACAGTATGTTCCCAGTTGGGGTGTCTGGGGGGAAAGACAATGCACGTCGCCTCTCATTTCTCGGAGGCATTTCTAATGTTCAACTTTGCTTACTTTTTGTATTCTGTTATCTGTAAAGGAATTACTATGTACCTCTACTATGTACTGTAATATGACAGATACTGTTTTCCGCTGTTTATGACCCCCCCCCCATGAAAAAATAAAAAGTAATTTTTGAAAAATAAAAATAATAAATAAAAAAAAAAAAATTTGAAAAAAATATATAATAATTTTTGAAAAAAATAAAGATTTTTGAAAAAAACATCAATTAAAAAAAAATATATTTTTTGAAAATAAAATCATTTTGAAAAAAAAAACATTTTTGAAAAAATTGTTCCGCTCTTTCAACTAATGATAGGACTTCTTCAATTTTTTTCTACTATTTCTACTTTTTTAAATATTAAGCTTTTTAACACTTTTCACAGTTACTCCAGCCACTCCAACCACACAACAGTTGCTCAAGTCACTCCACCCAGTTACTCCGCCCACTCCAGTTGTAGACTACTGGTGGAGGCAAGAACACGTCACACAATTTCCCCAGAAATTGTAGCTTTTCTAGTTATTCTTATTCTTATTATAGCCAAATTTTACCACCCTAACTCCTCCCACAGTTTTTACACTACATAGACAAGTAATATACCGAAACGTGCGGATTGTTCCCGAATGGTGTGCTATTACTTTGTGGAACGTTTCGCCGAATCATACACAAAATATCGTCGTTTTTGCGGCGAAATTTGTCCCATAGGAATGAATGGCGAAACTAGAGTGTGAGCTGACAAAACCTGAAAAATCAGGACATGATTTCTAACCTGCCACCACTCCCTAATTTTTAAGCCCACCTACACAAATTTTATATCAAAACGTTCAGCTATCCCTGCTGCCACTACACGTGTCCACAGCTAAGCCATAGTCCTTACAGTTTTCACAGTATGATCATTTGTTTGCAACTCACGCCACCCATTGACATTCATTGAAACTCCCCTCTAGACACTTCAAATTTGAAGGGCAATTTCTAAACTGCGACTGTGCCTTTAATTTTAATATTTCAGAGACTCACAATATAAAGCTCTTCGCTGTAGGATTTATAGTTTTTAAAATACGACTGTTTGAAGAATGGCAAGAATTCAGGAGAGGCTGAAAATACTGTGTGACCTGTGGTTTGAGCCTGCATAAACAAACATTGGTTTACTTGGCAATGCTGAGGTACCAATAGCTCCTCCCACACAGCTCTGAGGGGACCTATAGCTCCTCTCACACAGCTCTGAGGGGAGTTTCTGAATCACAAATTGTTGTAACATGGAGGTTGGCTGTGTTGTCTTTCCCTCAGGACACAGTATGTTCCCAGTAGGGATGAGCCCGGTGTTCGATTCGAACCCATGTTCGAATCGAACATCGTCCGTTCGATGAAGCCAGAACTTTGTGGGCCGTTTGCATCAAATTTGTGTGATACGAACGGCTCACAATGCACTGCGCCAGTCACAGTGCATTGCTGGCTGATGATTGGCCAAGCATGCACTGTGACCCCGCATGCTTGGCCAATCACAGCGCCGGCAGCGAGGAGAGCCATAATTGGCCACAGGCAGGATGCCTGTGGCCAATTATAGCTCAGGGGGTTTAGTACACGCCCCACACTATATAAGGCCGCCAGCGTGGTGGCCTTGTGTAGTGTGTTCCGGCGTGCAGGGAAAGAGCTAGATAGGCAGGGACAGTGTGTTCTTTTCTCAAGCATCTGCAGGAGTTAGTGGGTGTTGTGTGCCTCCAGCGCAGTATACACCTGTATCTACCCTTTATTGCTGTTGTTCTCTTTAATACAGGCATCTGCAGGAGTTAGTGGGTGTTGTGTGCCTCCAGCGCAGTATACACCTGTATCTACCCTTTATTGCTGTTGTTCTCTAATACAGGCATCTGCAGGAGTTAGTGGGTGTTGTGGGCCTCCAGCACAGTATACACCTGTATCTACCGTTTATTGCTGGTGTTCTCTAATACAGGCATCTGCAGTAGTTAGTGGGTGTTGTGTGCCTCCAGCACAGTATACACCTGTATCTACCGTTTATTGCTGGTGTTCTCTAATACAGGCATCTGCAGGAGTTAGTGGGTGTTGTGTGCCTCCAGCACAGTATACACCTTTATCTATCGTTTATTGCTGGTGTTCTCTAATACAGGCATCTGCAGGAGTTAGTGGGTGTTGTGTGCCTCCAGCACAGTATACCTCTGTATCTACCGTTTATTGCTGGTGTTCTCTAATACAGGCATCTGCAGGAGTTAGTGGGTGTTGTGTGCCTCCAGCACAGCACAGTATACACCTGTATCTACCCTTTATTGCTGTTGTTCTCTAATACAGGCATCTGCAGGAGTTAGTTGGTGTTGTGTGCCTCCAGCACAGTATACACTTGTATCTACCGTTTATTGCTGGTGTTCTCTAATACAGGCATCTGCAGGAGTTAGTGGGTGTTGTGTGCCTCCAGCACAATATACACCTGTATCTACCCTTTATTGCTGGTGTTATCTAATACAGGCATCTGCAGGAGTTAGTGGGTGTTGTGTGCCTCCAGCACAGTATACACATGTATCTACTCTTTTTTTCTGGTGTTCTCTAATAAAGGCATCTGCAGGAGTTAGTGGGTGTTGTGTGCCTCCAGCACAATATACACTTGTATCTACCCTTTATTGCTGGTGTTCTTTAATACAGGCATCTGCAGGAGTTAGTGGGTGTTGTGTGCCTCCAGCATAGCACACTATACACCTGTATCTACCCTTTATTGCTGGTGTTCACTAATACAGGCATCTGCAGCCTTTACAGTGGGTGTTGTGTGCCTCCAGCACAATATACACTACCCAATTGCTGGTTTTCCCATCTCCCTACAGGCCATTACTATGTCTGGAAGGCCAACAAGGAGAGGCAGACAGTCACGAGCCAATAAAAGAGGGAAAGCAGGCTCTGTGTCTAGAGACAACAGTGCTGGTCGTGGACGCGGTGCATCGTCATCAGCACGTGGCCATGGGACACGCTTGTCCTTATTTTCGGCAGCTGGACGTGTTGACTTGCATCATGCCGAAGACTTGGTAGAGTGGATGACCAAGCCCTCCTCATCATCCTCATCCTCTCTCACCCATGCTCAGGGTACTGGCAAAGCAGCTGCCAATGCGTCCTCTTCCCTCGTATCAATGTCATCATCAGTCTCTCCTTCCCTAGACCCACCATGTCCTCCTGAGGAGTCCCCCAAACTGTTTGAGCACAGTGTTGGGTACATGCTCCAGGAGGATGCCCAGCGTTTTCAAGGGTCTGATGATGATACACAGCTAGAGGAAGGCAGTAACGTGAGTGCAGAGAGAGGGGATGCTCAAGAAGGACAGCAATCTGGCAGTCGTGTTCCAGCAGCTGCAGCATACTGCCAGGTTTTCTCCAGTGATCAAGAGGGAGGGAATGATGAGGTCACTGACTCCACGTGGGTGCCTGATAAAAGGGGGCTGAAAAATTGGGCCTTAGCCACTGGTGGCGGCACCCAGAAACAAAAATGTTCTTCCAAGCTATCATCAGGTTTATTGAGGAGGAAGAGGATAGTCAGTCAACATAACAGGACAGTCACTCAGCATCAGCATAGGCAGTCTTGAAGGGATGTGACATTTCAAAATAAATTATTCTGTTACATTAGCTTCAGGTGCCTGGTAGCTGGTGGTGATCCAAGACTGATTCATCTTTATGAAGGTCAGTCGATCAACCGAGTCGGTGGACAGGCGCACCCTGTGATCGGTGACAAACCCTTCAGCAGCACTGAATGTGCGTTCCGAAAGAACGCTGGATGCAGGACAGGCCAGTAGCTCAATTGCATACTGTGCAAGCTCTGGCCAGTGATCCATCCTCAAGACCCAGTAAGCCAGAGGATTTTCGGTGGGAAAGGTGTCCAAGTCTGACCTTGCCCCTAGGTATTCCTGCACCATGTATATCAGACGCTGGTGATGGTTGCTGGAACCGATCATACCTTAGGGCTGCGGACTAAAAAATTGTCAGACGGCCACCTTCTCCACCGCTCCTTCTGCTACAGACCGAAGCCTCAGCAACTCGTTGTCCAGGACCAGGAGTTTGTAACCTCCCAGTCTCTGGGAATGCGTTGCACAGACCTTTCTGCAAGGCCTCCCGGAGATGTCTCATCCTCTGCTCCCTCTACGACGGCAAGATAAGGTCCGCAACCTTACCCTTTATCCGTGGATCAAGGAGAGTGGCCAGCCAGTAATGGTCCCTCTCCTTGATCTGAAGAATACGGAAGACTTTGCAGGATCAGGGAGGCCATGCAGCATAGGTTAGCTGAGGCATTCAGTCCGGAGTCCTCTGGGTCACTAAGGACGACATGATCTGCAGCCACCTCCTCCCAGCCACGTACAAGTCCACAGGTTTCTTGGGACTGTAAATCATACCTAAAAGACTGCTGCTGTTGATGCTGAGTGCCAGGCTCCACCTCCATGCTGACACAATCCTCCTCCTCCTCCTCATTCTCTTCCTGTGTGATGGGTGGGACAGAAGTAACACTGTCTGGGTAAAGGGGGCCTTGAGAGGCAAGGAAGTCCTCCTCTTCCTGCCTCTGTTCTGCCTCAAGTGCCCTGTCCATTATTCCACGCAGCGTATGCTCCAACAGGTAAACAAGAGGTACAGTGTCACTGATGCATGCACTGTCACTGCTCACCATCCTCGTGGCCTCCTCAAATGGTGCCAGGACAGTGCATGCATCCCTGATCATGCCCCACTGGCATGGTGAAAAAAACCCGAGCTCCCCTGACCCTGTCCTGGTGCCGTAGTCGCACAGGTACTCATTGATGGCCCTCTGCTGTGTGTGCAGCCGCTGCAGCATGGCCAACGTTGAGTTCCACCTGATGGGCATGTCACATATAAGGCGGTTCTTGGGCAGGTTCGACTACTTTTGCAGCTCAGCCAGCCGAGCACTGGCATTATATGATCTGCGGAAATGCACACAGACTTTCCTGGCCTGCCTCAGGACATCCTGTAAGCCCGGGTACCTGCCCAAGAACCGCTGCACCACCAGGTTAAGGACGTGAGCCACACAGGGCACATGGGTCAGTTGTCCCTGTTGGAGGGCGGAGAGGAGGTTGGTGCCATGGTCGCAAACCACCATTCCTGGCTTAAGCTGGCGTGGAATCAACCACCTCTCGGCCTGCCCCTGCAGAGCTGACAGAACCTCTGCCCCAGTGTGGCTCCTGTCCCCCAAACACACCAGCACAAGCACGGCATGGCATCTTTTTGCCTGTGTACTTGTGTAGCCCCTTGAACGCCTACGGAGCACCGCTGGTTCCGAGGACAAAGCACAGGAAGAGGCCATGGAGGAAGAAGAAGAGGAGGGGTGGAGAAGAGAGGTGTGTCACAACCAGTAGCAACATTTTGGAGGCGGGGCGGCGGAACAACCTCCAACACTACTGCACCTTGTCCTGCATCCTTCCCAGCTGCCAAAAGAGTAACCCAATGTGCCCTGAAAGAAAGGTAACGTCCCTGTCCATGCCTGCTGGACCATGAGTCAGCGGTAATATGCACCTTACCGCTGACCGCCCTGTCCAGCGAGGCATGGACATTGCCTTCCACATGCCGGTAGAGAGCCGGAATCGCCTTCCGTGAGAAAAAGTGGCGTTTGGGAACCTGCCACTGAGGAACCGCACATTGCACAAACTCACGGAAGGGGGCCGAGTCTACCAACTGAAAGGGCAGCAGTATAATTTAGCCAAGCTAGCATTCAACCGCTGGGCATGTGAACTTCTTTTGATGGTACAGCAGCTGGGGCAGGGAAATTTGCCTGCTACAATCGGACGTTGGTGTACTGCTAGCAGAGTGCCCGCAACTACTTGGCTGTGACACACCTAATTCTACACCTTCATTCCTCTCAGTGCAGGTTTCAGAGAGGACTGAAGGTATAGTGGGGTTGGAGATCCCAGCTGATGAGGAGCAAGGAGAGGTCCGCTTTGCTCTTTGGTGTGGGTCTTTAAGGTACGCTTGCCAACGAGCTGCATGGTAGGTCAACATATGTCTGGTCAAGCATGTGGTGCCCAAGCGGCTGATGTTTTGGCCACGCGAGATACGCTTGAGACATATGTTGCAAATAGCAGTAGTGCGATCTGATGCACTCAACTCAAAAAAGGCCCACACCAAAGAACTTTTGGAATAACGGGCAGAGGCAGCGCCCTGCACAGGCGGAGCTCTGCGGTGTGATTCAGTCGGTGTGCTGCACTTACGCTGGCCCCCGAAGGGCATTCTGCCTCGTTGGAGATGTGCCTCCTCCTCATCCTCCTCCTCCTCCTCTCTCCTATCAGGCACCCACGTGGAGTCAGTGACCTCATCATTCCCTCCCTCTTGATCACTGGAGAAAACCTGGCAGTATGCTGCAGCTGCTGGAATACGACTGCCAGATTGCTGTCCTTCTTGAGCATCCCCTCTCTCTGCGCTCACGTTACTGCCTTCCTCTAGCTGTGTATCATCATCAGATCCTTAAAAACGCTGGGCATCCTCCTGGAGCATGTACCCAACACTGTGTTCAAACAGTTTGGGGGACTCCTCAGGAGGACATGGTGGGTCTAAGGAAGGAGAGACTGATGATGACATTGATACGAGGGAAGAGGACGCATTGGCAGCTGCTTTGCCAGTACCCTGAGCCTGGGTGAGAGAGGATGAGGATGATGAGGAGGGCTTGGTCATCCACTCTACCAAGTCTTCGGCATGATGCGGCTCAACACGTCCAGCTGCCGAAAATAAGGACAAGCGTGTCCCATGGCCACGTGCTGATGACGATGCACCGCGTCCACGACCAGCACTGTTGTCTGGTATAAATAATTTTTTTTATTGTTATATATATGCTGTATTGCATTTTTTATGTTAAAGATGTTTTTAGTATAGGTATCATTATGTAAGCAAGAGGCCAGCAGCACCAGTGACAGGTTATGGTTCTGTCTATGTGCGCTGCATTGCCTCAGCTACAGACACGAATTGCGAGTGGGGAATGTGCGGTGAGCGCGCGTCCCTTCTCGTTTGACTTCCGGTGTCACTCTCCAGCCGGGTTATTTAAGTGTGGTGAGTGACTTCCCATTCCTTAGCCTTCTTTCCCAGTGGATGCCTTGTAAGGAGAAACGCAGCGTCGGGTGGAGCTAAGGAATTCAATGTCATCACGCACCAGCTGATTGGCGTAAGCTACAGCTGACTGCTTTTTAAATCATTGTCGGAGATTGCTGGCATTCAGTGCGCTCTCTCTATATAATATTTTTTTCTATCTGTGGATGTCAGTGCTTTTTACCCAATAAAGGGGATTTCCCTTTTTAAACCTTTCTGCACCATGAAGTTTTTTGTTCTTATCCCCAACATGTTACATTACAAATCATAAGCGGTGCCTTTGATTGGTTTTCTATATTGAGAGGATCTTTTTGAACACGGTGCAGCAGCGGAGCATAGGATCTAGAGGAGTATCTGACTTCCTACATCAGATGTCCGGAGTACGTGTCTATTAAGCCCCTTTGATCCCTGTAATGAGGATCCACCTGATTTGGTAAGCAGACATCTTTATTACCTGATTATGAGTCATCATTACCTGCTTTGAAAGAAGAAAGTGAGGAGGATTGGCACCTTCGCTTCCAGTCTCGTTTGGACATTTTATGTGTCATTTTCAGTCTTTCATGGACACTTATGTGTTGTACACCTTTTTGGTTTTTACACTATTTTTGATCATATGTGTTTGAATTTTATACATATTAGATATATATACATCATTTTTTGAGTACACACCATTGCCTTTTTAGAAGCAATTTATAGAAGCAATTATTGTTGTTGTTTTTTTCACCTTATGTTTTTGGGTTGCGCAATTTTTTTACATTACACATCTCTAGACACAGAGCCTGCTTTCCCTCTTTTATTGGCTCGTGACTGTCTGCCTCTCCTTGTTGGCCTTCCAGACATAGTAATGGCCTGTAGGGAGATGGGAAAACCAGCAATTGGGTAGTGTATATTGTGCTGGAGGCACACAACACCCACTGTAAAGGCTGCAGATGCCTGTATTAGTGAACACCAGAAATAAAGGGTAGATACAGGTGTATACTGTGCTGTGCTGGAGGCACACAACACCCACTAACTCCTGCAGATGCCTGTATTAAAGAACACCAGCAATAAAGGGTAGATACAGGTGAATATTGTGTTGGAGGCACACAACACCCACTAACTCCTTGAGATGCCTTTATTAGAGAACACCAGCAAAAAAGGGTAGATACAGGTGTATACTGTGCTGTGCTGGAGGCACACAACACCCACTAACTCCTGCAGATGCCTGTATTAGAGAACACCAGCAATAAAGAGTAGATACAGGTGTATATTGTGCTGGAGGCACACAACACCCACTAACTCCTGCAGATGCCTATATTAGAGAACACCAGAAAAAAAGGGTAGATACAGGTGTATACTGTGCTGTGCTGGAGGCACACAACACCCACTAACTCCTGCAGATGCCTGTATTAGAGAACACCAGCAATAAAGGGTAGATACAGGTGTATATTGTGCTGGAGGCACACAACACCCACTAACTCCTGCAGATGCCTGTATTAGAGAACACAGCAATAAACGGTAGATACAGGTGTATACTGTGCTGGAGGCACACAACACCCACTAACTCCTGCAGATGCCTGTATTAGAGAACAACAGCAATAAAGGGTAGATACAGGTGTATACTGTCCTGTGCTGGCGGCACACAACACCCACTTACTCCTGCAGATGCCTGTATTAGAGAACACCAGCAATAAACAGTAGATACAGGTGTATACTGTGCTGGAGGCACACAACACCCACTAACTCCTGCAGATGCCTGTATTAGAGAACACCAGCAATAAACGGTAGATACAGGTGTATACTGTGCTGGAGGCACACAACACCCACTAACTACTGCAGATGCCTGTATTAGAGAACACCAGCAATAAACGGTAGATACAGGCGTATACTGTGCTGGAGGCACACAACACACACTAACTCCTGCAGATGCCTGTATTAGAGAACACCAGCAATAAACGGTAGATACAGGTGTATACTGTGCTGGAGGCACACAACACCCACTAACTCCTGCAGATGCCTGTATTAGAGAACACCAGCAATAAACGGTAGATACAGGTGTATACTGTGCTGGAGGCACACAACACCCGCTAACTCCTGCAGATGCCTGTATTAGAGAACACCAGCAATAAACGGTAGATACAGGTGTATACTGTGCTGGGGGCACACAACACCCACTAACTACTGCAGATGCCTGTATTAGAGAACACCAGCAATAAACGGTAGATACAGGTGTATACTGTGCTGGAGGCACACAACACCCACTAACTCCTGCAGATGCCTGTATTAGAGAACAACAGCAATAAAGGGTAGATACAGGTGTATACTGCGCTGGAGGCACACAACACCCACTAACTCCTGCAGATGCCTGTATTAAAGAGAACAAAAGCAATAAAGGGTAGATACAGGTGTATACTGCGCTGGAGGCACACAACACCCACTAACTCCTGCAGATGCCTGAGAAAAGAACACACTGTCCCTGCCTATCTAGCTCTTTCCCTGCACGCAGGAACACACTACACAAGGCCGCCGCGCTGGCGGCCTTATATAGTGTGGGGCGTGTACTAAACACCCTGAGCTATAATTGGCCACAGGCATCCTGCCTGTGGCCAATTATAGCTCTCCTCGCTGCCGGCGCTGTGATTGGCCAAGCATGTGGGGTCACAGTGCAATCATCAGCCAGCAATGCACTGCGACTGGCGCAGTGCATTGTGAGCCGTTCGTATCACACAAATTTGATGCAAATGGCCCACAAAGTTCTGGCTTCATCGAACGGACAAACGGCTGATGTTCGATTCGAACATGGGTTCAAATCGAACACCGGGCTCATCCCTAGTTCCCAGTTAGGGTGTCTGGGGTGGAAAGACAATGCATGTCGCCTCTTATTTCTCTAAGGCATTTCTAATGTTCAACTTTGCTTACTCTTTTGATTCTGTTATCTGTAAATTAATTACTATGTACCTCTACTATGTACTGTAATACGACGGATACTGTTTTCCGCTGTTTATGACCCCCCCCCATGAAAAAATAAAAAGTAATTTTTGAAAAATAAAAATAATAAATGTAAAAAAAAATGTGAAAAAAAATAATAATAATTTTTGAAATTGTTTTTTAAAAAAAAAAGTCATTTAAAAAAAAATATTTTTTGAAAACAAAAATCATTTTGAAAAAAAAAAAAATTTTTGAAAAAATTGTTCCGCTCTTTCAACTAATGAGGGTTAGAGCCTGCATAAAATAACATTGGTTTCCTTAGCAACGCTGAGGGAATTATAACTCCTCCCACACAGCTCTGAGGGGAGTTTCTGTATCACAAATTGTTGTAATATGGAGGTTTGCTGTGTTGTATTTCCCTTAGGACACAGTATGTTCCCAGTTGGGGTGTCTGGGGGGGAAGACAATGCACGTCGCCTCTTATTTCTCTAAGGCATTTCTAATGTTCAACTTTGCTTCCTTTTTTTTAATGTTTTTTTTTTTCAAAATTATTTTTTTTTCAAAAAAATTTTTTTTCCAAAATTTTTTTTTTTTTAAAAAAAACATTAAAAAGAAAAATGATTTTTGAAAAAAAAAATCAATAAAAAAAATAAAAAATAAAAAAAATTGAAAACATTTTTTTTAAATAATTTAAAAAAATTGAAGAAAAAAACATTTTTGAAAAAAAAATCATTAAAAAAACAATTTGAAAGAAAAACATTTTTGAAAAAATTGTTTAGCTCTTTCAACTAATGCTGGGACTTTTTTTCTACTATTTCTACTTTTTAAAATATTAAGCTTTTTAACACTTTTCACAGTTACTCCAGCCACTCCAACCACACAACAGTTGCTCAAGCCACTGCACCCAGTTACTCCGCCCACTCCAGTTGTAGACTACTGGTGGAGGCAAGAACACGTCACACAATTTCCCCAGAAATTGTAGCTTTTCTAGTTATTATTAAGTGTTCTTGCAAAGCATGAGCACTTATTATTATCTCACATATATATTATTATTAAGTGTTCTTGCAAAGCAAGAGCACTTATTGTTATCTCACATATATATTATTAAGTGTTCTTGCAAAGCAAGAGCACTTATTGTTATCTCACATATATATTCTTATTCTTATTATAGCCAAATTTTACCACCCTAACTCCTCCCACAGTTTTTACACTACATAGACAAGTAATATACCGAAACGTGCGGATTGTTCCCGAATGGTGTGCTATTACTTTGTGGAACGTTTCACCGAATCATTCACGAAATATTGTCGTTTTTGCGGCGAAATTTGTCCCATAGGAATGAATGGCGAAACTAGAGTGTGAGCTGACAAAATCTGAAAAATCAGGACATATTTTCTAACCTGCCACCACTCCCTCATTTTTAAGCCCACCTACACAAATGTTATATCAAAACGTTCAGCTATCCCTGCTGCCACTACACGTGTCCATGGCTAAGCCATAGTCCTTACAGTTTTCACGGTATGATGATTTGTTTGCAACTCATGCCACCCATTGACATTCATTGAAACTCCCCAATAGCTACTTCAAATTTGAAGGGCAATTTCTAAACTGCGACTGTGCCTTTAATTTTAATATTTCAGAGACATACTATATAGCAAAATGTAGGTCTGGGTCTTGTGATTCTCACAATATAAAGCTCTTCGCTGTAGGATTTATAGTTTTTAAAATACGACCGTTTGAAGAATGGCAAGTATTCAGGAGAGGCTGAAAATACTGTGTGACCTGTGGTTAGAGCCTGCATAAAAAAACATTGGTTTCCTTGGCAACACTGAGGGACCTATAGCCCCTCCCATACAGCTCTGAGGGGAGTTTCTGAATCACAAATTGCTGTAACATGGAGGATGGCTGTGTTGTCTTTCCCTCAGGACACAGTATGTTCCCAGTTGGGGTGTCTGGAGGGAAAGACTATGCACGTCGCCTCTTATTTCTCTAAGGCATTTCTAATGTTCAACTTTGCTTACTTTTTTGATTATGTTATCTGTAAATGAATTACTATGTACTGTAATACGACGGATACTGTTTTCCGCTGTTTATGACCCCCCCATGAAAAAATAAAAAGTAATTTTTGAAAAATAAAAATAATAAATTGAAAAAAAATATATAATAATTTTTGAAAAAAATAAATATTTTTGAAAAAAACAAAATTTAAAAAAATATATAATTTTTTTAAAACAAAAATCATTTTGAAAAAAAAATTGTCATTTTTTTGGGAAAAAAATCATTTAAAAATTCAAAAAATATAATTTTTGAAAAATTTATTTTTTTGGAAAAAAATTAATATATTTTTTTTTAAAAATGTTCCGCTCTTTTAGCTAATGATGGGACTTCATTTTTTTCTACTATCCAGCCACTCCAAACACACAACAGTTGCTCAAGCCACTCCACCCAGTTACTCCGCCCACTCCAGTTGTAGACTGCTGGTGGAGGCAAGAACACGTCACACAATTTCCCCAGAAATTGTAGCTTTTCTAGTTATTACTCTTATTCTTATTATAGCCAAATTTTACCACCCTAACTCCTCCCACAGTTTTTACACTACATAGACAAGTAATATACCGAAACGTGCGGATTGTTCCCGATTGGTGTGCTATTACTTTGTGGAATGTTTCGCTGAATCGTTCACGAAATATCATCGTTTTTGCGGCGAAATTTGTCCCATAGGAATGAATGGCGAAACTAGAGTGTGAGCTGACAAAATCTAAAAAATCGAGACATGATTTCTAACCTATGACCACTCCATCATTTTTAAGCCCACCTACACAAATTTTATATCAAAACGTTCAGCTATCCCTGCTGCCACTACACGTGTCCACAGCTAAGCCATAGTCCTTACAGTTTTCACGGTATGATGATTTGTTTGCAACACACTCCACCCATTGACATTCATTGAAACTCCCCAATAGCCACTTCAAATTTGAAGAACAATTTCTAAACTGCGACTGTGCCTTTAATTTTAATATTTCAGAGACATACTATATAGCAAAATGTAGGTCTGGGTCTTGTGATTCTCACAATATAAAGCTCTTCGCTGTAGGATTTATAGTTTTTAAAATACGATCGTTTGAAGAATGGCAAGAATTCAGGAGAGGCTGAAAATACTGTGTGACCTGTGGTTAGAGCCTGCATAAAAAAACATTGGTTTCCTTGGCAACACTGAGGGACCTATAGCCCCTCCCATACAGCTCTGAGGGGAGTTTCTGAATCACAAATTGTTGTAACATGGAGGATGGCTGTGTTGTCTTTCCCTAAGGACACAGTATGTTCCCAGTTGGGGTGTCTGGAGGGAAAGACTATGCACGTTGCCTCTTATTTCTCTAAGGCATTTCTAATGTTCAACTTTGCATACTTTTTTGATTATGTTATCTGTAAATGAATTACTATGTACTGTAATACGACGGATACTGTTTTCCGCTGTTTATGACCCCCCCATGAAAAAATAAAAAGTAATTTTTGAAAAATAAAAATAATAAATTGAAAAAAAATACATAATAATTTTTGAAAAGAATAAATAACTTTGAAAAAAACATCAATTAAAAAAATATATAATTTTTTTAAAACAAAAATCATTTTGAAAAAAAACCATTTTTTTTAAATTGTTCCGCTCTTTCAACTAATGATGGGACTTCTTCAATTTTTTTCTACTGTTTCTACTTTTTAAATTATTAATCTTTTTAACACTTTTCACAGTTACTCCAGCCACTCCAACCACACAACAGTTGCTCAAGTCACTCCACAAAGTTACTCCGCCCACTCCAGTTGTAGACTACTGGTGGAGGCAAGAACACGTCACACAATTTCCCCAGAAATTGTAGCTTTTCTAGTTCTTATTCTTATCATAGCCAAATTTTACCACCCTAACTACTCCCACAGTATTTACACTACATAGACAAGTAATATACTGAAACGTGCGGATTGTTCCCGAATGGTGTGCTATTATTTTGTGGAACGCTTCGCTGAATCGTTCATGAAATATCGTCGTTTTTGCGGCGAAATTTGTCCCATAGGAATGAATGGCGAAACTAGAGTGTGAGCTGACAAAATCTGAAAAACCAGGACATGATTTCTAACCTGCCACCACTCCCTCATTTTTAAGCCCACCTACACAAATTTTATATCAAAACGTTCAGCCATAGTCCTTACAGTTTTCACGGTATGATGATTTGTTTGCAACTCACGCCACCCATTGACATTCATTGAAACTCCCCAATAGCCACTTCAAATTTGAAGGGCAATTTCTAAACTGCGACTGTGCCTTTAATTTTTATATTTCAGAGACATACTATATGTCAAAATGTAGGTCTGGGTCTTGTGATTCTCACAATATAAAGCTCTTCGCTGTAGGATTTATAGTTTTTAAAATACGACCGTTTGAAGAATGGCAAAAATTCAGGAGAGGCTGAAAATTCTGTGACATGTGGTTAGAGGCTGCATAAACAAACATTGGTTTCCTTGGCAACGCTGAGGGACCTATAGCTCCTCCCACACAGCTCTGAGGGGAATTTATGTATCACAAATTGTTGTAACATGGAGGTTGGCTGTGTTGTCTTTCCCTCAGGACACAGTATGTTCCCAGTTGGGGTGTCTGGGGGGAAAGACAATGCACGTCGCCTCTTATTTCTCTAAGGCATTTCTAATGTTCAACTTTGTTTACTCTTTTGATTCTGTTATCTGTAAATTAATTACTATGTACTGTAATATGATGGATACTTTTTTCCGCTGTTTATGACCCCCCCCCATGAAAAAATAAAAAGTATTTTTTTTTGAAAAATAAAAATAATACATTTAAAGAAAAAAAAATGTGAAAAAATATATAATAATTTTTGAAAAAAAATATTTTTGAAAAAAACATCATTTAAATAAATATATATATTTTTTGAAAACAAAAATCATTTTGAAAAAAAAAACATTTTTGAAAAAATTGTTCCGCTCTTTCAACTAATGATGGTTAGAGCCTGCATAAACAAACATTGGTTTCCTTGGCAATGCTGAGGGAATTATAGCTCCTCCCACACAGCTCTGAGGGGAGTTTCTGTATCACAAATTGTTGTGACATGGAGGTTGGCTGTGTTGTCTTTCCCTCAGGACACAGTATGTTCCCAGTTGGGGTGTCTGGGGGGAAAGACAATGCACGTCGCCTCTTATTTCTCTAAGGCATTTCTAATGTTCAACTTTGCTTACTTTTTTGATTATGTTATCTGTAAATGAATTACTATGTACTGTAATACGACGGATACTGTGTTCCGCTGTTTATGACCCCCCCATGAAAAAATAAAAAGTAATTTTTGAAAAATAAAAATAATAAATTGAAAAAAAATATATAATAATTTTTGAAAAAAATAAATATTTTTGAAAAAAACATCATTTAAAAAAATATATATTTTTTTTAAAACAAAAATCATTTTGAAAAAAAAATTGACATTTTTTTGGGAAAAAAATCATTTAAAAATTCGAAAAATTGATTTTTTTGGAAAAAAATTAATATTTTTTTTTAAAAAAATGTTCCGCTCTTTCAGCTAATGATGGGACTTCATTTTTTTCTACTATCCAGCCACTCCAAACACACAACAGTGGCTCAAGCCACTCCACCCAGTTACTCCGCCCACTCCAGTTGTAGACTGCTGGTGGAGGCAAGAACACGTCACACAATTTCCCCAGAAATTGTAGCTTTTCTAGTTATTATTCTTATTCTTATTATAGCCAAATTTTACCACCCTAACTCCTCCCACAGTTTTTACACTACATAGACAAGCAATATACCGAAACGTGCGGATTGTTCCCGATTGGTGTGCTATTACTTTGTGGAATGTTTCGCTGAATCGTTCACGAAATATCATCGTTTTTGCGGCGAAATTTGTCCCATAGGAATGAATGGCGAAACTAGAGTGTGAGCTGACAAAATCTAAAAAATCAAGACATGATTTCTAACCTGTGACCACTCCATCATTTTTAAGCCCACCTACACAAATTTTATATCAAAACGTTCAGCTATCCCTGCTGCCACTACACGTGTCCACGGCTAAGCCATATTCCTTACAGTTTTCACGGTATGATGATTTGTTTGCAACCCACTCCACCCATTGACATTCATTGAAACTCCCCAATAGCCACTTCAAATTTGAAGGGCAATTTCTAAACTGCGACTGTGCCTTTAATTTTAATATTTCAGAGACATACTATATATCAAAATGTAGGTCTGGGTCTTGTGTTATTCACTGTAGGATTTATAATTTTTAAAATACGATCGTTTGAAGAATGGCAAGAATTCAGGAGAGGCTGAAAATACTGTGTGACCTGTGGTTAGAGCCTGCATAAAAAAACATTGGTTTCCTTGGCAACACTGAGGGACCTATAGCCCCTCCCATACAGCTCTGAGGGGAGTTTCTGAATCACAAATTGTTGTAACATGGAGGATGGCTGTGTTGTCTTTCCCTCAGGACACAGTATGTTCCCAGTTGGGGTGTCTGGAGGGAAAGACTATGCACGTCGCCTCTTATTTCTCTAAGGCATTTCTAATGTTCAACTTTGCTTACTTTTTTGATTATGTTATCTGTAAATGAATTACTATGTACTGTAATACGACGGATACTGTGTTCCGCTGTTTATGACCCCCCCATGAAAAAATAAAAAGTAATTTTTGAAAAATAAAAATAATAAATTGAAAAAAATATATAATAATTTTTGAAAAAAATAAATATTTTTGAAAAAATTGTTCCGCTCTTTCAACTAATGATGGTTAGAGCCTGCATAAACAAACATTGGTTTCCTTGGCAATGCTGAGGGAATTATAGCTCCTCCCACACAGCTCTGAGGGGAGATTCTGTATCACAAATTGTTGTAACATGGAGGTTGGCTGTGTTTTCTTTCCCTCAGGACACAGTATGTTCCCAGTTGGGGTGTCTGGGGGGAAAGACAATGCACGTCGCCTCTTATTTCTCTAAGGCATTTCTAATGTTCAACTTTGCTTACTTTTTTTAATGTTTTTGTTTTTTTTTTTAAATATTTTTTTTCAAAAATTTGTGGTTTTTTACAAACATTTTATTTAAAAAAAAAAAACATTATAAAGAAAAATCATTTTTGAAAAAAAAATCCATAAAAAAAACAATTTGAAAACATTTTTTTTAAATCATTTAAAAAAAATTGAAAAAAAAAATTTTTGAAAAAAAAATCATTAAAAAAAACAATTTGAAAAAAAAAACATTTTTGAAAAAATTGTTCCGCTCTTTCAACTAATGATGGGACTTCTTCAATTTTTTTTCTACTATTTCTACTTTTTAAAATATTAAGCTTTTTAACACTTTTCATAGTTACTCCAGCCACTCCAACCACACAACAGTTGCTCAAACCACTCCACCCAGTTACTCCGCCCACTCCAGTTGTAGTGGTGGAGGCAAGAACACGTCACACAATTTCCCCAGAAATTGTAGCTTTTCTAGTTATTAAGTGTTCTTGCAAAGCAAGAGCACTTATTGTTATCTCACATATATATTATTATTATTCTTATTACAGCCAAATTTTACCACCCTAACTCCTCCCACAGTTTTTACACTACATAGACAAGTAATATACCGAAACGTGCGGATTGTTCCCGATTGGTGTGCTATTACTTTGTGGAATGTTTCGCCGAATCGTTCACGAAATATCGTCGGTTTTGCGGCGAAATTTGTCCCATAGGAATGAATGGCGAAACTAGAGTGTGAGCTGACAAAATCTGAAAAATCAGGACATGATCTCTAACCTGTGACCACTCCATCATTTTTAAGCTCACCTACACAAATTTTATATAAAAACGTTCAGCTATCCCTGCTGCCACTACACGTGTCCACGGCTAAGACATAGTCCTTACAGTTTTCACGGTATGATGATTTGTTTGCAACTCACGCCACCCATTGACATTCATTGAAACTCCCCTATAGCCACTTCAAATTTGAAGGGCAATCTCTAAACTGCGACTGTGCCTTTAATTTTAATATTTCAGAGACATACTATATATCAAAATGTAGGTCTGGGTCTTGTGTTATTCACTGTAGGATTTATAGTTTTTAAAATACGATCGTTTGAAGAATGGCAAGAATTCAGGAGAGGCTGAAAATACTGTGTGACCTGTGGTTAGAGCCTGCATAAAAAAACATTGGTTTCCTTGGCAACACTGAGGGACCTATAGCCCCTCCCATACAGCTCTGAGGGGAGTTTCTGAATCACAAATTGTTGTAACATGGAGGTTGGCTGTGTTGTCTTTCCCTCAGGACAGAGTATGTTCCCAGTTGGGGTGTCTGGGGGGAAAGACAATGCACGTCGCCTCTTATTTCTCTAAGGCATTTCTAATGTTCAACTTTGCTTACTTTTTTGATTATGTTATCTGTAAATGAATTACTATGTACTGTAATACGATGGATACTGTGTTCCGCTGTTTATGACCCCCCCATGAAAAAATAAAAAGTAATTTTTGAAAAATAAAAATAATAAATTGAAAAAAAATATATAATAATTTTTGAAAAAAATAAATATTTTTGAAAAAAACATCATTTAAAAAATATATATTTTTTTTAAAACAAAAATCATTTTGAAAAAAAATTGACATTTTTTTGGGAAAAAAATCATTTAAAAATTCGAAAAATTAATTTTTTGGGAAAAAAATTAATATATATTTTTTAACAAATGTTCCACTCTTTCAGCTAATGATGGGACTTCATTTTTTTCTACTATCCAGCCACTCCAAACACACAACAGTTGCTCAAGCCACTCCACCCAGTTACTCCGCCCACTCCAGTTGTAGACTGCTGGTGGAGGCAAGAACACGTCACACAATTTCCCCAGAAATTGTAGCTTTTCTAGTTATTATTCTTATTCTTATTATAGCCAAATTTTACCACCCTAACTCCTCCCACAGTTTTTACACTACATAGACAAGTAATATACCGAAACGTGAGGATTGTTCCCGATTGGTGTGCTATTACTTTGTGGAATGTTTCGCTGAATCGTTCACGAAATATCATCGTTTTTGCGGCGAAATTTGTCCCATAGGAATGAATGGCGAAACTAGAGTGTGAGCTGACAAAACCTGAAAAATCAGGACATGATTTCTAACCTGCCACCACTCCCTAATTTTTAAGCCCACCTACACAAATTTTATATCAAAACGTTCAGCTATCCCTGCTGCCACTACACGTGTCCACAGCTAAGCCATAGTCCTTACAGTTTTCACAGTATGATCATTTGTTTGCAACTCACGCCACCCATTGACATTCATTGAAACTCCCCTCTAGACACTTCAAATTTGAAGGGCAATTTCTAAACTGCGACTGTGCCTTTAATTTTAATATTTCAGAGACTCACAATATAAAGCTCTTCGCTGTAGGATTTATAGTTTTTAAAATACGACTGTTTGAAGAATGGCAAGAATTCAGGAGAGGCTGAAAATACTGTGTGACCTGTGGTTTGAGCCTGCATAAACAAACATTGGTTTACTTGGCAATGCTGAGGTACCAATAGCTCCTCCCACACAGCTCTGAGGGGACCTATAGCTCCTCTCACACAGCTCTGAGGGGAGTTTCTGAATCACAAATTGTTGTAACATGGAGGTTGGCTGTGTTGTCTTTCCCTCAGGACACAGTATGTTCCCAGTAGGGATGAGCCCGGTGTTCGATTCGAACCCATGTTCGAATCGAACATCGTCCGTTCGATGAAGCCAGAACTTTGTGGGCCGTTTGCATCAAATTTGTGTGATACGAACGGCTCACAATGCACTGCGCCAGTCACAGTGCATTGCTGGCTGATGATTGGCCAAGCATGCACTGTGACCCCGCATGCTTGGCCAATCACAGCGCCGGCAGCGAGGAGAGCCATAATTGGCCACAGGCAGGATGCCTGTGGCCAATTATAGCTCAGGGGGTTTAGTACACGCCCCACACTATATAAGGCCGCCAGCGTGGTGGCCTTGTGTAGTGTGTTCCGGCGTGCAGGGAAAGAGCTAGATAGGCAGGGACAGTGTGTTCTTTTCTCAAGCATCTGCAGGAGTTAGTGGGTGTTGTGTGCCTCCAGCGCAGTATACACCTGTATCTACCCTTTATTGCTGTTGTTCTCTTTAATACAGGCATCTGCAGGAGTTAGTGGGTGTTGTGTGCCTCCAGCGCAGTATACACCTGTATCTACCCTTTATTGCTGTTGTTCTCTAATACAGGCATCTGCAGGAGTTAGTGGGTGTTGTGGGCCTCCAGCACAGTATACACCTGTATCTACCGTTTATTGCTGGTGTTCTCTAATACAGGCATCTGCAGTAGTTAGTGGGTGTTGTGTGCCTCCAGCACAGTATACACCTGTATCTACCGTTTATTGCTGGTGTTCTCTAATACAGGCATCTGCAGGAGTTAGTGGGTGTTGTGTGCCTCCAGCACAGTATACACCTTTATCTATCGTTTATTGCTGGTGTTCTCTAATACAGGCATCTGCAGGAGTTAGTGGGTGTTGTGTGCCTCCAGCACAGTATACCTCTGTATCTACCGTTTATTGCTGGTGTTCTCTAATACAGGCATCTGCAGGAGTTAGTGGGTGTTGTGTGCCTCCAGCACAGCACAGTATACACCTGTATCTACCCTTTATTGCTGTTGTTCTCTAATACAGGCATCTGCAGGAGTTAGTTGGTGTTGTGTGCCTCCAGCACAGTATACACTTGTATCTACCGTTTATTGCTGGTGTTCTCTAATACAGGCATCTGCAGGAGTTAGTGGGTGTTGTGTGCCTCCAGCACAATATACACCTGTATCTACCCTTTATTGCTGGTGTTATCTAATACAGGCATCTGCAGGAGTTAGTGGGTGTTGTGTGCCTCCAGCACAGTATACACATGTATCTACTCTTTTTTTCTGGTGTTCTCTAATAAAGGCATCTGCAGGAGTTAGTGGGTGTTGTGTGCCTCCAGCACAATATACACTTGTATCTACCCTTTATTGCTGGTGTTCTTTAATACAGGCATCTGCAGGAGTTAGTGGGTGTTGTGTGCCTCCAGCATAGCACACTATACACCTGTATCTACCCTTTATTGCTGGTGTTCACTAATACAGGCATCTGCAGCCTTTACAGTGGGTGTTGTGTGCCTCCAGCACAATATACACTACCCAATTGCTGGTTTTCCCATCTCCCTACAGGCCATTACTATGTCTGGAAGGCCAACAAGGAGAGGCAGACAGTCACGAGCCAATAAAAGAGGGAAAGCAGGCTCTGTGTCTAGAGACAACAGTGCTGGTCGTGGACGCGGTGCATCGTCATCAGCACGTGGCCATGGGACACGCTTGTCCTTATTTTCGGCAGCTGGACGTGTTGACTTGCATCATGCCGAAGACTTGGTAGAGTGGATGACCAAGCCCTCCTCATCATCCTCATCCTCTCTCACCCATGCTCAGGGTACTGGCAAAGCAGCTGCCAATGCGTCCTCTTCCCTCGTATCAATGTCATCATCAGTCTCTCCTTCCCTAGACCCACCATGTCCTCCTGAGGAGTCCCCCAAACTGTTTGAGCACAGTGTTGGGTACATGCTCCAGGAGGATGCCCAGCGTTTTCAAGGGTCTGATGATGATACACAGCTAGAGGAAGGCAGTAACGTGAGTGCAGAGAGAGGGGATGCTCAAGAAGGACAGCAATCTGGCAGTCGTGTTCCAGCAGCTGCAGCATACTGCCAGGTTTTCTCCAGTGATCAAGAGGGAGGGAATGATGAGGTCACTGACTCCACGTGGGTGCCTGATAAAAGGGGGCTGAAAAATTGGGCCTTAGCCACTGGTGGCGGCACCCAGAAACAAAAATGTTCTTCCAAGCTATCATCAGGTTTATTGAGGAGGAAGAGGATAGTCAGTCAACATAACAGGACAGTCACTCAGCATCAGCATAGGCAGTCTTGAAGGGATGTGACATTTCAAAATAAATTATTCTGTTACATTAGCTTCAGGTGCCTGGTAGCTGGTGGTGATCCAAGACTGATTCATCTTTATGAAGGTCAGTCGATCAACCGAGTCGGTGGACAGGCGCACCCTGTGATCGGTGACAAACCCTTCAGCAGCACTGAATGTGCGTTCCGAAAGAACGCTGGATGCAGGACAGGCCAGTAGCTCAATTGCATACTGTGCAAGCTCTGGCCAGTGATCCATCCTCAAGACCCAGTAAGCCAGAGGATTTTCGGTGGGAAAGGTGTCCAAGTCTGACCTTGCCCCTAGGTATTCCTGCACCATGTATATCAGACGCTGGTGATGGTTGCTGGAACCGATCATACCTTAGGGCTGCGGACTAAAAAATTGTCAGACGGCCACCTTCTCCACCGCTCCTTCTGCTACAGACCGAAGCCTCAGCAACTCGTTGTCCAGGACCAGGAGTTTGTAACCTCCCAGTCTCTGGGAATGCGTTGCACAGACCTTTCTGCAAGGCCTCCCGGAGATGTCTCATCCTCTGCTCCCTCTACGACGGCAAGATAAGGTCCGCAACCTTACCCTTTATCCGTGGATCAAGGAGAGTGGCCAGCCAGTAATGGTCCCTCTCCTTGATCTGAAGAATACGGAAGACTTTGCAGGATCAGGGAGGCCATGCAGCATAGGTTAGCTGAGGCATTCAGTCCGGAGTCCTCTGGGTCACTAAGGACGACATGATCTGCAGCCACCTCCTCCCAGCCACGTACAAGTCCACAGGTTTCTTGGGACTGTAAATCATACCTAAAAGACTGCTGCTGTTGATGCTGAGTGCCAGGCTCCACCTCCATGCTGACACAATCCTCCTCCTCCTCCTCATTCTCTTCCTGTGTGATGGGTGGGACAGAAGTAACACTGTCTGGGTAAAGGGGGCCTTGAGAGGCAAGGAAGTCCTCCTCTTCCTGCCTCTGTTCTGCCTCAAGTGCCCTGTCCATTATTCCACGCAGCGTATGCTCCAACAGGTAAACAAGAGGTACAGTGTCACTGATGCATGCACTGTCACTGCTCACCATCCTCGTGGCCTCCTCAAATGGTGCCAGGACAGTGCATGCATCCCTGATCATGCCCCACTGGCATGGTGAAAAAAACCCGAGCTCCCCTGACCCTGTCCTGGTGCCGTAGTCGCACAGGTACTCATTGATGGCCCTCTGCTGTGTGTGCAGCCGCTGCAGCATGGCCAACGTTGAGTTCCACCTGATGGGCATGTCACATATAAGGCGGTTCTTGGGCAGGTTCGACTACTTTTGCAGCTCAGCCAGCCGAGCACTGGCATTATATGATCTGCGGAAATGCACACAGACTTTCCTGGCCTGCCTCAGGACATCCTGTAAGCCCGGGTACCTGCCCAAGAACCGCTGCACCACCAGGTTAAGGACGTGAGCCACACAGGGCACATGGGTCAGTTGTCCCTGTTGGAGGGCGGAGAGGAGGTTGGTGCCATGGTCGCAAACCACCATTCCTGGCTTAAGCTGGCGTGGAATCAACCACCTCTCGGCCTGCCCCTGCAGAGCTGACAGAACCTCTGCCCCAGTGTGGCTCCTGTCCCCCAAACACACCAGCACAAGCACGGCATGGCATCTTTTTGCCTGTGTACTTGTGTAGCCCCTTGAACGCCTACGGAGCACCGCTGGTTCCGAGGACAAAGCACAGGAAGAGGCCATGGAGGAAGAAGAAGAGGAGGGGTGGAGAAGAGAGGTGTGTCACAACCAGTAGCAACATTTTGGAGGCGGGGCGGCGGAACAACCTCCAACACTACTGCACCTTGTCCTGCATCCTTCCCAGCTGCCAAAAGAGTAACCCAATGTGCCCTGAAAGAAAGGTAACGTCCCTGTCCATGCCTGCTGGACCATGAGTCAGCGGTAATATGCACCTTACCGCTGACCGCCCTGTCCAGCGAGGCATGGACATTGCCTTCCACATGCCGGTAGAGAGCCGGAATCGCCTTCCGTGAGAAAAAGTGGCGTTTGGGAACCTGCCACTGAGGAACCGCACATTGCACAAACTCACGGAAGGGGGCCGAGTCTACCAACTGAAAGGGCAGCAGTATAATTTAGCCAAGCTAGCATTCAACCGCTGGGCATGTGAACTTCTTTTGATGGTACAGCAGCTGGGGCAGGGAAATTTGCCTGCTACAATCGGACGTTGGTGTACTGCTAGCAGAGTGCCCGCAACTACTTGGCTGTGACACACCTAATTCTACACCTTCATTCCTCTCAGTGCAGGTTTCAGAGAGGACTGAAGGTATAGTGGGGTTGGAGATCCCAGCTGATGAGGAGCAAGGAGAGGTCCGCTTTGCTCTTTGGTGTGGGTCTTTAAGGTACGCTTGCCAACGAGCTGCATGGTAGGTCAACATATGTCTGGTCAAGCATGTGGTGCCCAAGCGGCTGATGTTTTGGCCACGCGAGATACGCTTGAGACATATGTTGCAAATAGCAGTAGTGCGATCTGATGCACTCAACTCAAAAAAGGCCCACACCAAAGAACTTTTGGAATAACGGGCAGAGGCAGCGCCCTGCACAGGCGGAGCTCTGCGGTGTGATTCAGTCGGTGTGCTGCACTTACGCTGGCCCCCGAAGGGCATTCTGCCTCGTTGGAGATGTGCCTCCTCCTCATCCTCCTCCTCCTCCTCTCTCCTATCAGGCACCCACGTGGAGTCAGTGACCTCATCATTCCCTCCCTCTTGATCACTGGAGAAAACCTGGCAGTATGCTGCAGCTGCTGGAATACGACTGCCAGATTGCTGTCCTTCTTGAGCATCCCCTCTCTCTGCGCTCACGTTACTGCCTTCCTCTAGCTGTGTATCATCATCAGATCCTTAAAAACGCTGGGCATCCTCCTGGAGCATGTACCCAACACTGTGTTCAAACAGTTTGGGGGACTCCTCAGGAGGACATGGTGGGTCTAGGGAAGGAGAGACTGATGATGACATTGATACGAGGGAAGAGGACGCATTGGCAGCTGCTTTGCCAGTACCCTGAGCCTGGGTGAGAGAGGATGAGGATGATGAGGAGGGCTTGGTCATCCACTCTACCAAGTCTTCGGCATGATGCGGCTCAACACGTCCAGCTGCCGAAAATAAGGACAAGCGTGTCCCATGGCCACGTGCTGATGACGATGCACCGCGTCCACGACCAGCACTGTTGTCTGGTATAAATAATTTTTTTTATTGTTATATATATGCTGTATTGCATTTTTTATGTTAAAGATGTTTTTAGTATAGGTATCATTATGTAAGCAAGAGGCCAGCAGCACCAGTGACAGGTTATGGTTCTGTCTATGTGCGCTGCATTGCCTCAGCTACAGACACGAATTGCGAGTGGGGAATGTGCGGTGAGCGCGCGTCCCTTCTCGTTTGACTTCCGGTGTCACTCTCCAGCCGGGTTATTTAAGTGTGGTGAGTGACTTCCCATTCCTTAGCCTTCTTTCCCAGTGGATGCCTTGTAAGGAGAAACGCAGCGTCGGGTGGAGCTAAGGAATTCAATGTCATCACGCACCAGCTGATTGGCGTAAGCTACAGCTGACTGCTTTTTAAATCATTGTCGGAGATTGCTGGCATTCAGTGCGCTCTCTCTATATAATATTTTTTTCTATCTGTGGATGTCAGTGCTTTTTACCCAATAAAGGGGATTTCCCTTTTTAAACCTTTCTGCACCATGAAGTTTTTTGTTCTTATCCCCAACATGTTACATTACAAATCATAAGCGGTGCCTTTGATTGGTTTTCTATATTGAGAGGATCTTTTTGAACACGGTGCAGCAGCGGAGCATAGGATCTAGAGGAGTATCTGACTTCCTACATCAGATGTCCGGAGTACGTGTCTATTAAGCCCCTTTGATCCCTGTAATGAGGATCCACCTGATTTGGTAAGCAGACATCTTTATTACCTGATTATGAGTCATCATTACCTGCTTTGAAAGAAGAAAGTGAGGAGGATTGGCACCTTCGCTTCCAGTCTCGTTTGGACATTTTATGTGTCATTTTCAGTCTTTCATGGACACTTATGTGTTGTACACCTTTTTGGTTTTTACACTATTTTTGATCATATGTGTTTGAATTTTATACATATTAGATATATATACATCATTTTTTGAGTACACACCATTGCCTTTTTAGAAGCAATTTATAGAAGCAATTATTGTTGTTGTTTTTTTCACCTTATGTTTTTGGGTTGCGCAATTTTTTTACATTACACATCTCTAGACACAGAGCCTGCTTTCCCTCTTTTATTGGCTCGTGACTGTCTGCCTCTCCTTGTTGGCCTTCCAGACATAGTAATGGCCTGTAGGGAGATGGGAAAACCAGCAATTGGGTAGTGTATATTGTGCTGGAGGCACACAACACCCACTGTAAAGGCTGCAGATGCCTGTATTAGTGAACACCAGAAATAAAGGGTAGATACAGGTGTATACTGTGCTGTGCTGGAGGCACACAACACCCACTAACTCCTGCAGATGCCTGTATTAAAGAACACCAGCAATAAAGGGTAGATACAGGTGAATATTGTGTTGGAGGCACACAACACCCACTAACTCCTTGAGATGCCTTTATTAGAGAACACCAGCAAAAAAGGGTAGATACAGGTGTATACTGTGCTGTGCTGGAGGCACACAACACCCACTAACTCCTGCAGATGCCTGTATTAGAGAACACCAGCAATAAAGAGTAGATACAGGTGTATATTGTGCTGGAGGCACACAACACCCACTAACTCCTGCAGATGCCTATATTAGAGAACACCAGAAAAAAAGGGTAGATACAGGTGTATACTGTGCTGTGCTGGAGGCACACAACACCCACTAACTCCTGCAGATGCCTGTATTAGAGAACACCAGCAATAAAGGGTAGATACAGGTGTATATTGTGCTGGAGGCACACAACACCCACTAACTCCTGCAGATGCCTGTATTAGAGAACACAGCAATAAACGGTAGATACAGGTGTATACTGTGCTGGAGGCACACAACACCCACTAACTCCTGCAGATGCCTGTATTAGAGAACAACAGCAATAAAGGGTAGATACAGGTGTATACTGTCCTGTGCTGGCGGCACACAACACCCACTTACTCCTGCAGATGCCTGTATTAGAGAACACCAGCAATAAACAGTAGATACAGGTGTATACTGTGCTGGAGGCACACAACACCCACTAACTCCTGCAGATGCCTGTATTAGAGAACACCAGCAATAAACGGTAGATACAGGTGTATACTGTGCTGGAGGCACACAACACCCACTAACTACTGCAGATGCCTGTATTAGAGAACACCAGCAATAAACGGTAGATACAGGCGTATACTGTGCTGGAGGCACACAACACACACTAACTCCTGCAGATGCCTGTATTAGAGAACACCAGCAATAAACGGTAGATACAGGTGTATACTGTGCTGGAGGCACACAACACCCACTAACTACTGCAGATGCCTGTATTAGAGAACACCAGCAATAAACGGTAGATACAGGTGTATACTGTGCTGGAGGCACACAACACCCACTAACTCCTGCAGATGCCTGTATTAGAGAACAACAGCAATAAAGGGTAGATACAGGTGTATACTGCGCTGGAGGCACACAACACCCACTAACTCCTGCAGATGCCTGTATTAAAGAGAACAAAAGCAATAAAGGGTAGATACAGGTGTATACTGCGCTGGAGGCACACAACACCCACTAACTCCTGCAGATGCCTGAGAAAAGAACACACTGTCCCTGCCTATCTAGCTCTTTCCCTGCACGCAGGAACACACTACACAAGGCCGCCGCGCTGGCGGCCTTATATAGTGTGGGGCGTGTACTAAACACCCTGAGCTATAATTGGCCACAGGCATCCTGCCTGTGGCCAATTATAGCTCTCCTCGCTGCCGGCGCTGTGATTGGCCAAGCATGTGGGGTCACAGTGCAATCATCAGCCAGCAATGCACTGCGACTGGCGCAGTGCATTGTGAGCCGTTCGTATCACACAAATTTGATGCAAATGGCCCACAAAGTTCTGGCTTCATCGAACGGACAAACGGCTGATGTTCGATTCGAACATGGGTTCAAATCGAACACCGGGCTCATCCCTAGTTCCCAGTTAGGGTGTCTGGGGTGGAAAGACAATGCATGTCGCCTCTTATTTCTCTAAGGCATTTCTAATGTTCAACTTTGCTTACTCTTTTGATTCTGTTATCTGTAAATTAATTACTATGTACCTCTACTATGTACTGTAATACGACGGATACTGTTTTCCGCTGTTTATGACCCCCCCCCATGAAAAAATAAAAAGTAATTTTTGAAAAATAAAAATAATAAATGTAAAAAAAAATGTGAAAAAAAATAATAATAATTTTTGAAATTGTTTTTTAAAAAAAAAAGTCATTTAAAAAAAAATATTTTTTGAAAACAAAAATCATTTTGAAAAAAAAAAAAATTTTTGAAAAAATTGTTCCGCTCTTTCAACTAATGAGGGTTAGAGCCTGCATAAAATAACATTGGTTTCCTTAGCAACGCTGAGGGAATTATAACTCCTCCCACACAGCTCTGAGGGGAGTTTCTGTATCACAAATTGTTGTAATATGGAGGTTTGCTGTGTTGTATTTCCCTTAGGACACAGTATGTTCCCAGTTGGGGTGTCTGGGGGGGAAGACAATGCACGTCGCCTCTTATTTCTCTAAGGCATTTCTAATGTTCAACTTTGCTTCCTTTTTTTTAATGTTTTTTTTTTTCAAAATTATTTTTTTTTCAAAAAAATTATTTTTCCAAAATTTATTTTTTTTTAAAAAAAACATTAAAAAGAAAAATGATTTTTGAAAAAAAAAATCAATAAAAAAAATAAAAAATAAAAAAAATTGAAAACATTTTTTTTAAATAATTTAAAAAAATTGAAGAAAAAAACATTTTTGAAAAAAAAATCATTAAAAAAACAATTTGAAAGAAAAACATTTTTGAAAAAATTGTTTAGCTCTTTCAACTAATGCTGGGACTTTTTTTCTACTATTTCTACTTTTTAAAATATTAAGCTTTTTAACACTTTTCACAGTTACTCCAGCCACTCCAACCACACAACAGTTGCTCAAGCCACTGCACCCAGTTACTCCGCCCACTCCAGTTGTAGACTACTGGTGGAGGCAAGAACACGTCACACAATTTCCCCAGAAATTGTAGCTTTTCTAGTTATTATTAAGTGTTCTTGCAAAGCATGAGCACTTATTATTATCTCACATATATATTATTATTAAGTGTTCTTGCAAAGCAAGAGCACTTATTGTTATCTCACATATATATTATTAAGTGTTCTTGCAAAGCAAGAGCACTTATTGTTATCTCACATATATATTCTTATTCTTATTATAGCCAAATTTTACCACCCTAACTCCTCCCACAGTTTTTACACTACATAGACAAGTAATATACCGAAACGTGCGGATTGTTCCCGAATGGTGTGCTATTACTTTGTGGAACGTTTCACCGAATCATTCACGAAATATTGTCGTTTTTGCGGCGAAATTTGTCCCATAGGAATGAATGGCGAAACTAGAGTGTGAGCTGACAAAATCTGAAAAATCAGGACATATTTTCTAACCTGCCACCACTCCCTCATTTTTAAGCCCACCTACACAAATGTTATATCAAAACGTTCAGCTATCCCTGCTGCCACTACACGTGTCCATGGCTAAGCCATAGTCCTTACAGTTTTCACGGTATGATGATTTGTTTGCAACTCATGCCACCCATTGACATTCATTGAAACTCCCCAATAGCTACTTCAAATTTGAAGGGCAATTTCTAAACTGCGACTGTGCCTTTAATTTTAATATTTCAGAGACATACTATATAGCAAAATGTAGGTCTGGGTCTTGTGATTCTCACAATATAAAGCTCTTCGCTGTAGGATTTATAGTTTTTAAAATACGACCGTTTGAAGAATGGCAAGTATTCAGGAGAGGCTGAAAATACTGTGTGACCTGTGGTTAGAGCCTGCATAAAAAAACATTGGTTTCCTTGGCAACACTGAGGGACCTATAGCCCCTCCCATACAGCTCTGAGGGGAGTTTCTGAATCACAAATTGCTGTAACATGGAGGATGGCTGTGTTGTCTTTCCCTCAGGACACAGTATGTTCCCAGTTGGGGTGTCTGGAGGGAAAGACTATGCACGTCGCCTCTTATTTCTCTAAGGCATTTCTAATGTTCAACTTTGCTTACTTTTTTGATTATGTTATCTGTAAATGAATTACTATGTACTGTAATACGACGGATACTGTTTTCCGCTGTTTATGACCCCCCCATGAAAAAATAAAAAGTAATTTTTGAAAAATAAAAATAATAAATTGAAAAAAAATATATAATAATTTTTGAAAAAAATAAATATTTTTGAAAAAAACAAAATTTAAAAAAATATATAATTTTTTTAAAACAAAAATCATTTTGAAAAAAAAATTGTCATTTTTTTGGGAAAAAAATCATTTAAAAATTCAAAAAATATAATTTTTGAAAAATTTATTTTTTTGGAAAAAAATTAATATATTTTTTTTTAAAAATGTTCCGCTCTTTTAGCTAATGATGGGACTTCATTTTTTTCTACTATCCAGCCACTCCAAACACACAACAGTTGCTCAAGCCACTCCACCCAGTTACTCCGCCCACTCCAGTTGTAGACTGCTGGTGGAGGCAAGAACACGTCACACAATTTCCCCAGAAATTGTAGCTTTTCTAGTTATTACTCTTATTCTTATTATAGCCAAATTTTACCACCCTAACTCCTCCCACAGTTTTTACACTACATAGACAAGTAATATACCGAAACGTGCGGATTGTTCCCGATTGGTGTGCTATTACTTTGTGGAATGTTTCGCTGAATCGTTCACGAAATATCATCGTTTTTGCGGCGAAATTTGTCCCATAGGAATGAATGGCGAAACTAGAGTGTGAGCTGACAAACTCTAAAAAATCGAGACATGATTTCTAACCTATGACCACTCCATCATTTTTAAGCCCACCTACACAAATTTTATATCAAAACGTTCAGCTATCCCTGCTGCCACTACACGTGTCCACAGCTAAGCCATAGTCCTTACAGTTTTCACGGTATGATGATTTGTTTGCAACACACTCCACCCATTGACATTCATTGAAACTCCCCAATAGCCACTTCAAATTTGAAGAACAATTTCTAAACTGCGACTGTGCCTTTAATTTTAATATTTCAGAGACATACTATATAGCAAAATGTAGGTCTGGGTCTTGTGATTCTCACAATATAAAGCTCTTCGCTGTAGGATTTATAGTTTTTAAAATACGATCGTTTGAAGAATGGCAAGAATTCAGGAGAGGCTGAAAATACTGTGTGACCTGTGGTTAGAGCCTGCATAAAAAAACATTGGTTTCCTTGGCAACACTGAGGGACCTATAGCCCCTCCCATACAGCTCTGAGGGGAGTTTCTGAATCACAAATTGTTGTAACATGGAGGATGGCTGTGTTGTCTTTCCCTAAGGACACAGTATGTTCCCAGTTGGGGTGTCTGGAGGGAAAGACTATGCACGTTGCCTCTTATTTCTCTAAGGCATTTCTAATGTTCAACTTTGCATACTTTTTTGATTATGTTATCTGTAAATGAATTACTATGTACTGTAATACGACGGATACTGTTTTCCGCTGTTTATGACCCCCCCATGAAAAAATAAAAAGTAATTTTTGAAAAATAAAAATAATAAATTGAAAAAAAATACATAATAATTTTTGAAAAGAATAAATAACTTTGAAAAAAACATCAATTAAAAAAATATATAATTTTTTTAAAACAAAAATCATTTTGAAAAAAAACCATTTTTTTTAAATTGTTCCGCTCTTTCAACTAATGATGGGACTTCTTCAATTTTTTTCTACTGTTTCTACTTTTTAAATTATTAATCTTTTTAACACTTTTCACAGTTACTCCAGCCACTCCAACCACACAACAGTTGCTCAAGTCACTCCACAAAGTTACTCCGCCCACTCCAGTTGTAGACTACTGGTGGAGGCAAGAACACGTCACACAATTTCCCCAGAAATTGTAGCTTTTCTAGTTCTTATTCTTATCATAGCCAAATTTTACCACCCTAACTACTCCCACAGTATTTACACTACATAGACAAGTAATATACTGAAACGTGCGGATTGTTCCCGAATGGTGTGCTATTATTTTGTGGAACGCTTCGCTGAATCGTTCATGAAATATCGTCGTTTTTGCGGCGAAATTTGTCCCATAGGAATGAATGGCGAAACTAGAGTGTGAGCTGACAAAATCTGAAAAACCAGGACATGATTTCTAACCTGCCACCACTCCCTCATTTTTAAGCCCACCTACACAAATTTTATATCAAAACGTTCAGCCATAGTCCTTACAGTTTTCACGGTATGATGATTTGTTTGCAACTCACGCCACCCATTGACATTCATTGAAACTCCCCAATAGCCACTTCAAATTTGAAGGGCAATTTCTAAACTGCGACTGTGCCTTTAATTTTTATATTTCAGAGACATACTATATGTCAAAATGTAGGTCTGGGTCTTGTGATTCTCACAATATAAAGCTCTTCGCTGTAGGATTTATAGTTTTTAAAATACGACCGTTTGAAGAATGGCAAAAATTCAGGAGAGGCTGAAAATTCTGTGACATGTGGTTAGAGGCTGCATAAACAAACATTGGTTTCCTTGGCAACGCTGAGGGACCTATAGCTCCTCCCACACAGCTCTGAGGGGAATTTATGTATCACAAATTGTTGTAACATGGAGGTTGGCTGTGTTGTCTTTCCCTCAGGACACAGTATGTTCCCAGTTGGGGTGTCTGGGGGGAAAGACAATGCACGTCGCCTCTTATTTCTCTAAGGCATTTCTAATGTTCAACTTTGTTTACTCTTTTGATTCTGTTATCTGTAAATTAATTACTATGTACTGTAATATGATGGATACTTTTTTCCGCTGTTTATGACCCCCCCCCATGAAAAAATAAAAAGTATTTTTTTTTGAAAAATAAAAATAATACATTTAAAGAAAAAAAAATGTGAAAAAATATATAATAATTTTTGAAAAAAAATATTTTTGAAAAAAACATCATTTAAATAAATATATATATTTTTTGAAAACAAAAATCATTTTGAAAAAAAAAACATTTTTGAAAAAATTGTTCCGCTCTTTCAACTAATGATGGTTAGAGCCTGCATAAACAAACATTGGTTTCCTTGGCAATGCTGAGGGAATTATAGCTCCTCCCACACAGCTCTGAGGGGAGTTTCTGTATCACAAATTGTTGTGACATGGAGGTTGGCTGTGTTGTCTTTCCCTCAGGACACAGTATGTTCCCAGTTGGGGTGTCTGGGGGGAAAGACAATGCACGTCGCCTCTTATTTCTCTAAGGCATTTCTAATGTTCAACTTTGCTTACTTTTTTGATTATGTTATCTGTAAATGAATTACTATGTACTGTAATACGACGGATACTGTGTTCCGCTGTTTATGACCCCCCCATGAAAAAATAAAAAGTAATTTTTGAAAAATAAAAATAATAAATTGAAAAAAAATATATAATAATTTTTGAAAAAAATAAATATTTTTGAAAAAAACATCATTTAAAAAAATATATATTTTTTTTAAAACAAAAATCATTTTGAAAAAAAAATTGACATTTTTTTGGGAAAAAAATCATTTAAAAATTCGAAAAATTGATTTTTTTGGAAAAAAATTAATATTTTTTTTTAAAAAAATGTTCCGCTCTTTCAGCTAATGATGGGACTTCATTTTTTTCTACTATCCAGCCACTCCAAACACACAACAGTGGCTCAAGCCACTCCACCCAGTTACTCCGCCCACTCCAGTTGTAGACTGCTGGTGGAGGCAAGAACACGTCACACAATTTCCCCAGAAATTGTAGCTTTTCTAGTTATTATTCTTATTCTTATTATAGCCAAATTTTACCACCCTAACTCCTCCCACAGTTTTTACACTACATAGACAAGCAATATACCGAAACGTGCGGATTGTTCCCGATTGGTGTGCTATTACTTTGTGGAATGTTTCGCTGAATCGTTCACGAAATATCATCGTTTTTGCGGCGAAATTTGTCCCATAGGAATGAATGGCGAAACTAGAGTGTGAGCTGACAAAATCTAAAAAATCAAGACATGATTTCTAACCTGTGACCACTCCATCATTTTTAAGCCCACCTACACAAATTTTATATCAAAACGTTCAGCTATCCCTGCTGCCACTACACGTGTCCACGGCTAAGCCATATTCCTTACAGTTTTCACGGTATGATGATTTGTTTGCAACCCACTCCACCCATTGACATTCATTGAAACTCCCCAATAGCCACTTCAAATTTGAAGGGCAATTTCTAAACTGCGACTGTGCCTTTAATTTTAATATTTCAGAGACATACTATATATCAAAATGTAGGTCTGGGTCTTGTGTTATTCACTGTAGGATTTATAATTTTTAAAATACGATCGTTTGAAGAATGGCAAGAATTCAGGAGAGGCTGAAAATACTGTGTGACCTGTGGTTAGAGCCTGCATAAAAAAACATTGGTTTCCTTGGCAACACTGAGGGACCTATAGCCCCTCCCATACAGCTCTGAGGGGAGTTTCTGAATCACAAATTGTTGTAACATGGAGGATGGCTGTGTTGTCTTTCCCTCAGGACACAGTATGTTCCCAGTTGGGGTGTCTGGAGGGAAAGACTATGCACGTCGCCTCTTATTTCTCTAAGGCATTTCTAATGTTCAACTTTGCTTACTTTTTTGATTATGTTATCTGTAAATGAATTACTATGTACTGTAATACGACGGATACTGTGTTCCGCTGTTTATGACCCCCCCATGAAAAAATAAAAAGTAATTTTTGAAAAATAAAAATAATAAATTGAAAAAAATATATAATAATTTTTGAAAAAAATAAATATTTTTGAAAAAATTGTTCCGCTCTTTCAACTAATGATGGTTAGAGCCTGCATAAACAAACATTGGTTTCCTTGGCAATGCTGAGGGAATTATAGCTCCTCCCACACAGCTCTGAGGGGAGATTCTGTATCACAAATTGTTGTAACATGGAGGTTGGCTGTGTTTTCTTTCCCTCAGGACACAGTATGTTCCCAGTTGGGGTGTCTGGGGGGAAAGACAATGCACGTCGCCTCTTATTTCTCTAAGGCATTTCTAATGTTCAACTTTGCTTACTTTTTTTAATGTTTTTTTTTTTTTTTTTAAATATTTTTTTTCAAAAATTTGTGGTTTTTTACAAACATTTTATTTAAAAAAAAAAAACATTATAAAGAAAAATCATTTTTGAAAAAAAAATCCATAAAAAAAACAATTTGAAAACATTTTTTTTAAATCATTTAAAAAAAATTGAAAAAAAAAATTTTTGAAAAAAAAATCATTAAAAAAAACAATTTGAAAAAAAAAACATTTTTGAAAAAATTGTTCCGCTCTTTCAACTAATGATGGGACTTCTTCAATTTTTTTTCTACTATTTCTACTTTTTAAAATATTAAGCTTTTTAACACTTTTCATAGTTACTCCAGCCACTCCAACCACACAACAGTTGCTCAAACCACTCCACCCAGTTACTCCGCCCACTCCAGTTGTAGTGGTGGAGGCAAGAACACGTCACACAATTTCCCCAGAAATTGTAGCTTTTCTAGTTATTAAGTGTTCTTGCAAAGCAAGAGCACTTATTGTTATCTCACATATATATTATTATTATTCTTATTACAGCCAAATTTTACCACCCTAACTCCTCCCACAGTTTTTACACTACATAGACAAGTAATATACCGAAACGTGCGGATTGTTCCCGATTGGTGTGCTATTACTTTGTGGAATGTTTCGCCGAATCGTTCACGAAATATCGTCGGTTTTGCGGCGAAATTTGTCCCATAGGAATGAATGGCGAAACTAGAGTGTGAGCTGACAAAATCTGAAAAATCAGGACATGATCTCTAACCTGTGACCACTCCATCATTTTTAAGCCCACCTACACAAATTTTATATAAAAACGTTCAGCTATCCCTGCTGCCACTACACGTGTCCACGGCTAAGACATAGTCCTTACAGTTTTCACGGTATGATGATTTGTTTGCAACTCACGCCACCCATTGACATTCATTGAAACTCCCCTATAGCCACTTCAAATTTGAAGGGCAATCTCTAAACTGCGACTGTGCCTTTAATTTTAATATTTCAGAGACATACTATATATCAAAATGTAGGTCTGGGTCTTGTGTTATTCACTGTAGGATTTATAGTTTTTAAAATACGATCGTTTGAAGAATGGCAAGAATTCAGGAGAGGCTGAAAATACTGTGTGACCTGTGGTTAGAGCCTGCATAAAAAAACATTGGTTTCCTTGGCAACACTGAGGGACCTATAGCCCCTCCCATACAGCTCTGAGGGGAGTTTCTGAATCACAAATTGTTGTAACATGGAGGTTGGCTGTGTTGTCTTTCCCTCAGGACAGAGTATGTTCCCAGTTGGGGTGTCTGGGGGGAAAGACAATGCACGTCGCCTCTTATTTCTCTAAGGCATTTCTAATGTTCAACTTTGCTTACTTTTTTGATTATGTTATCTGTAAATGAATTACTATGTACTGTAATACGATGGATACTGTGTTCCGCTGTTTATGACCCCCCCATGAAAAAATAAAAAGTAATTTTTGAAAAATAAAAATAATAAATTGAAAAAAAATATATAATAATTTTTGAAAAAAATAAATATTTTTGAAAAAAACATCATTTAAAAAATATATTTTTTTTTTAAAACAAAAATCATTTTGAAAAAAAATTGACATTTTTTTGGGAAAAAAATCATTTAAAAATTCGAAAAATTAATTTTTTGGGAAAAAAATTAATATATATTTTTTAACAAATGTTCCACTCTTTCAGCTAATGATGGGACTTCATTTTTTTCTACTATCCAGCCACTCCAAACACACAACAGTTGCTCAAGCCACTCCACCCAGTTACTCCGCCCACTCCAGTTGTAGACTGCTGGTGGAGGCAAGAACACGTCACACAATTTCCCCAGAAATTGTAGCTTTTCTAGTTATTATTCTTATTCTTATTATAGCCAAATTTTACCACCCTAACTCCTCCCACAGTTTTTACACTACATAGACAAGTAATATACCGAAACGTGAGGATTGTTCCCGATTGGTGTGCTATTACTTTGTGGAATGTTTCGCTGAATCGTTCACGAAATATCATCGTTTTTGAGGCGAAATTTGTCCCAAAGGAATGAATGGCGAAACTAGAGTGTGAGCTGACAAAATCTAAAAAATCAGGACATGATTTCTAACTTGTGACCACTCCATCATTTTTAAGCCCACCTACACAAATTGTATATCAAAACGTTCAGCTATCCCTGCTGCCACTACACGTGTCCACGGCTAAGCCATAGTCCTTACAGTTTTCACGGTATGATGATTTGTTTGCAACTCACTCCACCCATTGACATTCATTGAAACTCCCCAATAGCCACTTCAAATTTGAAGGGCAATTTCTAAACTGCGACTGTGCCTTTAATTTTAATATTTCAGAGACATACTATATAGCAAACTGTAGGTCTGGGTCTTGTGATTCTCACAATATAAAGCTCTTCGCTGTAGGATTTATAGTTTTTAAAATACGATCGTTTGAAGAATGGCAAGAATTCAGGAGAGGCTGAAAATACTGTGTGACCTGTGGTTAGAGCCTGCATAAAAAAACATTGGTTTCCTTGGCAACACTGAGGGACCTATAGCCCCTCCCATACAGCTCTGAGGGGAGTTTCTGAATCACAAATTGTTGTAACATGGAGGATGGCTGTGTTGTCTTTCCCTCAGGACACAGTATGTTCCCAGTTGGGGTGTCTGGAGGGAAAGACTATGCACGTCGCCTCTTATTTCTCTAAGGCATTTCTAATGTTTAACTTTGCTTACTTTTTTGATTATGTTATCTGTAAATGAATTACTATGTACTGTAATACGACGGATACTGTGTTCCGCTGTTTATGACCCCCCCATGAAAAAATAAAAAGTAATTTTTGAAAAATAAAAATAATAAATTGAAAAAAAATATATAATAATTTTTGAAAAAAATAAATATTTTTGAAAAAATTGTTCCGCTCTTTCAACTAATGATGGTTAGAGCCTGCATAAACAAACATTGGTTTCCTTGGCAATGCTGAGGGAATTATAGCTCCTCCCACACAGCTCTGAGGGGAGATTCTGTATCACAAATTGTTGTAACATGGAGGTTGGCTGTGTTTTCTTTCCCTCAGGACACAGTATGTTCCCAGTTGGGGTGTCTGGGGGGAAAGACAATGCACGTCGCCTCTTATTTCTCTAAGGCATTTCTAATGTTCAACTTTGCTTACTTTTTTTAATGTTTTTTTTTTTTTTTTAATATTTTTTTTCAAAAATTTGTGTTTTTTTTACAAACATTTTATTTAAAAAAAAAAACATTATAAAGAAAAATCATTTTTAAAAAAAAATCCATAAAAAAAAATTTGAAAACATTTTTTTTAAATCATTTAAAAAAAATTGAAAAAAAAAATCATTAAAAAAAACAATTTGAAAAAAAAAACATTTTTGAAAAAATTGTTCCGCTCTTTCAACTAATGATGGGACTTCTTCAATTTTTTTCTACTATTTCTACTTTTTAAAATATTAAGCTTTTTAACACTTTTCATAGTTACTCCAGCCACTCCAACCACACAACAGTTGCTCAAACCACTCCACCCAGTTACTCCGCCCACTCCAGTTGTAGTGGTGGAGGCAAGAACACGTCACACAATTTCCCCAGAAATTGTAGCTTTTCTAGTTATTAAGTGTTCTTGCAAAGCAAGAGCACTTATTGTTATCTCACATATATATTATTATTATTCTTATTACAGCCAAATTTTACCACCCTAACTCCTCCCACAGTTTTTACACTACATAGACAAGTAATATACCGAAACGTGCGGATTGTTCCCGATTGGTGTGCTATTACTTTGTGGAATGTTTCGCCGAATCGTTCACGAAATATCGTCGTTTTTGCGGCGAAATTTGTCCCATAGGAATGAATGGCGAAACTAGAGTGTGAGCTGACAAAATCTGAAAAATCAGGACATGATCTCTAACCTGTGACCACTCCATCATTTTTAAGCCCACCTACACAAATTTTATATAAAAACGTTCAGCTATCCCTGCTGCCACTACACGTGTCCACGGCTAAGCCATAGTCCTTACAGTTTTCACGGTATGATGATTTGTTTGCAACTCACGCCACCCATTGACATTCATTGAAACTCCCCTATAGCCACTTCAAATTTGAAGGGCAATCTCTAAACTGCGACTGTGCCTTTAATTTTAATATTTCAGAGACATACTATATATCAAAATGTAGGTCTGGGTCTTGTGTTATTCACTGTAGGATTTATAGTTTTTAAAATACGATCGTTTGAAGAATGGCAAGAATTCAGGAGAGGCTGAAAATACTGTGTGACCTGTGGTTAGAGCCTGCATAAAAAAACATTGGTTTCCTTGGCAACACTGAGGGACCTATAGCCCCTCCCATACAGCTCTGAGGGGAGTTTCTGAATCACAAATTGTTGTAACATGGAGGATGGCTGTGTTGTCTTTCCCTCAGGACACAGTATGTTCCCAGTTGGGGTGTCTGGAGGGAAAGACTATGCACGTCGCCTCTTATTTCTCTAAGGCATTTCTAATGTTTAACTTTGCTTACTTTTTTGATTATGTTATCTGTAAATGAATTACTATGTACTGTAATACGACGGATACTGTGTTCCGCTGTTTATGACCCCCCCATGAAAAAATAAAAAGTAATTTTTGAAAAATAAAAATAATAAATTGAAAAAAAATATATAATAATTTTTGAAAAAAATAAATATTTTTGAAAAAATTGTTCCGCTCTTTCAACTAATGATGGTTAGAGCCTGCATAAACAAACATTGGTTTCCTTGGCAATGCTGAGGGAATTATAGCTCCTCCCACACAGCTCTGAGGGGAGATTCTGTATCACAAATTGTTGTAACATGGAGGTTGGCTGTGTTTTCTTTCCCTCAGGACACAGTATGTTCCCAGTTGGGGTGTCTGGGGGGAAAGACAATGCACGTCGCCTCTTATTTCTCTAAGGCATTTCTAATGTTCAACTTTGCTTACTTTTTTTAATGTTTTTTTTTTTTAAAAAAATATTTTTTTTCAAAAATTTGTGGTTTTTTACAAACATTTTATTTAAAAAAAAAAACATTATAAAGAAAAATCATTTTTAAAAAAAAAATCCATAAAAAAAACAATTTGAAAACATTTTTTTTAAATCATTTAAAAAAAATTGAAAAAAAAATTTTTGAAAAAAAAATCATTAAAAAAAACAATTTGAAAAAAAAAACATTTTTGAAAAAATTGTTCCGCTCTTTCAACTAATGATGGGACTTCTTCAATTTTTTTCTACAATTTCTACTTTTTAAAATATTAAGCTTTTTAACACTTTTCATAGTTACTCCAGCCACTCCAACCACACAACAGTTGCTCAAACCACTCCACCCAGTTACTCCGCCCACTCCAGTTGTAGTGGTGGAGGCAAGAACACGTCACACAATTTCCCCAGAAATTGTAGCTTTTCTAGTTATTAAGTGTTCTTGCAAAGCAAGAGCACTTATTGTTATCTCACATATATATTATTATTATTCTTATTACAGCCAAATTTTACCACCCTAACTCCTCCCACAGTTTTTACACTACATAGACAAGTAATATACCGAAACGTGCGGATTGTTCCCGATTGGTGTGCTATTACTTTGTGGAATGTTTCGCCGAATCGTTCACGAAATATCGTCGTTTTTGCGGCGAAATTTGTCCCATAGGAATGAATGGCGAAACTAGAGTGTGAGCTGACAAAATCTGAAAAACCAGGACATGATCTCTAACCTGTGACCACTCCATCATT
>JARGYO010000198.1:6513287-6519683 GCA_029206835.1 Rana muscosa | reverse complement strand
TCTTCTGCTTCTTCTTCTGCTTCTGTTTCTTCTTCTGCTTCTTCTTCGGTTTCTTCTTCTTCTTCTTCGGTTTCTTCTTCTTCGGTTTCTTCTTCTTCTTCTGTTTCTTCTTCTTCTGTTTCTTCTTCTTCTTCTTCTGTTTCTTCTTCTTCTTCTGTTTCTTCTTCTTCTTCTGTTTCTTCTTCTTCTTCTTCTGTTTCTTCTTCTTCTGTTTCTTCTTCTTCTTCTGTTTCTTCTTCTTCTGTTTCTTCTTCTTCTTCTTCTGTTTCTTCTTCTTCTGTTTCTTCTTCTTCTGTTTCTTCTTCTTCTTCTTCTGTTTCTTCTTCTTCTTCTTCTTCTTCTGCTTCTTCTTCTTCTTCTTCTGCTTCTTCTTCTTCTGCTTCTTCTGCTTCTTCTTCTTCTGCTTCTTCTTCTTCTTTTTCTTCTTCTTCTTCTGCTTCTTCTGCTTCTTCTTCTTCTTCTGCTTCTTCTTCTTCTGCTTCTTCTGTTTCTTCTTCTTCTTCTTCTGTTTCTGATTCTTCTTCTTCTGTTTCTGATTCTTCTTCTTCTGTTTCTTCTTCTTCTTCTGTTTCTTCGTCTTCTTCTTCTATTTCTTCTTCTTCTTCTTCTGTTTCTTCTTCTTCTGTTTCTTCTTCTTCTTCTGTTTCTGATTCTTCTTCTTCTGTTTCTTCTTCTTCTTCTGTTTCTTCTTCTTCTTCTTCTGTTTCTTCTTCTTCTTCTGTTTCTTCTTCTTCTTCTGCTTCTTCTTCTGCTTCTTCTTCTTCTTCTGTTTCTTCTTCTTCTGTTTCTTCTTCTTCTGTTTCTTTTTCTTCTTCTTCTTCTTCTTTTTCTTCTTCTTCTTCTTTTTCTTCTTCTTCTTCTTCTTCTGTTTCTTCTTCTTCTTCTGTTTGTTCTTCTTCTGTTTCTTCTTCTTCTTCTGTTTCTTCTTCTTCTTCTGCTTCTTCTTCTGCTTCTTCTTCTTCTGTTTCTTCTTCTTCTTCTGTTTCTTCTTCTTCTTCTGTTTCTTCTTCTTCTTCTTCTGTTTCTTCTTCTTCTTCTTGTGTTTCTTCTTCTTCTTCTGTTTCTTCTTCTTCTTCTGTTTCTTCTTCTTCTTCTTCTGTTTCTTCTTCTGTTTCTTCTTCTTCTTCTGCTTCTTCTTCTTCTGCTTCTTCTTCTGCTTCTTCTGCTTCTTCTTCTTCTGCTTCTTCTTCTTCTGCTTCTTCTTTTTCTTCTTCTTCTTCTGCTTCTTCTTCTTCTGCTTCTTCTGTTTCTTCTTCTGCTTCTTCTTCTGCTTCTTCTTCTTCTTCTGTTTCTGATTCTTCTTCTTCTGTTTCTGATTCTTCTTCTTCTGTTTCTTCTTCTTCTTCTGTTTCTTCTTCTTCTTCTTCTGTTTCTTCTTCTTCTTCTTCTGCTTCTTCTTCTGCTTCTTCTTCTTCTTCGTTTCTTCTTCTCTTCTTCTTCTTTGTTTCTTTTTCTTCTTCTAATTCTTCTTCTTCTTCGTTTCTTCTTCTTCGTTTCTTCTTTTTCTTCTTCTTTGTTTCTTCTTTTTCTTCTTCTTCGTTTCTTCTTTATCTTCTTCTTCGTTTCTTCTTTTTCTTCTTCTTTGTTTCTTCTTTTTCTTCTTCTTCGTTTCTTCTTTTTCTTCTTCTTCGTTTCTTCTTCTTCTTCGTTTCTTTTTCTTCTTCTTCTTCGTTTCTTCTTCGTTTCTTCTTCTTCGTTTCTTCTTTTTCTTCGTTTCTTCTTCTTCGTTTTTTCTTTTTCTTCGTTTCTTCTTCTTCTTCGTTTCTTCTTTTTCTTCTTTGTTTCTTCTTTTTCTTCTTCTTCGTTTCTTTTTCTTCTTCTTCTTCTTCGTTTCTTCTTTTTCTTCTTCTTCTTCTTCGTTTCTTCTTTTTCTTCTTCTTCTGTGTTTCTTCTTTTTCTTCTTCTTCGTTTCTTCTTTTTCTTCTTCTTCTTCGTTTCTTCTTTTTCTTCTTCTTTTTCTTTGTTTCTTCTTTTTCTTCTTCTTCTTCTTTTTCTTCTTCTTCTTCTTTTTCTTCGTTTCTTCTTTTTCTTCTTCTTCGTTTCTTCTTTCTTCTTCTTCGTTTCTTCTTTTTCTTCCTCATCTTCTTTGTTTCTTCTTTTTCTTCTTCGCTTCTTCGCTTCCTCTTCTTCTTCTAAGCTTCTTCTTCGTTTCTTCTTCTTCTTCGTTTCTTCTTCTTCTTCTTTTTCTTCTTCTTCGTTTCTTCTTTTTCTTCTTCTTCTTCGTTTCTTCTTTTTCTTCTTCTTCTCCGTTTCTTCTTCTCCGTTTCTTCTTCTTCGTTTCTTCTTCTCCGTTTCTTCTTCTTCTTCGTTTCTTCTTCTTCTCCTTCTTCGTTTCTTCTTTTTCTTCTTCTTCCTCTTCGTTTCTTCTTCGTTTCTTTTTCTTCTTCTTCCTCTTCGTTTCTTCTTTTCTTCTTTTTCTTCTTCTTCGTTTCTTTTTCTTTTTCTTCTTCGTTTCTTCTTTTTCTTCTTCTTCTTCTTCGTTTCTTCTTCTTCTTCGTTTCTTCTTTTTCTTCTTCTTCGTTTCTTCTTTTTCTTCTTCTTCGTTTCTTTTTCTTCTTCTTCCTCTTTGTTTCTTCTTTTCTTCTTTTTCTTCTTCTTCTTCGTTTCTTCTTTTTCTTTTTCTTCTTCGTTTCTTCTTTTTCTTCTTCTTCGTTTCTTCTTCTCCGTTTCTTCTTCTTCTTCTCTTCTCCGTTTCTTCTTTTTCTTCTTCTTCGTTTCTTCTTTTTCTTCTTCTTCGTTTCTTCTTTTTCTTCTTCTTCGTTTCTTCTTTTTCTTCTTCTTCGTTTCTTCTTTTTCTTCTTCTTCTGTTTCTTCTTCTGTTTCTTCTTCTTCTTCTTCTTCTGTTTCTTCTTCTTCTTCGGTTTCTTCTTCTTCTTCTGTTTCTTCTTCTGTTTCTTCTTCTTCTTCTGTTTCTTCTTCTTCTTCTGTTTCTTCTTCTTCTTCTTCTGTTTCTTCTTCTTCTTCTGTTTCTTCTTCTTCTTCTGTTTCTTCTTCTTCTTCTTCTGTTTCTTCTTCTTCTTCTTCTGTTTCTTCTTCTTCTGTTTCTTCTTCTTCTTCTTCTGTTTCTTCTTCTTCTGTTTCTTCTTCTTCTGTTGCTTCTTCTTCTTCTTCTTCTGTTTCTTCTTCTTCTTCTTCTGTTTCTTCTTCTTCTGTTTCTTCTTCTTCTGTTTCTTCTTCTTCTTCTTCTGTTTCTTCTTCTTCTTCTGTTTCTTCTTCTTCTTCTTCTGTTTCTTCTTCTTCTTCTTCTGTTTCTTCTTCTTCTGCTTCTTCTTCTTCTGTTTCTTCTTCTTCTTCTGCTTCTTCTTCTTCTGCTTCTTCTTCTTCTGTTTCTTCTTCTTCTTCTTCTGTTTCTTCTTCTTCGTTTCTTCTTTCTTCTTCTTCGTTTCTTCTTTTTCTTCCTCATCTTCTTTGTTTCTTCTTTTTCTTCTTCGCTTCTTCGCTTCCTCTTCTTCTTCTAAGCTTCTTCTTCGTTTCTTCTTCTTCTTCGTTTCTTCTTCTTCTTTTTCTTCTTCTTCTTCGTTTCTTCTTTTTCTTCTTCTTCTACGTTTCTTCTTTTTCTTCTTCTTCTCCGTTTCTTCTTCTCCGTTTCTTCTTCTTCGTTTCTTCTTCTCCGTTTCTTCTTCTTCGTTTCTTCTTCTTCTCCTTCTTCGTTTCTTCTTTTTCTTCTTCTTCCTCTTCGTTTCTTCTTCGTTTCTTTTTCTTCTTCTTCCTCTTCGTGTCGTCTTTTCTTCTTTTTCTTCTTCTTCTTCGTTTCTTTTTCTTTTTCTTTTTCTTCTTCGTTTCTTCTTTTTCTTCTTCTTCTTCGTTTCTTCTTCTTCGTTTCTTCTTTTTCTTCTTCTTCTTCGTTTCTTCTTTTTCTTCTTCTTCGTTTCTTTTTCTTCTTCTTCCTCTTCGTTTCTTCTTTTCTTCTTTTTCTTCTTCTTCTTCGTTTCTTCTTTTTCTTTTTCTTCTTCGTTTCTTCTGTTTCTTCTTCTTCTGTTTCTTCTTCTGTTTCTTCTTCTTCTGTTTCTTCTTCTGTTTCTTCTTCTGTTTCTTCTTCTGTTTCTTGTTCTTCTTCTGTTTCTTCTTCTTCTTCTGTTTCTTCTTCTTCTTCTGTTTCTTCTTCTGTTTCTTCTTCTGTTTCTTCTTCTGTTTCTTCTTCTTCTTCTTCTTCTGTTTCTTCTTCTGTTTCTTCTTCTGTTTCTTCTTCTGTTTCTTCTTCTAATTCTTCTTCTTCGTTTCTTCTTCTTCGTTTCTTCTTTTTCTTCTTCTTCGTTTCTTCTTTTTCTTCTTCTTCGTTTCTTCTTCGTTTCTTCTTTTTCTTCTTCTTCGTTTCTTCTTTTTCTTCTTCTTCGTTTCTTCTTTTTCTTCTTCTTCGTTTCTTCTTTTTTCTTCTTCTTCGTTTCTTCTTTTTCTAATCCTTCTTCTTCGTTTCTTCTTTTTCTTCTTCTTCTTTGTTTCTTCTTTTTCTTCTTCTTCGTTTCTTCTTCTTCTTCTCCGTTTCTTCTTCTTCTCTTCTTCGTTTCTTCTTTTTCTTCTCTTCTTCGTTTCTTCTTTTTCTTCTCTTCTTCGTTTCTTCTTTTTCTTCTCTTCTTCGTTTCTTCTTTTTCTTCTTCTTCTTCGTTTCTTCTTTTTCTTCTTCTTCGTTTCTTCTTTTTCTTCTTCTTCTCCGTTTCTTCTTCTTCTTCTCTTCTTCGTTTCTTCTTTTTCTTCTCTTCTTCGTTTCTTCTTTTTCTTCTCTTCTTCGTTTCTTCTTTTTCTTCTCTTCTTCGTTTCTTCTTTTTCTTCTTCTTCTTCGTTTCTTCTTTTTCTTCTTCTTCTTCTCTTCTTCGTTTCTTTTTTTTCTTCTCTTCTTCGTTTCTTCTTTTTCTTCTCTTCTTCGTTTCTTCTTTTTCTTCTTCTTCGTTTCTTCTTTTTCTTCTTCTTCGTTTCTTCTTTTTCTTCTTCTTCGTTTCTTCTTCTTTTTCTTCTTTGTTTCTTCTTTTTCTTCCTCATCTTCTTTGTTTCTTCTTTTTCTTCTTCGCTTCTTCGCTTCTTCTTCTTCGTTTCTTCTTCTTCGTTTCTTCTTTTTCTTCTTCGTTTCTTCTTTTTCTTCTTCTTCGTTTCTTCTTTTTCTTAGTTTCTTCTTCTTCTTCGTTTCTTCGCTTCTTCTTCTTCTTCGTTTCTTCGCTTCTTCTTCTTCGCTTCTTCTTCTTCGCTTCTTCTTCTTCTTTGTTTCTTCTTCTTCTTCTTCGTTTCTTCTTCTTCTTTGTTTCTTCTTCTTCTTCGTTTCTTCTTTTTCTTCTTCTTCGTTTCTTCTTTTTCTTTGTTTCTTCTTTTTCTTCTTCTTCGTTTCTTCTTTATCTTCTAATTCTTCTTCTTTTTCTTCTTCTAATTCTTCTTCTTTTTCTTCTTCTTCGCTTCTTCTTCGTTTCTTCTTTTTCTTCTTCTTCGTTTCTTCTTCTTCGTTTCTTCTTCTTCGCTTCTTCTTCTTCGTTTCTTCTTCTTCTTCTTCTTCGTTTCTTCTTCTTCTTCTCTTCTTATTCTTCGTTTCTTTTTCTTCTTCTAATTCTTCTTCTTCTTCTTCATTTCTTCTTCTTCGTTTCTTCTTTTTCTTTTCTTCTTTTTCTTCTTCTTTGTTTCTTCTTTTTCTTCTTCTTCGTTTCTTCTTTTTCTTCTTCTTCGTTTCTTCTTTTACTTCTTCTTCGTTTCTTCTTCTTCGTTTCTTTTTCTTCTTCTTCTTCTTCGTTTCTTCTTCGTTTCTTCTTCTTCTTCGTTTCTTCTTTTTCTTCGTTTCTTCTTCTTCGTTTCTTCTTCTTCTTCGTTTCTTCTTTTTCTTCTTCTTCGTTTCTTCTTTTTCTTCTTCTTCGTTTCTTCTTTTTCTTCTTCTTCTTCGTTTCTTCTTTTTCTTCTTCTTCTTCGTTTCTTCTTTTTCTTCTTCTTCTTCTTCTTTTTCTTCTTCTTCTTCTTTTTCTTCGTTTCTTCTTTTTCTTCTTCTTCGTTTCTTCTTTTTCTTCTTCTTCTTCTTCGTTTCTTCTTTTTCTTCTTCTTCTTCTTCTTCTTTTTCTTCTTCTTCTTCTTTTTCTTCGTTTCTTCTTTTTCTTCTTCTTCGTTTCTTCTTTTTCTTCTTCTTCTTCTTCGTTTCTTCTTTTTCTTCTTCTTCTTCTTCTTTTTCTTCTTCTTCCTCATCTTCTTTGTTTCTTCTTTTTCTTCTTCGCTTCTTCGCTTCCTCTTCTTCTTCTAAGCTTCTTCTTCGTTTCTTCTTCTTCTTCGTTTCTTCTTCTTCTTCTTTTTCTTCTTCTTCGTTTCTTCTTTTTCTTCTTCTTCTTCGTTTCTTCTTTTTCTTCTTCTTCTCCGTTTCTTCTTCTCCGTTTCTTCTTCTTCGTTTCTTCTTCTCCGTTTCTTCTTCTTCTTCGTTTCTTCTTCTTCTCCTTCGTT
>JARGYO010000198.1:6500787-6503287 GCA_029206835.1 Rana muscosa | reverse complement strand
TCTTCTTCTTCTGTTTCTGATTCTTCTTCTTCTGTTTCTGATTCTTCTTCTTCTGTTTCTTCTTCTTCTTCTGTTTCTTCTTCTTCTTCTGTTTCTTCTTCTTCTTCTTCTGTTTCTTCTTCTTCTTCTGCTTCTTCTTCTGCTTCTTCTTCTTCTTCTGTTTCTTCTTCTTCTTCTGTTTCTTCTTCTTCTGTTTCTTTTTCTTCTTCTTCTTCTTTTTCTTCTTCTTCTTCTTCTGTTTCTTCTTCTTCTTCTTCTGTTTCTTCTTCTTCTTCTTCTTCTGCTTCTTCTTCTTCTGCTTCTTCTTCTACTTCTTCTGTTTCTTCTTCTTCTTCTGTTTCTTCTTCTTCTTCTTCTTCTGTTTCTTCTGTTTCTTCTGTTTCTTCTTCTTCTGTTTCTTCTTCTTCTTCTGTTTCTTCTTCTTCTTCTGTTTCTTCTTCTTCTGTTTCTTCTTCTGTTTCTTCTTCTTCTTCTGCTTATTCTTCTTCTGCTTCTTCTTCTGCTTCTTTTGCTTCTTCTTCTTCTGCTTCTTCTTCTTCTGCTTCTTCTTCTTCTGCTTCTTCTTCTTCTGCTTCTTCTGTTTCTTCTTCTGCTTCTTCTTCTTCTTCTGCTTCTTCTTCTTCTTCTGCTTCTTCTGTTTCTTCTTCTGCTTCTTCTTCTGTTTCTTCTTCTTCTTCTGTTTCTTCTTCTTCTGTTTCTTCTGTTTCTTCTTCTTCTGCTTCTTCTGCTTCTTCTTCTGTTTCTTCTTCTGCTTCTTCTGCTTCTTCTTCTTCTGTTTCTTCTTCTTCTTCTTCTGTTTCTTCTTCTTCTTCTGTTTCTTCTTCTTCTTCTTCTGTTTCTTCTTCTTCTTCTGTTTCTTCTTCTTCTTCTGTTTCTTCTTCTTCTTCTTCTTCTGCTTCATCTGCTTCTTCTGCTTCTTCTTCTTCTGTTTCTTCTTCTTCTTCTTCTGTTTCTTCTTCTTCTTCTTCTTCTTCTGTTTCTTCTTCTTCTTCTTCTGTTTCTTCTTCTTCTTCTGTTTCTTCTTCTTCTGTTTCTTCTTCTTCTTCTTCTGTTTCTTCTTCTTCTTCTTCTGTTTCTTCTTCTTCTTCTTCTGTTTCTTCTTCTTCTGTTTCTTCTTCTTCTTCTTCTGTTTCTTCTTCTTCTTCTTCTGTTTCTTCTTCTTCTTCTTCTTCTGTTTCTTCTTCTTCTTCTGTTTCTTCTTCTTCTTCTTCTGCTTCTTCTTCTTCTGTTTCTTCTTCTTCTTCTGCTTCTTCTTCTGCTTCTTCTGTTTCTTCTTCTTCTTCTGTTTCTTCTTCTTCTTCTGTTTCTTCTTCTTCTTCTGTTTCTGATTCTTCTTCTTCTGTTTCTGATTCTTCTTCTTCTGTTTCTTCTTCTTCTTCTGTTTCTTCTTCTTCTTCTGTTTCTTCTTCTTCTTCTTCTGTTTCTTGTTCTTCTGTTTCTTCTTCTTCTTCTGTTTCTTCTTCTTCTGTTTCTTCTTCTTCTTCTGTTTCTTTTTCTTCTTCTTCTTCTGTTTCTTCTTCTTGTTCTGTTTCTTCTTCTTCTTCTGTTTCTTCTTCTTCTTCTTCTGCTTCTTCTTCTTCTTCTGTTTCTTCTTCTTCTTCTTCTTCTTCTGTTTCTTCTTCTTCTTCTGTTTCTTCTTCTTCTTCTGTTTCTTCTGTTTCTTCTTCTTCTGTTTCTTCTACTTCTTCTGTTTCTTCTTCTTCTTCTGTTTCTTCTTCTTCTGCTTCTACTTCTTCTTTTTCTTCTTTTTCTTCTTCTTCTTCTGCTTCTTCTGCTTCTTCTTCTTCTGCTTCTTCTTCTTCTGCTTCTTCTGTTTCTTCTTCTTCTTTTTCTTCTTTTTCTTCTTCTTCTGCTTCTTCTGCTTCTTCTTCTTCTGCTTCTTCTTCTTCTGCTTCTTCTGTTTCTTCTTCTTCTTCTGCTTCTTCTTCTTCTTCTGCTTCTTCTTCTTCTGCTTCTTCTGTTTCTTCTTCTGCTTCTTCTTCTTCTTCTGCTTCTTCTTCTTCTTCTGCTTCTTCTGTTTCTTCTTCTGCTTCTTCTTCTTCTGTTTCTTCTTCTTCTTCTGTTTCTTCTTCTTCTTCTTCTGTTTCTTCTTCTGTTTCTTCTTCTTCTGCTTCTTCTGCTTCTTCTTCTGTTTCTTCTTCTGCTTCTTCTGCTTCTTCTTCTTCTTCTGTTTCTTCTTCTTCTTCTGTTTCTTCTTCTTCTTCTGTTTCTTCTTCTTCTTCTGTTTCTTCTGTTTCTTCTTCTTCTTCTTCTGTTTCTTCTTCTTCTTCTTCTGTTTCTTCTTCTTCTTCTGTTTCTTCTTCTTCTTCTGTTTCTTCTTCTGTCTCTTCTTCTTCTTCTGCTTATTCTTCTTCTGCTTCTTCTTCTGCTTCTTTTGCTTCTTCTTCTTCTGCTTCTTCTTCTTCTTCTGCTTCTTCTTCTTCTGCTTCTTCTTCTGCTTCTTCTGTTTCTTCTTCTGCTTCTTCTTCTTCTTCTGCTTCTTCTTCTTCTGCTTCTTCTG
>JARGYO010000198.1:6488287-6490787 GCA_029206835.1 Rana muscosa | reverse complement strand
TGTTTCTTCTTCTTCTTCTGTTTCTTCTTCTTCTTCTGTTTCTTCTTCTTCTTCTGTTTCTTCTTCTTCTTCTTCTTCTGTTTCTGATTCTTCTTCTTCTGTTTCTGATTCTTCTTCTTCTGTTTCTTCTTCTTCTTCTGTTTCTTCTTCTTCTTCTGTTTCTTCTTCTTCTTCTGTTTCTTCTTCTTCTTCTTCTTCTTCTGCTTCTTCTTCTGCTTCTTCTGCTTCTTCTTCTGCTTCTTCTTCTTCTACTTCTTCTGTTTCTTCTTCTTCTTCTGTTTCTTTTTCTTCTTCTTCTTCTTCTTCTTTTTCTTCTTCTTCTTCTGTTTCTTCTTCTTCTTCTGTTTCTTCTTCTTCTTCTTCTGTTTCTTCTGTTTCTTCTGTTTCTTCTTCTTCTTCTTCTGTTTCTTCTTCTTCTTCTGTTTCTTCTTCTTCTTCTGTTTCTGATTCTTCTTCTGTTTCTGATTCTTCTTCTTCTGTTTCTTCTTCTTCTTCTTCTGTTTCTTCTTCTTCTTCTGTTTCTTCTTCTTCTGTTTCTTCTTCTTCTGTTTCTTCTTCCTCTTCTGTTTCTTCTTCTTCTTCTGTTTCTTCTTCTTCTTCTGTTTCTGATTCTTCTTCTTCTGTTTCTTCTTCTTCTTCTTCTGTTTCTTCTTCTGTTTCTTCTTCTTCTTCTGTTTCTGATTCTTCTTCTTCTGTTTCTTCTTCTTCTTCTGTTTCTTCTTCTTCTGTTTCTTCTTCTTCTTCTTCTGTTTCTTCTTCTTCTGTTTCTTCTTCTTCTTCTGTTTCTTCTTCTTCTGTTTCTTCTTCTTCTTCTTTTTCTTCTTCTGTTTCTTTTTCTTCTTCTTCTTCTTCTGTTTCTTCTTCTTCTTCTGTTTCTTCTTCTTATTCTTCTGTTTCTTCTTCTTCTTCTGTTTCTTCTTCTTCTGCTTCTTCTTCTTCTTCTGTTTCTTCTTCTGTTTCTTCTTCTTCTTCTGTTTCTTCTGTTTCTTCTGTTTCTTCTTCTTCTTCTTCTGTTTCTTCTTCTTCTGTTTCTTCTTCTTCTTCTTCTGTTTCTTCTTCTTCTTCTGTTTCTTCTTCTTCTTCTGTTTCTTCTTCTTCTTCTTCTGCTTCTTCTTCTTCTTCTGCTTCTTCTTCTTCTGCTTCTTCTGCTTCTTCTTCTTCTGCTTCTTCTTCTTTTTCTTCTTCTTCTTCTGCTTCTTCTGCTTCTTCTTCTTCTGCTTCTTCTTCTTCTGCTTCTTCTGTTTCTTCTTCTTCTTCTGTTTCTTCTTCTTCTTCTGTTTCTTCTTCTTCTTCTGTTTCTGATTCTTCTTCTTTTGTTTCTGATTCTTCTTCTTCTGTTTCTTCTTCTTCTTCTTCTGTTTCTTCTTCTTCTTCTTCTGTTTCTTCTTCTTCTTCTTCTGTTTCTGATTCTTCTTCTTCTGTTTCTGATTCTTCTTCTTCTGTTTCTTCTTCTTCTGTTTCTTCTTCTTCTTCTGTTTCTTCTTCTTCTTCTTCTGTTTCTTCTTCTTCTTCTTCTGCTTCTTCTTCTGCTTCTTCTTCTTCTGTTTCTTCTTCTTCTTCTGTTTCTTCTGTTTCTTTTTCTTCTTCTTCTTCTTTTTCTTCTTCTTCTTTTTCTTCTTCTTCTTCTTCTGTTTCTTCTTCTTCTTCTTCTGTTTCTTCTTCTTCTTCTGTTTCTTCTTCTTCTTCTGCTTCTTCTTCTTCTGTTTCTTCTTCTTCTTCTGTTTCTTCTTCTTCTTCTTCTGTTTCTTCTGTTTCTTCTGTTTCTTCTTCTTCTTCTGTTTCTTCTTCTTCTTCTTCTTCTGTTTCTTCTTCTTCTTCTGTTTCTTCTTCTTCTGTTTCTTCTTCTGTTTCTTCTTCTTCTTCTTCTGCTTCTTATTCTTCTGCTTCTTCTTCTTCTGTTTCTTCTTCTTCTTCTGTTTCTTCTTCTTCTTCTTCTTCTGTTTCTTCTGATTCTTCTGTTTCTTCTTCTTCTGTTTCTTCTTCTTCTGTTTCTTCTTCTTCTTCTGCTTCTTCTTCTTCTGCTTCTTCTTCTGCTTCTTCTGCTTCTTCTTCTGCTTCTTCTTCTTCTTTTTCTTCTTCTTCTTCTGCTTCTTCTTCTTCTTCTTCTGTTTCTTCTTCTTCTTCTTCTGTTTCTGATTCTTCTTCTTCTGTTTCTTCTTCTTCTGTTTCTTCTTCTTCTTCTGTTTCTTCTTCTTCTGTTTCTTCTTCTTCTGTTTCTTCTTCTTCTGTTTCTTCTTCTGTTTCTTTTTCTTCTTCTTCTTCTGTTTCTTCTTCTTCTTCTTGTTCTGTTTCTTCTTCTTCTTCTTGTTCTGTTTCTTCTTCTTCTTCTGTTTCTTCTTCTTCTTCTTCTGCTTCTTCTTCTTCTTCTGTTTCTTCTTCTTCTTCTGCTTCTTCTTCTTCTTCTGTTTCTTCTTCTTCTGTTTCTTCTTCTTCTTCTTCTGTTTCTTCTGTTTCTTCTTCTTCTTCTTCTGTTTCTTCTTCTTCTGTTTCTTCTTCTTCT
>JARGYO010000198.1:6475787-6485787 GCA_029206835.1 Rana muscosa | reverse complement strand
TTCTTCTTCTTCTTCTGTTTCTTCTTCTTCTTCTTCTGTTTCTTCTTCTTCTGTTTCTTCTTCTTCTGTTTCTTCTTCTTCTGTTTCTTCTTCTTCTTCTGCTTCTTATTCTTCTGCTTCTTCTTCTTCTTCTGTTTCTTCTTCTTCTTCTGTTTCTTCTTCTTCTTCTTCTGTTTCTTCTGATTCTTCTGTTTCTTCTTCTTCTGTTTCTTCTTCTTCTGTTTCTTCTTCTTCTTCTGCTTCTTCTTCTTCTGCTTCTTCTTCTGCTTCTTCTGCTTCTTCTTCTGCTTCTTCTTCTTCTTTTTCTTCTTCTTCTTCTGCTTCTTCTTCTTCTGTTTCTTCTTCTTCTTCTTCTGTTTCTGATTCTTCTTCTTCTGTTTCTTCTTCTTCTTCTGTTTCTTCTTCTTCTTCTGTTTCTTCTTCTTCTTCTTCTGTTTCTTCTTCTTCTGTTTCTTCTTCTTCTGTTTCTTCTTCTGTTTCTTTTTCTTCTTCTTCTTCTGTTTCTTCTTCTTCTTCTTGTTCTGTTTCTTCTTCTTCTTCTTCTTGTTCTGTTTCTTCTTCTTCTTCTTCTGTTTCTTCTTCTTCTTCTTCTGCTTCTTCTTCTTCTGTTTCTTCTTCTTCTTCTTCTTCTGCTTCTTCTGTTTCTTCTTCTGCTTCTTCTTCTTCTGCTTCTTCTTCTTCTTCTGCTTCTTCTGTTTCTTCTTCTGCTTCTTCTTCTTCTGTTTCTTCTTCTTCTGTTTCTTCTTCTTCTGTTTCTTCTGTTTCTTCTTCTTCTGCTTCTTCTGCTTCTTCTTCTGTTTCTTCTTCTTCTGTTTCTTCTTCTTCTGTTTCTTCTTCTTCTGTTTCTTCTTCTTCTTCTGTTTCTTCTTCTTCTTCTTCTGTTTCTTCTTCTTCTTCTGTTTCTTCTTCTTCTTCTTCTGTTTCTGATTCTTCTTCTTCTGTTTCTGATTCTTCTTCTTCTGTTTCTTCTTCTTCTTCTGTTTCTTCTTCTTCTTCTGTTTCTTCTTCTTCTTCTTCTTCTTCTGCTTCTTCTTCTGCTTCTTCTTCTTCTTCTGTTTCTTCTTCTTCTTCTGTTTCTTCTGTTTCTTCTGTTTCTTCTTCTTCTTCTGTTTCTTCTTCTTCTTCTTCTGTTTCTTCTTCTTCTTCTGTTTCTTCTTCTTCTTCTGTTTCTTCTTCTTCTTCTGTTTCTTCTTCTGTTTCTTCTTCTTCTTCTGCTTATTCTTCTTCTGCTTCTTCTTCTGCTTCTTTTGCTTCTTCTTCTTCTGCTTCTTCTTCTTCTGCTTCTTCTTCTTCTTCTGCTTCTTCTTCTTCTGCTTCTTCTGTTTCTTCTTCTGCTTCTTCTTCTTCTGCTTCTTCTTCTTCTTCTGCTTCTTCTGTTTCTTCTTCTGCTTCTTCTTCTTCTTCTGTTTCTTCTTCTTCTGTTTCTTCTTCTTCTGTTTCTTCTGTTTCTTCTTCTTCTGCTTCTTCTGCTTCTTCTTCTGTTTCTTCTTCTGCTTCTTCTGCTTCTTCTTCTTCTGTTTCTTCTTCTTCTTCTTCTTCTGTTTCTTCTTCTTCTTCTGTTTCTTCTTCTTCTTCTTCTGTTTCTTCTTCTTCTTCTGTTTCTTCTTCTTCTTCTGTTTCTTCTTCTTCTTCTTCTGCTTCTTCTGCTTCTTCTGCTTCTTCTTCTTCTGTTTCTTCTTCTTCTTCTGTTTCTTCTTCTTCTTCTGTTTCTTCTTCTTCTTCTTCTGTTTCTTCTTCTGTTTCTTCTTCTTCTTCTGTTTCTTCTTCTTCTTCTTCTGTTTCTTCTTCTTCTGTTTCTTCTTCTTCTTCTTCTGTTTCTTCTTCTTCTTCTGTTTCTTCTTCTTCTTCTGTTTCTTCTTCTTCTTCTGTTTCTTCTTCTTCTTCTGTTTCTTCTTCTTCTTCTTCTTCTGTTTCTTCTTCTTCTTCTTCTGTTTCTTCTTCTTCTTCTGTTTCTTCTTCTTCTTCTGCTTCTTCTTCTTCTGTTTCTTCTTCTTCTTCTTCTGCTTCTTCTTCTGCTTCTTCTGTTTCTTCTTCTTCTTCTGTTTCTTCTTCTTCTTCTGTTTCTTCTTCTTCTTCTGTTTCGGATTCTTCTTCTTCTGTTTCTGATTCTTCTTCTTCTGTTTCTTCTTCTTCTTCTGTTTCTTCTTCTTCTTCTTCTGTTTCTTCTTCTTCTTCTTCTTCTGCTTCTTCTTCTTCTGCTTCTTCTTCTTCTGCTTCTTCTGCTTCTTCTTCTTCTGCTTCTTCTTCTTTTTCTTCTTCTTCTTCTGCTTCTTCTGCTTCTTCTTCTTCTTCTGCTTCTTCTTCTTCTGCTTCTTCTGTTTCTTCTTCTTCTTCTGTTTCTTCTTCTTCTTCTGTTTCTTCTTCTTCTTCTTCTGTTTCTGATTCTTCTTCTTTTGTTTCTGATTCTTCTTCTTCTGTTTCTTCTTCTTCTGTTTCTTCTTCTTCTTCTTCTGTTTCTTCTTCTTCTTCTGTTTCTGATTCTTCTTCTTCTGTTTCTGATTCTTCTTCTTCTGTTTCTTCTTCTTCTTCTGTTTCTTCTTCTTCTTCTTCTGTTTCTTCTTCTTCTTCTTCTGTTTCTTCTTCTTCTTCTGCTTCTTCTTCTGCTTCTTCTTCTTCTGTTTCTTCTTCTTCTTCTGTTTCTTCTGTTTCTTTTTCTTCTTCTTCTTCTTTTTCTTCTTCTTCTTTTTCTTCTTCTTCTTCTTCTGTTTCTTCTTCTTCTTCTGTTTCATCTTCTTCTTCTGTTTCTTCTTCTTCTGCTTCTTCTTCTTCTTCTGTTTCTTCTTCTTCTTCTGTTTCTTCTTCTTCTTCTTCTGTTTCTTCTGTTTCTTCTGTTTCTTCTTCTTCTTCTTCTGTTTCTTCTTCTTCTTCTTCTGTTTCTTCTTCTTCTGTTTCTTCTTCTTCTGTTTCTTCTTCTTCTGTTTCTTCTTCTTCTTCTGCTTCTTATTCTTCTGCTTCTTCTTCTTCTTCTGTTTCTTCTTCTTCTTCTGTTTCTTCTTCTTCTTCTTCTGTTTCTTCTGATTCTTCTGTTTCTTCTTCTTCTGTTTCTTCTTCTTCTGTTTCTTCTTCTTCTTCTGCTTCTTCTTCTTCTGCTTCTTCTTCTGCTTCTTCTGCTTCTTCTTCTGCTTCTTCTTCTTCTTTTTCTTCTTCTTCTTCTGCTTCTTCTTCTTCTGTTTCTTCTTCTTCTTCTTCTGTTTCTGATTCTTCTTCTTCTGTTTCTTCTTCTTCTTCTGTTTCTTCTTCTTCTTCTGTTTCTTCTTCTTCTTCTTCTGTTTCTTCTTCTTCTGTTTCTTCTTCTTCTGTTTCTTCTTCTGTTTCTTTTTCTTCTTCTTCTTCTGTTTCTTCTTCTTCTTCTTGTTCTGTTTCTTCTTCTTCTTCTTCTTGTTCTGTTTCTTCTTCTTCTTCTTCTGTTTCTTCTTCTTCTTCTTCTGCTTCTTCTTCTTCTGTTTCTTCTTCTTCTTCTTCTGCTTCTTCTTCTTCTTCTGTTTCTTCTTCTTCTTCTGTTTCTTCTTCTTCTTCTTCTGTTTCTTCTGTTTCTTCTTCTTCTTCTTCTGTTTCTTCTTCTTCTGTTTCTTCTTCTTCTTCTTCTGTTTCTTCTTCTTCTGCTTCTTCTTCTTCTTTTTCTTCTTTTTCTTCTTCTTCTTCTGCTTCTTCTGCTTCTTCTTCTTCTGCTTCTTCTTCTTCTGCTTCTTCTGTTTCTTCTTCTTCTTCTTCTTCTGCTTCTTCTTCTTCTGCTTCTTCTTCTTCTTCTGCTTCTTCTTCTTCTGCTTCTTCTGTTTCTTCTTCTGCTTCTTCTTTTTCTTCTTCTGCTTCTTCTTTTTCTTCTTCTTCTGCTTCTTCTTCTTCTGCTTCTTCTGTTTCTTCTTCTGCTTCTTCTTCTTCTGTTTCTTCTTCTTCTTCTGTTTCTTCTTCTTCTTCTTCTGTTTCTTCTTCTGTTTCTTCTGTTTCTTCTTCTTCTGCTTCTTCTGCTTCTTCTTCTTCTTCTGTTTCTTCTTCTGCTTCTTCTGCTTCTTCTTCTTCTTCTTCTGTTTCTTCTTCTTCTTCTTCTGTTTCTTCTTCTGTTTCTTCTTCTTCTGTTTCTTCTTCTTCTGTTTCTTCTTCTTCTTCTGTTTCTTCTTCTTCTTCTTCTGTTTCTTCTTCTTCTTCTGTTTCTTCTTCTTCTTCTTCTTCTGTTTCTGATTCTTCTTCTTCTGTTTCTGATTCTTCTTCTTCTGTTTCTTCTTCTTCTTCTGTTTCTTCTTCTTCTTCTGTTTCTTCTTCTTCTTCTTCTGTTTCTTCTTCTTCTTCTTCTTCTGCTTCTTCTTCTGCTTCTTCTTCTTCTGTTTCTTCTTCTTCTTCTGTTTCTTCTTCTTCTGTTTCTTTTTCTTCTTCTTCTTTTTCTTCTTCTTCTGTTTCTTCTTCTTCTGTTTCTTCTTCTTCTTCTTCTGCTTCTTCTTCTTCTGCTTCTTCTTCTACTTCTTCTGTTTCTTCTTCTTCTGTTTCTTCTTATTCTTCTGTTTCTTCTTCTTCTTCTGTTTCTTCTTCTTCTTCTTCTGTTTCTTCTGTTTCTTCTGTTTCTTCTTCTTCTTCTTCTGTTTCTTCTTCTTCTTCTTCTGTTTCTTCTTCTTCTTCTGTTTCTTCTTCTTCTTCTGTTTCTTCTTCTTCTTCTGTTTCTTCTTCTGTTTCTTCTTCTTCTTCTGCTTATTCTTCTTCTGCTTCTTCTTCTGCTTCTTTTGCTTCTTCTTCTTCTGCTTCTTCTTCTTCTTCTGCTTCTTCTTCTTCTTCTTCTGCTTCTTCTTCTTCTGCTTCTTCTGTTTCTTCTTCTGCTTCTTCTTCTTCTTCTGCTTCTTCTTCTTCTTCTGCTTCTTCTGTTTCTTCTTCTGCTTCTTCTTCTTCTTCTGTTTCTTCTTCTTCTGTTTCTTCTTCTTCTGTTTCTTCTGTTTCTTCTTCTTCTGCTTCTTCTGCTTCTTCTTCTGTTTCTTCTTCTGCTTCTTCTGCTTCTTCTTCTTCTTCTGTTTTTTCTTCTTCTTCTTCTTCTGTTTCTTCTTCTTCTGTTTCTTCTTCTTCTTCTTCTGTTTCTTCTTCTTCTGTTTCTTCTTCTTCTTCTTCTGCTTCTTCTGCTTCTTCTGCTTCTTCTTCTGTTTCTTCTTCTTCTTCTGTTTCTTCTTCTTCTTCTGTTTCTTCTTCTTCTTCTGTTTCTTCTTCTTCTTCTGTTTCTTCTTCTTCTTCTTCTGTTTCTTCTTCTTCTTCTGTTTCTTCTTCTTCTTCTTCTGTTTCTTCTTCTTCTGTTTCTTCTTCTTCTTCTTCTGTTTCTTCTTCTTCTTCTGTTTCTTCTTCTTCTTCTGTTTCTTCTTCTTCTTCTTCTTCTGTTTCTTCTTCTTCTTCTGTTTCTTCTTCTTCTTCTTCTGTTTCTTCTTCTTCTGTTTCTTCTTCTTCTTCTTCTGTTTCTTCTTCTTCTGCTTCTTCTTCTTCTGTTTCTTCTTCTTCTTCTGCTTCTTCTTCTGCTTCTTCTGTTTCTTCTTCTTCTTCTGTTTCTTCTTCTTCTTCTTCTGTTTCTTCTTCTTCTTCTGTTTCGGATTCTTCTTCTTCTGTTTCTGATTCTTCTTCTTCTGTTTCTTCTTCTTCTTCTGTTTCTTCTTCTTCTTCTGTTTCTTCTTCTAATTCTGTTTCTTCTTCTTCTGTTTCTTCTTCTTCTTCTGTTTCTTCTTCTTCTGTTTCTTCTTCTTCTGTTTCTTTTTCTTCTTCTTCTTCTGTTTCTTCTTCTTGTTCTGTTTCTTCTTCTTCTGTTTCTTCTTCTTCTTCTTCTGTTTCTTCTTCTTCTGCTTCTTCTTCTTCTTCTGTTTCTTCTTCTTCTGTTTCTTCTTCTTCTTCTTCTGTTTCTTCTTCTTCTTCTTCTGTTTCTTCTGTTTCTTCTTCTTCTTCTTCTGTTTGTTCTTCTTCTTCTGTTTCTTCTTCTTCTGTTTCTTCTTCTTCTGCTTCTTCTTCTTCTTTTTCTTCTTTTTCTTCTTCTTCTTCTTCTGCTTCTTCTGCTTCTTCTTCTTCTGCTTCTTCTTCTTCTTCTGCTTCTTCTGTTTCTTCTTCTTCTTTTTCTTCTTTTTCTTCTTCTTCTTCTTCTGCTTCTTCTGCTTCTTCTTCTTCTGCTTCTTCTTCTTCTGCTTCTTCTGTTTCTTCTTCTTCTTCTGCTTCTTCTTCTTCTTCTGCTTCTTCTTCTTCTGCTTCTTCTGTTTCTTCTTCTGCTTCTTCTTCTTCTTCTGCTTCTTCTTCTTCTGCTTCTTCTGTTTCTTCTTCTGCTTCTTCTTCTTCTTCTGTTTCTTCTTCTTCTTCTGTTTCTTCTTCTTCTGTTTCTTCTTCTGTTTCTTCTGTTTCTTCTTCTTCTGCTTCTTCTGCTTCTTCTTCTGTTTCTTCTTCTGCTTCTTCTGCTTCTTCTTCTTCTGTTTCTTCTTCTTCTTCTTCTGTTTCTTCTTCTTCTTCTGTTTCTTCTTCTTCTGTTTCTTCTTCTTCTGTTTCTTCTGTTTCTTCTTCTTCTGTTTCTTCTTCTTCTTCTTCTGTTTCTTCTTCTTCTGTTTCTTCTTCTTCTTCTGTTTCTTCTTCTTCTTCTGTTTCTGATTCTTCTTCTTCTGTTTCTGATTCTTCTTCTTCTGTTTCTTCTTCTTCTTCTGTTTCTTCTTCTTCTTCTGTTTCTTCTTCTTCTTCTTCTGTTTCTTCTTCTTCTTCTGCTTCTTCTTCTGCTTCTTCTTCTTCTTCTGTTTCTTCTTCTTCTGTTTCTTTTTCTTCTTCTTCTTCTTCTTTTTCTTCTTCTTCTTCTTCTTCTGTTTCTTCTTCTTCTTCTGTTTCTTCTTCTTCTTCTTCTGTTTCTTCTTCTTCTTCTTCTGTTTCTTCTTCTTCTTCTGCTTCTTCTTCTTCTGCTTCTTCTTCTACTTCTTCTGTTTCTTCTGTTTCTTCTGTTTCTTCTGTTTCTTCTTCTTCTTCTTCTGTTTCTTCTTCTTCTGTTTCTTCTTCTTCTGTTTCTTCTTCTTCTTCTGTTTCTTCTTCTACTTCTGTTTCTTCTTCTGCTTCTTCTTCTTCTTCTGCTTCTTCTTCTTCTTCTGCTTCTTCTGTTTCTTCTTCTGCTTCTTCTTCTTCTTCTGTTTCTTCTTCTTCTTCTGTTTCTTCTTCTTCTTCTGTTTCTTCTTCTGTTTCGTCTGTTTCTTCTTCTTCTGCTTCTTCTGCTTCTTCTTCTTCTGTTTCTTCTTCTGCTTCTTCTGCTTCTTCTTCTTCTTCTGTTTCTTCTTCTTCTTCTGTTTCTTCTTCTTCTTCTGTTTCTTCTTCTTCTGTTTCTTCTGTTTCTTCTGTTTCTTCTTCTTCTGTTACTTCTTCTTCTTCTGTTTCTTCTTCTTCTTCTGTTTCTTCTTCTTCTGTTTCTTCTTCTTCTTCTGTTTCTTCTTCTTCTTCTGTTTCTTCTTCTTCTTCTTCTGCTTCTTCTGCTTCTTCTTCTTCTTCTGCTTCTTCTTCTTCTGTTTCTTCTTCTTCTTCTGTTTCTTCTTCTTCTGTTTCTGATTCTTCTTCTTCTGTTTCTGATTCTTTTTCTTCTGTTTCTTCTTCTTCTTCTGTTTCTTCTTCTTCTTCTGTTTCTTCTTCTTCTTCTGTTTCTTCTTCTTCTGCTTCTTCTTCTTCTTCTGTTTCTTCTTCTTCTTCTGTTTCTTCTTCTTCTGTTTCTTTTTCTTCTTCTTCTTCTTCTTCTTTTTCTTCTTCTTCTTCTGTTTCTTCTTCTTCTGTTTCTTCTTCTTCTTCTTCTGTTTCTTCTTCTTCTTCTGTTTCTTCTTCTTCTTCTGCTTCTTCTTCTTCTGCTTCTTCTTCTTCTTCTGTTTCTTCTTCTTCTTCTGTTTCCTCTTCTTCTTCTTCTGTTTCTTCTGTTTCTTCTGTTTCTTCTTCTTCTTCTTCTTCTGTTTCTTCTTCTTCTTCTTCTGTTTCTTCTTCTTCTTCTTCTTCTGTTTCTTCTTCTTCTTCTTCTTTTTCTTCTTCTTCTTCTGTTTCTTCTTCTTCTTCTTCTTCTGTTTCTTCTTCTTCTTCTGCTTCTTCTTCTTCTGCTTCTTCTTCTGCTTCTTCTGCTTCTTCTTCTGCTTCTTCTTCTTCTGCTTCTTCTTCTGCTTCTTCTGCTTCTTCTTCTTCTGCTTCTTCTTCTTCTGCTTCTTCTTCTTCTTCTGCTTCTTCTTCTTCTGCTTCTTCTGTTTCTTCTTCTGCTTCTTCTTCTTCTTCTGTTTCTTCTTCTTCTGCTTCTTCTTCTGTTTCTTCTTCTTCTGCTTCTTCTTCTGCTTCTGCTTCTTCCTCTGCTTCTTCTTCTGCTTCTTCTTCTGTTTCTTCTTCTGTTTCTTCTTCTTCTTCTGTTTCTTCTTCTGCTTCTTCTGTTTCTTCTTCTTCTTCTTCTGTTTCTGATTCTTCTTCTGTTTCTGATTCTTCTTCTTCTGTTTCTTCTTCTTCTTCTGTTTCTTCTTCTTCTTCTTCTGTTTCTTCTTCTTCTTCTGTTTCTTCTTCTTCTTCTGCTTCTTCTGTTTCTTCTTCTGCTTCTTCTTCTTCTGTTTTTTTTCTTCTTCTTCTGTTTCTGTTTCTTCTTCTTCTTCTGTTTCTTCTTCTTCTTCTTCTGTTTCTTCTTCTTCTGTTTCTTCTTCTTCTTCTTCTGTTTCTGATTCTTCTTCTTCTGTTTCTGATTCTTCTTCTTCTGTTTCTTCTTCTTCTTCTGTTTCTTCTTCTTCTTCTGTTTCTTCTTCTTCTTCTTCTGTTTCTTCTTCTTCTTCTTCTGCTTCTTCTTCTGCTTCTTCTTCTTCTTCTGTTTCTTCTTCTTCTTCTGTTTCTTCTTCTTCTGTTTCTTTTTCTTCTTCTTCTTCTTTTTCTTCTTCTTCTGTTTCTTCTTCTTCTGTTTCTTCTTCTTCTTCTGCTTCTTCTTCTTCTGCTTCTTCTTCTACTTCTTCTGTTTCTTCTTCTTCTTCTGTTTCTTCTTCTTCTTCTGTTTCTTCTGTTTCTTCTGTTTCTTCTTCTTCTTCTTCTGTTTCTTCTTCTTCTTCTTCTGTTTCTTCTTCTTCTTCTGTTTCTTCTTCTTCTTCTGTTTCTTCTTCTTCTGTTTCTTCTTCTGTTTCTTCTTCTTCTTCTGCTTATTCTTCTTCTGCTTCTTCTTCTGCTTCTTTTGCTTCTTCTTCTTCTGCTTCTTCTTCTTCTTCTTCTGCTTCTTCTTCTTCTTCTTCTGCTTCTTCTTCTTCTGCTTCTTCTGTTTCTTCTTCTGCTTCTTCTTCTTCTTCTGCTTCTTCTTCTTCTTCTGCTTCTTCTGTTTCTTCTTCTGCTTCTTCTTCTTCTTCTGTTTCTTCTTCTTCTGTTTCTTCTTCTTCTGTTTCTTCTGTTTCTTCTTTTTCTGCTTCTTCTGCTTCTTCTTCTGTTTCTTCTTCTGCTTCTTCTGCTTCTTCTTCTTCTTCTGTTTCTTCTTCTTCTTCTTCTGTTTCTTCTTCTTCTTCTGTTTCTTCTTCTTCTTCTGTTTCTTCTTCTTCTTCTGTTTCTTCTTCTTCTTCTGTTTCTTCTTCTTCTTCTTCTTCTGCTTCTTCTGCTTCTTCTGCTTCTTCTTCTTCTGTTTCTTCTTCTTCTGTTTCTTCTTCTTCTTCTGTTTCTTCTTCTTCTTCTGTTTCTTCTTCTTCTTCTTCTGTTTCTTCTTCTTCTGTTTCTTCTTCTTCTGTTTCTTCTTCTTCTTCTTCTGTTTCTTCTTCTTCTGTTTCTTCTTCTTCTTCTGTTTCTTCTTCTTCTTCTGTTTCTTCTTCTTCTTCTGTTTCTTCTTCTTCTTCTTCTGTTTCTTCTTCTTCTTCTTCTGTTTCTTCTTCTTCTTCTGTTTCTTCTTCTTCTTCTGCTTCTTCTTCTGTTTCTTCTTCTTCTTCTTCTGCTTCTTCTTCTGCTTCTTCTGTTTCTTCTTCTGTTTCTTCTGTTTCTTCTTCTGTTTCTTCTTCTTCTTCTGTTTCTTCTTCTTCTTCTGTTTCGGATTCTTCTTCTTCTGTTTCTGATTCTTCTTCTT